>JBAMYA010000006.1:11988948-12023439 GCA_037176975.1 Arrhamphus sclerolepis | reverse complement strand
AAATAGGGAAAACCCCCCCCCCCCCCCCCCCCTTTTTTTTTTTTTTTCCACATCCCGAAGTAGTGAAAACAGTGTGGAAAAAAAGAGACACGGCTCGGTATCTAAGGGACGCACCCCCCATTCCGTAACCGAGTGTGATGTCTGGGAATTTCTAGTGATTTTTATATGTAAATATCAACAGGACACGGAAGACGGTAGACAGTTTTTTAGTTCTCTCGTACATTCATTGACTCTCCGTCAAACATAACGATGTTAAATCGGGGCCATGACCAGATTAAATAACTTTTAACTTGGTTGGTACTTAACAAATACGTATATCATGGAATCTGAATGACTTTCATTTGTGTTTTTCCTTCGTTGTTATTTTGATTTACTGGAGCACAACGTGCGTCGCGTTACATTTCACGCAGATGATGTTGAGTCCCACCTTTATTTCCGGAAAACCGGTTCACTTCAGTCAAACTATTTTTGTCATTGGGAATCTTTTTTATTTTCTTTCTTCTGTACACACAACAATTTTTGAATGTCCTGCGTTGCAATCCAGCTTTTGAGGTAAAAAAAAAAAAAAAAGAAAAAAAGTCCAACAGTCTGAATGAAGTAGCTGCACTTGTGTCTCAGTGTTTGATCAGCAGAGTTGCCTCCTGCTCACTGCTGGCATTGTGCCGTGGGGCCCAGGCAGAGTCTGGGGTGCTGACAGGAGCCTGGGTTCTGTCAGACACTTTATTTGCTTTGGGGGTTGGGGGGGGGTAGGATAGGCATTAACATGGCTGCCTCCCCTTGTTCATAGAGACTGCAGTGTTAGAAGAGAGACAGCCTGTGGCTATACCCCACTGAGACATGTGGTTTTCATTTTTTTTTGTTGACAATAAGCTGCTGGAGCTCAGAAGACAAATACCTGCATTTAATAAACATTGTTCCTTTTAAAAGCCAATCCTTATGTGTTTTATTAAAAAAGTTTATTTTTTTGCAATTGGATCTTGTTGTTCTGTCCACATCAGGGTGTAGAACTGGGCATGATGTATTGGTAAAATTAAGTTAAAATCATTGAAATGAAGTTAGAATTAGATTTTCTTTAAAATGACTTTCACTTTTTAATTAACCATAGGCTTATGGTTTGGTTAAAACCTTCACCTGATTCAACACTGATTACAAGAATGCAGAAATGCATTTCTCAAGTCATGACAAAGCTTTAAGATGCTCACTTATTGCTTGTCGTGTTATTGAATTTTCTCCTCGCATGACTGTATTGGGGCATAGAGGGCGCGCCAGCTAATCAAAATTAATCAGAACCGACATTCAGAACCTATAATTGACCTAATCTGGCCCATGTCAATTATTTCAATTCTTTTCTTAATTTCTGTTAGCACTTTACCCACTGTGTGTTTATGCACTGTTCACTTACAAACATACAGCAAACAGAGAGCAAAAGAAGTGAAATGTTCAATTAATCGTTACATTGATGTGAGGTCAGTTCACTCAGCCTTATTGTTTCGCCCAAGGATGTTATCAGTGGGCTATCTCCGTGCTGCTCCTTCAGCTGGCAACAATCAGCTTTATGGCAGAGCTAGTTCCCACAATATTACAAGCTCAGTGTGTTCCTGGACTTCTACAAATCTTGAAGGACGTGTGTGTGTTTTCAAACATCTCAGAGATACTTGAGTTGCTGGGTATTGTTATCAGACTCTTTGTGGTTCTTCAGATAAATCTGCTCTCACGGGGATGGGGGCTGGAGCAAGGGATGTGTAATTACACAAACTAACTTTTACTGGCTTTAGTGTTACTTTATAAGAATTTATATTATATAACAACAGTGCATGTTATGTTACAGTCCTCCTGCAGGGGTCGCAGGTTCGATTCCCGGCCGTCCCCATTCTCTCGCCCCACTTTCTCTTGTAGCTGTAAATAAAGGCCACTAGAGCCACGAAACCTAAAAAAAAATGGTTTAAAGCTCTTAAAATCCTGTATACAACAACCTTTTTGAAATTATTTCACTATTACGAAGACATAAAATTTTCAAGGTTGCTGCTTAAAGTACTTCAAAGCATTTTTTGAAGTATAATGAAACTTCATGAATTCTTGTCACTTTGGAGCTATTTAGGCGTGAAAATGTTATTCAGTGAGTAATTCAGATAGGCCGGGAACTGTGACATCACACACCCAGATAAGAGTTGCGTTATCCAGCCTCCCCGGTCTTTATCTCCACCTTACTTCACATCATGCTGCATTTCTGCACCTCGAGAGTCACGCGCAGCGGTTAACACTGATTTCAGAACCGACGCCCCCACAGAAGAGGGGAGTGAAAACCAAGTGCTGGCTAAAAAGAGGTGTAAAAACAGATGCTTTTGTACTATATATTTGTGGTATTTTGACCAAAGCATTTCAGAGCATTTTAATGATTCCTCAGGAAATTGTCATCTTGAGCAAAGGTCGTGACCTCTTCAAGAAACTCAGTGATTAAGACTTTATGATGAATCAGTGTGAATTTCTCCTTTCAGCCTCCCCCTCTATTCCCTCCTTACTTTCTACCAGTAGTTCCTGTATTCACGCAGTTGTTGAAAGATAGCAGCATTTACTAGTGTGATGATAAACGTCTAAAGTAAGAAGTATATTTATGTTCTAGAACTGTTTCTTACAGAACAATTTGTGTGTCATTTCAGTTTTGGTTCCCAATGATCACAAAAACTATGTAAATGATGATAAATAATGTTTCCTCAGTTTGTCTTGTGTTCTGAACGACAAACTCTTCAGGTAAAGACTACTTGTCCATAGAGGAGTGATTCCTTTCTCCTTTTTGTGTTTAACGTTTTTATTAAAGTAATATCTAGGTCATGTTGGTGTTTGTTGCCAAAAATGTTTGAGGGGTAAATTGTGCAGCTCTATGTTGACCTTAATCATTTTTATCCAATCTTAAATGTAGTTAAATCTGTACAGTTTACCATGCTACTGTAAAGCCCTGTTTTCTGGGATTCCCCCCAGAAAACCATCTCGCCCTTCAGCTTCTTCAGAACCAGCAGTTGTGTGTTGATGAGGACCAGAAAGCAGACTCACGTTACACTAGTTTTAAAATCGCTGCATGTCTTTTAGTATCGGTTTTGAGGTTCTTTTAATGGGTTTTAAAAGACTCACTGGTCTTGCGCCGTCTTATCTCGCTGATTTCCTTTTACCTCATGAACCCTGGGCACCGACCTTTTAAAAGTTCTTATTGTTAAAAGAAGAGCGTACGGTGAGGCTGGCCTATCGGAGATCTGAGGGCTGCAGAGAATGTTCATGCTTTTAAAAGCAAGCTCAAGACCCACCTTTTTAATTTGGCTTTTAACTAATATCCCCTTTTTCCATCCTGTTTTAGAATTTCCATTTTGGATTTGCTTAGTTTTTGCCACATTTTTTATTTACATTTTATCTATTTTTCTCATATCTTCAAATTCATTACTTTATTTTACTTTTATTTTCGTATTTTAGTCCATTTATACACTGTTACTGTTATTTTTAGCTAGCTTTCACAAGGAAAAATAAAAGAATCATGGTTATGATTGTCTTCCATAATTGGTCAGTCCTAGTCAGGTTTATTGTTGAGCCCTGGCTTATCAGTTATGAAAGCTGTGACTTTCAAGTCAAAGTTACTATCACTGATGATTTTTTTAATTTTAAGAGATGCTACCAATTGTATGCTGTGGACACTCACTAATATTTTATCCAACACATCCTCCACAGGCTTGTCTAAAAGCTGTCAAATGCTCAGACAACCGTGTAAAGTGCTATCATTCATCCCCCCATCATCATTTAATGTTCAATTATGTCAAAACAGCCTCAGGTCAATTGCACTGGGGACTGATGGCAGCTCTGTGTGGCAAGTGGAGCTTTCAGGCCGTATTACAACACAATTAGTATGGTTTAACAGTCCAAGCCCTCTGCAACATTAAATAAATGTGGCCAGGCTTGTTCTCAGGGCATTCCCATTGCTTCAAATTAAATAGTTAAGTGGGAGCACTGGGTTGAGCATATTCAGAGCCTTCCTATCGGGCAGCAACCAAGTTAAGAGGACGTCCTCTGTTGTGCTTGAGATGATTAATGATTCTCAGCATGATCACAGGGATTGACTAACGTGTGATTGGTAGTTTTTCTCTGCTGTTTAATTTACACATTCCAGACCTCCCAAAGACTCCACATTTACCGTAATTAATTACTAATGGTCATCCTGCCCATAATATCCCATCAACAAAAATGTGACACACTCTTTAAAAGCAGTGTGTGTGTGTTTTTGTGTGTGTTGATTTCTTCCATGTTGGAAATAGTTTATTTTTATGGTGCTTGTATTGAGTGTTTGGTTTTCAAGTGGCTAAATATATTACAGTTGCACTTTAAAGAGAAAAAGATTGATATTCATATGTCCTCATTTTAATTCTCAGATCCATCTCTCTACATCTTTTTCCTCCACTGATTGGCTGAAATACTTAACACTTGACTAATGAGGAACCAAAGCTGTCACTGCTACTGAAGCACGATTTAGACCAAATGCATGGTGTAACTGGAATAAGAATATGCAAACCTTAACGAAAATAAACAGAAGTAAATCCTCGTTCACCTCTATCACCTAGCCAGGCTTTTTTTTTTTTTGTCACTGTTGCCGTATGAGCCTGAAATAGCTGCTGCCTTTATCTCCTCATTTTAAGACTTAGCATTCCAGTCTTCAGAAGAAGCTTGTGATCCACTGTTGTCCCTGCCAAGACTCTTGAGGGTCTTGAGCTGGGGTCAAGGGGGGTTAGCTTGTCAAACTGTCTCCTGACGTAACACACAGATTAGCCTTGTGTCTGTCTAGAAGACTTATGACAAAGCTCTTCAATGTACGTGGTATTTGTGGTTTGAAACTCGTATTTCAGAGTGGTGATATACTGTTTTTGCAACATGTGCATGTAAAACTTTTTCTTGCAATAAATAAATGCAGAAACTTCTTTGTTTCTTTCACAAACTCTTTTTCCTTGGACAACAGTGAAATCGCAGCCAAGCAGTCCACCCCCCCGTCCTTCTCTTGTCTCTCACTCTGCAGCTCGTGTTGACGCTCTTTGACATTGTGTGACCTTGCTGAAGCAATAAAGCCATTTAGTGCTTCCTTAATTCTTTATTTTCACAAAAATCTCATCTGAGATAAGTTGATTCATAATCTGCTGTATATTCTGGCTAAAATGAGTCCAAACTGTGAAGTAAGTATGAAATTCCCAAGTAAATATTTAGATATATTTGACAGCCACATTTTCATTACTCATTAAAAAATTTGTAATGAAAATATGAATTGAAAAATTGTTGACTTTAGAGGGTTTCCTCTTGCACACTGTAAGAGGAGTTAAAATACTGATATCGGAGCCAGTGCTGATGAAAATAAGGGTGTCTGTATTTCAGTATTTATTTCAGTGCACCTTCCGATACCTCGTCATTTTTGTAAACGAAATCCTTATTTTATACTTTGCTGTCCTAAAAGCCTGACCTAAAAAGCCTAAGCTTGCAAACTTCCAAAGAAATTACTGAATCTATAAGCACAAATGTGCGTCAGTCATGTTAGAAATTATAATTAAAATCAAACATCCTTGAAAATAAATTATCTCCCCATGGTGAAATGTTTTTTTGATTGTGTAATGCATTAATCAGTCTGTGTTAAATATATGACATAAGTTCCCCTCAGAATATGCCTGCATTCATTTGTTAATATGTCTGCAAAGGTGTATAACCTATTAACTAATATAAGTGCTACTGAAAGGAGCAGTAACTTCCCTATTCATAAATTTTCCTTCTGTGCCCTCCTACTTAACCTCTTTCTTCTGCTTCTTTGTGTCGTCACCATCTATCTGCTTCTTCCTTTCTCTCTGTCTCCGTCATGCCGTCTCTTAGGCACCACAGCAACCTTCTCAGAGGGATTGGTTGCCAGGAGACAAGATTCTCTCCCCATTGTATGCTGACAAAGGTGGAGGGAGTGGGTGGTGGGGTTACAATCAGCAGGACTGCAGAGAATTGGACACAGGGGGACTTGCACTCCACAATCACAGTTGTGTTAAAACTGAAGGGGGTTAGACAGGAAGGGATGTGGGGGGTGGTGGGTGGGTGAGATGGCGGCACTCAGGCCGTAGGGTGGAGCATGCTGACACCCTGGATTCTTTAGCTCATTCCAGGTCTCCCAGTAACCCTGATGGGTGTACCGTCTGAGTGTGATGAACACCAGGGAAAATGAGTGCTTAGCAGAGACATTAACCATGTTTTTTTGTAATTTTTTATTCCTTTTGCAATTAAAAATGCTTGAGTTTTACAGCAACTTTTCACAAAAATTGCAGTGCAATTTGTGAAGCTTTATGTGTATTTTTGTAACAAGAAAATGGGGGAAAAATGCAACATCTCTTTTATTAAAGACAAAAACAAGTTGCAGTCTCCACTTTAACATAATCGGCTTGAAAGTCTCAAAACTGTAAACATAAAGTGCAAAATAAATGCATGCTGTGAAAATTATTTCAAATTATTAAAAAAAAAAAGTGCAATTTTTACTAAGTAGAATATTGTTAAAGACTAAACTTATTCGGCTTTTGCTGTAATTTCTAAAAACTAACCAGCTGACTGTAGAATTGTTTAGGGGAATTTCTTTGTGTTTAACAGATTTTTAGAACATTTGGAGAAGATGACCAACAAGATGTCTCTTTTTGTGATAAGACAAAGTTCACATTTAAACAAAAAATATTTAAATTAAAAAAATCACTAAAACTAATTTGTTTGATTAAGCTCTGAGTCGAACAGAATAATTCTTGTGTGTCTATGAAATTCAGTGCTTGTTATGTTTGGGGTTAAATCCAATAATATAAAATTGAAAAACCAGACAGTTATAAACTGCTTCAGTCTCCCTCCAGAAAAATGAGGAAAACAATAATTGCCATTTCATTTGTATGAAAATATACCCGAATGTAAAATAGAAATTCAAAGTGTCACACGTCTTGTTAACTGTGAACACTAAAACTCAAGTCCGTGTCTGTCACAGTAAGTTGTCTCTGTTGAGGTCACTGATGGAGACTTTAACTGTTTCGTTGTAGAAAAGTGACTTTCCAAAGGTTTTCATCTGTGTTCCGTCGTTGTTGAACGGCAGATAAAGTAAATCACTTCTACTCACCGTTTGGAACATTTGGAAATAGTTTTTCAGGGTCTTTCTGTGTTATTTTAGTTGTCAGATAACAGAGGTTATCTTTTATACGTTCACAGATTGATAAAACCGTCTGCTAACCGCCAGAGCTAGCATTTGTAGTTTCACTCTTTCTTTTGTTCTTTCATTCTTCCGTCTGTCCATCCTTCTTTCTTTCTGTCTTTCTTACTGCTTTTGCTCTGTGTGACCAAAGATTGCAGCGATACTGCAGTCGATTAGAAAAATTGCTGCATATCTTGCGGACTGTGGTTGAATTTGTGTTAATTATTACAATCACTAAATCCTGGAGGGACTGATTAACATTAATGAGTAGCTGATAAGACGGATCCATTAAATCAGCCGGTGTTTTCATCGATCCACTCGTGGTTCAGCTGTGCAGTCACATGTGAAAACCCCTACATGCAGACTTGGTGGTCCTATGTTCTGACCCAACAAGAAATTATGTCAGACAACTTCTGCCGTTTCCCCAAGAAAGACCTCAAAGAAAGAAAGGAAAAATGGACAGAAGAAACAGCAGACAGCGTCGTGGCGGAGCTTAAGTTAGCTATAGAAGAGCAAGGCTGTACCGTTCGAAAATCAGTTGAGGAGCTCAACGCATCTAAACATTTCCTTGCTGCTAATGTCCAAGACAGTAAAGGTCTGTTGCAACACCCTGTTGAAAGAGTTACGTTCTGGAGCTGGCTCACTACAAAAAAGATGGACTCTACATCTGTGATGGCTGCTGGAGACCAGGGGGGAAGATCTGAGAGCACAAGTGGTTATGATCTGCCAGAAGGTGGTCTTCAATACAAAGAAAAATTCTTGGGTGGTTGACTTCTTCCAGAGTAAAAAAAACAAAACATGAATGACATGCTCCCTCGCGATGTCATGCAGTCTTCTGTGAGACATTTCCGAGACACTGGAAACTCTCCAAGAACTTGGCGTAGCTGTTGTGGACAGTTAGATTCACTGAAAGTCACAGCTCAAGAGATTCTCTGTCTCTGTTCAGCCCAAATGACCTACCCAGAGTTCTGAGGCGGCGAGAAAGACCGTTCCATGTAGACCTGAGAGGCTGGACGGTACTTTGGAAATGCAGTCAGTTATGATGCTGTTATTTGGTTATTTCACGCTGCTGTTTTCTTTCTAGGCACTATTGACCTGTATGATTGTACAATTTCAGTCCTAAGAATACTGTCAGTTAATGCTCGGGGCTTGAGAGATGTTACAAAAGAAAGACTTTTTAGTAATTTAGATGTGGACTTCTGTTTAATTCAGGAAATCCATTCAGTTGACAGGGAAATGAAAGTTTCTGGGGAGAGGATCTCTGGATATCGCATGGAAACCAACACTCAGGATGCTAAAACACCTCTGTTCTTGTTTGGAATAATGAGTACACTGATATAGACTGGGAAAAGGTATGGTCTTTACCCAGACAATTAAAAAAAATGTATATCACAGACAAAGTGTGAGAAGTCTCTGAGCACAGATGTTATCCAGTCAGCATGTTTCGTACGAAGTTCCTGGTTAATGTGGAGCATCTCTGTTCATTCTGAAACTAGAAGTCGTCTATTTTGGGATATTTTCAAATCTTCTGGCTTGATGTTAAACTCTACCTTAACAGAAAATTGGAGATTGAATTTAAGTTGAAAATTGAGTATATTTTATTTGGCTGTTTTAGTGATTAAGTTGCCTACGAAATCAGAGCTGTTGTTAATCTTTTGTACTGTAAATTTTCACACACATTCCAGCCAAACCTGCCAGTCTTCATTGTTTTGTCAACATGGACCTGAAAACTTTGACATTTTGCACAAATGCAGAAGCTGTAAAAAAACAGAATATTGTTTGATTCTTCCTCTGAGCTTGAGCTGTAAGTTTGGTGTTCTTGTGTGGTTTTTAATTGTATTGTATTATAAATATATTTTAATAAAAAAAAAAAAAAAAGTAAATAAATAAAAATCATATTTCTAACAACTGACACCGAGGTGTTAGGAAAATTTCTCCGGCGTGCATGCATGGCTGCTTTTACTGTTTTTTCATTATTCTCCATGGACTGTAAAGATGGCGGTTTTTATCATCCACTTATTATTTTCAAGGAACAAAGCCAGTTTACTGAAGTCGGGGTGTCATTATTCTAAATAAAGACTGGCACTCACCTTATACAAGCCACTGATTGTATGCAGCACTTTCTCACTGCTGCAGACTTCACGCTCAGTAAGATAATTTCTTTTCCAGATAACATGCTCCAGGGTTCACGCACTGTAAACAGTATGTGCTGAAAGTTGATAGTTACTGATTAACACCGAGGTTGATTTAATCTGACATGTCAGCAGGGTCATTTGTCTTATTTTTCCACTAAGAGAACCCAGTTACAGAGGAATGATTTTACTGTCAGTTATGCTGAAACTATCCATCAGTCTTCATTTTCTGTTGTTGTTTTTTTTCTTTAAAATAAAAAAATTGTTGTTATTACTATTATTGTTGATGCTGTTATTGTTATGTTTTCTCTGAGGACTAGACACAGCTTCATAAAAGATTGTTTTATCTAACACACCGGCAAGTCCTGATGAAGTTGAATCTTGAGTTGAACATAAAATTCATAATTAGCATTGTTTATCATTCAAGGTTGAACGTAATGTCACTTCAAGCATGGTGAACGCTGTAAAAAGTGGCGGACACAGCCATGGATCAGTGGGTAGAGTGGGTTGTCTTCTACTGGGAAGGTCAGGTGTCCTCCAGTAGATCTGCGAGTTGTCCACCATGTTTCAAAGTGCCTTTGGACAGCGTATCACATTGTATCTCACCATGCTGCGGAGGGTATGAGTGCAGAAACGAAGTGTTGATTACTGTGTATAGAGAGCATTTACAGTATAAGTGGTTTATTAGTGTGTATATGTAAACGAGAGAATGAGAAATACTTTATAGCCAACCATCAAAAAAAGGCATGCATGGTTTACCATTTGCATCAGTTTACCTTTAATTCAAAGAGGCATTAATTAGCTGGTTAGCTAACTGGTTGACATTGGCATTTGATCTTTTTGACTTCTTTTGTCCCTTTCCTTCTGCTCTTTTTATAGGCCTCATTCACTTTAAGTTTCATTAAAATGAAAGATGACAAAATTAGATGTTTTCCAGAGTGATTCAGCAACGGAGTGCCTTGAATCAGAGGCTTTGTCAGATCCGCTGTAACACAGACCGCTACAGATTCATCCTGCCCACGGCAGTAATCATCTACGATGAATCATTGACTTAAGTAATAACCACTACAACGACTAATGTCACTTCGGGAATTAATAAGTGTTTTTGAATTGAATTGCGTTTCCACTAAGGATGTTCATTTTATATAAATGATGCTAATTTGGTGTAGGAACTATGGAACTATGTGTGTATATATATATATATATATATACATACACATTATAATGTGTGTGTGTTGCAATAGATGTCTTGATATACATGATTATGATTACAATGATTACAATGAAGTTTGTTTTTTGTTATTAAATGGACAGGTTGTTATTGTGAGAATTGTTTTTCACCTGACTTATCTGGTTAAATAAAGGTTTACACTTACATTGATTTATTTATAGAATATATAGTTGTATCGGACAAGCGTTAATGGACTTGCGTTTGTCACTATAGTTTATACTTTCTGGACGTTCTTTGTGGCGACTTCCTGCTTTTAACTCGAACGTAAACTGTAGTTGTGAATCCTATGCCGTAGGCGGCAGCATACCCTGAGGTGCATCTGTCTGCAGTATAACTGCACGTCACGTCAATTCAAACTGTAAGAAATATCACTGGTCTGATTCGTTCTTCGCCACATATTTTCTGCTGCTATTTCTTCTTTCTGGTTTTCCATTTGGGTTTGAGTATCTCCTGTAGTGGTCCGTATTATGGTGAAAGACATTTAGTTGTTTTGTCACCATGTTGCAAAAAAGGTTGTGCAGTGTTGTTCATTATATTTTGCAGTTTCAGCAACATTCCTCTTTGCACAATTAACTCCTGGAGCTCAGCAACAGTTCCTGGGACTGGCTCAGCCTTCTGACTGGCTCTGATGCTGCTGCCCCAACAAATTACTGCAGAAAACCTGCACTCTCTACCACAGGTGTGTTGAAGGAAAGCAGCAAGGACCTGAGCTTCCTCTAAAGTACAACTCTCCTCTCATCACTCTCATCATCAGGCAAACAAATCACTTTGCGTTTTGCAGAAATGAAATCCTGAACCATTTAATTTTTGTGTTTCTGGATGAAAAATGCCTCTAGCAGAACTGTGAAACAAATAATATCCAAAGCCTCTCCTGTCTGTCATTGAGTTATCAGATGCATTTCATTTGTCCATCAGAAATAAGTCACTCTGGTAAATTGTTCCAACTAAAAAAATATATTTCCCTCAGAAGGAAATTTTCTCTCCTTTCCAAACAACTGTGAATAATGCCCCGACTAAAAAAGAAAAAAAAAAAAAAAGCGTGATGAATTGACATAGCTTTCCCTCATGCAGATGACAAACTGAATATCTGTTCTGACAGTGATAGACACACATCTCTGCTTTCTTTATTTTTCTCCCCGTTTCTCCTGCTGCTGCTTAAGGCGATGGATTGCTCCCATCAAGGGCGTCTGTCAAAATCTGTGGGCTTAAACGACCAGCTGCAGCACCAGCGGCCGACAAATGAAGCTATGCTTGTGCTTTGCAACCATATCAAAAGCTGACAGACTCTAGCAGCTTCAGCAGTATTGGATGTGACACGATGTATGTGCACTAGCTCCTGAGGTGTGTATCTTTCGGTTTTCCTATCACATCTCAGAAGTGCGGTGAGTTTTGGGTCTGGAATGAAGCTGAATAGACATCTGTGTTGACACCCTCAGTATGCTGAGGGTCATGATTTAGAAACTTGATAAAATGATTTGTCTCTACTTGTTACCAACGCAAAAGAAAAAATATATACACCCGATTTTATTAGCTGATATATTATCAGGTAGGTGGTGAGAAAGGACAGATTTGTGTTTTAAGCCAGAACAGGCAGGATGACTGTAGTTTGAATGGAAATCGTGCGTAATAAACTTAAACACTTGTTGGAACTACCCTTTGTTTGCATGGATACATGTTCTCATTAGCTTCTTTTATGGAAACCCTGCAATCAGCAAAAAAGAAAAATCCCTCCCAGGACAAGAAAAGAGGTTAATTTTCCTGTTCACAAAGAGGTTTATTGTTGCGAGTTTCTGCTTCTGTTTCACTTAATTGTTGTTCCACATCAGGGCCAACTCACTCTGTCAGCGCAGAAGCATCTAAACAGGATTCAGATGTGGGTGAGAGAAATCCCATGGGTTTTGTTTGAGATGCACTGAAAAGGTGCTTTTGTTAGCAGATAATTTCATTTAGCTTCTTGTGTTTGACATTTATGCAACAGTTATCTATTTAAAGTGCTTTTCAGCAACAATATTTTTAATACTTTTTACTTTTGAAGATATTACCCTTCTTGCTGGTTGACAAATGGCAGTCTGTAAGGATTTTAATACATTAAAGCAGCTTGTGACAACTCGATTCTCTACGGACTGTATTACTGTTGAAGCCTAAATCACTTATTGAAAAGAGCTGATGTCACTGCGAAGTTGCTCTAAGAATAAATGCTTCAGTTCTGACGGCCACAGTCTCTTTGATGTTACCATTCCATCAGTTAACCTATTTTCTGTTGTATTAGTTTTTACTTGCTTACTTATTGTGTTTGTTTTGTTTTCTTTAACTGTATGAGAATTTATACTCTAAAATGTTGCCTTTATTTTGCAACTTTGGCATTTTAGAAGAAGAAGAATTGGAATTGGCCACCATCACTGCAGTCGGTGCACTTGTATTTAAAAGTCTTTTAATGGTGATCATTTTAAAAGGCAACTTGTATTTGTAATTGGATAAAAAAACTCTCAAACAAGTCAAAGCTCAAACGCCGTTTCAAACGAGACACCCCTGCAGGATGGCGGATCGGAGTGGCGTTGAGTGGCTGACTCCCTAAAACCCCTAAAACTGGTTTCTGTCAGCAGAATTAATACATAGTTGAACTCCGACTCTGGTTTTTTCTTTTCTTTCGTTCACTAAAGTTTGCACAAACGCGTCATCAAGCCGTTAGAAAATTGTTTCGACCTATTAAAAAAGTTAACAATAAAGCTTCTTTAAAAGCCTGTAAATGTGGCAGCGCGTCGCGACCAGGTCACACTTTTACATGATTTGAATTTTGTTATCTTGATTTTGTTTGTTGTATCCGTGACTCTGATGTACTCTGTTTATCCCTTACTGTCCAGGTTTGGCCTCTGGTTTAGAAATCACATCTTCAGAATCAGGATCCATAGAGAAGGCCAGCGGTCAGAGTGTGAAGCTGGACTGCCAGTTTACCCTGGCCCTGGAGGATACTGGACCTTTGGATATTGAATGGAGTTTGCTGGCCTCTGACAACCAGAAAGAGGATAAAGTGGTATGTGTTGATGTTCTCAAGCATCTGGTCTTTAATTGGCTGTCACTCACCCCAATTAAGCTTTTTTTAATTTTTTTCTCAAATGGATGGAACAGTGTGTGTGTTGTGCAAGAGCTGAAAGACGATACAGATCCTATAGTAGTTATCTGATTTGTTTTAGGTGTTGCATTGTAACATAAGAAGCAAGACAAATGTAACTCAAACCACATGCACCTCAGTGGAGCTTTTGTTTTCTGGAGGATTCTCACAGCTGCATACTCTACAGTAGGACCAATAGGTGGTGTTGTATTTGTTGTTTTTTTTTAATCAGACCAGTCATTCCTTTCTAGCGTGGAAGGAAAAGACTAGCCAACATTACAGGATCACCACAGAGCTACATGGCTGTAGCATCCATGCAGACGTCTTCTTGCTGTAGATTGTCATAGCTGCATTAATCTCCCTCCTGCCACAAAGCCTTTTCATTCCATTTCCTTTACCCTTTCTTGTTTTTGTATTGTTTTTATTTCTTTACTTTAAATGCTAGAAATGGGTCACAGCCTCATATTTTTGATCCAACCAGACCTTTTCTCATCCAGGTAGAGCTCTGTATTTGTTCCTCTCCACTGTTTAGTTCTTGTATGAACATTTACATTTTTTCAAGTGTGCTCTTGACTTAAAGATGCCTTAGAAATATATAAAATGTGCTCAAATTTGTTTGTTTCCTCAGTTTCTTTATTGCAGGCCACTGTGTGGTTCAGTGTTGACACAATTCAAGTTGCCAAACATTTGAATTAATTTTAACAGTCCAGATGTATCTCTGTGAATGCATTTGTTCCCCTTGCCCTACTAGATTTTGCTTGCCACAGTCACATTCTTATAGCCCTTAACCAACATGAAGTCATGTGCTGATTAAATCTTTGCAATTAGTGGCATGTTAATTCCAAGTGACTGTCTTTAATTTATGTGACAGGGGTCAATAGAATGAGGCCAGTCTGCTGTGACCAAAGCCACCGCACCAGGCAGTGAAATAAGAACGAAGGCTAACCTTTACTGCCAGAGGCTCCCAAACGCTCAGAAATCATGCAGAACCTGAGCTCACATGGCTTGAAATGAGCAACTGCAGGCTGGACGTGGAGGAGCTGCCTGTGTCGGGTTTCTCTGTGGACTCGAGAAAATCCACATCAAAAAATGTGAACCTGAATAACTCCTTTGAGAAATGAACAAATTGTTGTGCAAATGAACTTTAAAAATTTTGTTCATATTTTGTACTATAGCATTCAGCTGTATTTCCTTTGCATTAACACACAGAGAAAGCGCTGAGGCAGGATTTCTATCTACACATTGTGCATTTCATTCAGCATCTACAGGAAAACAATGCCCCCCTTCGGCTGATATATCCCACATATCAGTCTTTTTGTGGTCGCTGGAGCATAGCTAATTCAACGTGTTTTGTTGGATTTTAAATGAGAGATGCCAGGCATGCCTACACTAACAGTAATTTGCATTTTGCCCTCATAGCCTGTCAGCTGTAGGGTTAGGATGTGCCCTGAATGTTTACCACCACAGTAAGAGCTATGACAAAAGCAATTATGGAGGCCAGATCTGGATCGTGTGAACAGGAGATGAAATGACAAAAATATGTAGCTTTATCTGTGTCGCATATATTACATCCTTTCAGTGAACAAGAGGGAACTTGAGGTCAGGTTAGGTGAAAAAATAATCTTTAATAATAAAATACTTGATTCCATTTTCAGGTAAATACATTGTGTTTCATATTTTGAAGCAGTTTAGAGGAGTCATGTTCCTGTGGCAGCAGTACTTTGAGTCATTGCGAATAAAAGTCTCAGTGTGGAGGCACAATCCTGCTATATCACTGAGCTCTTGTTTGGAGGATGCAGGTATCACAGCTCTCCGCTTTGCCTCTCAAATAAGCACCATTTCCTCTCCCTGAGCAGGAACAGCATCACATGATAATGATGTCATTCTAACCTGTGTTCTATAAAAAAAAAAAAGCAGGGGATCCAATAGAATTACCTCTGCTGAGGGCTTTCTTCACTGAGAAGAGGCAAGGCCAGGTGGCAGTCGCTACCGTGCACACAACCTTCAGTCTGCTGCATCTCATATGCAGCAGACTGAAGGTTGTGCTCTTCTGGTCTGTCCCCGCCCCTGCCGGCTTGCCTAGTCATTTGACCTTTTCATGTTCTTTTTGCAGGCTTTTTATAGGGCTTTATTTTTTTTTTCCTCTACTGGATCACAATTCTAAAGGTGGCTGGTCATTATTTTTATTTTTATCTTTTTGTTTTGTTTTTTAATTGAGGTGTACGTCTGTAGGCATTTCTGTATGGCTGTGAAGTGGCTGAAGTCAGGGTTCTTGTCTTGTTGAGCTGCAGGCAATTTAATTTCCTCCTTTCTAACAAAAAAAAGAAAAGGTGGTCTTATCTCCCAGGACTGATATTGCTGCTGATGTTCTAACCCCAAGGGGGGGTTATCTGAGCAAGCTAGCTACTTGGTTAAGATGTATCAGAACCTCACTTCATGTTCTTGTTGTTTTGCTCTTTAATCAGAATCATTTATTGCCATTTTTGTGAAGATGTTCACAGATTGGATTTTGTTTTGCTGCAGTGGTACAAACAACACACATTAATGGAAGTAAAAATAAAATAGGATAAAATGAAAAAAATAATCAAGAGCATGCAGAATCAAAATAAGAGATAAAGAACACCAGAAATATTTTTACAAATGTGCAAGAACATAATTGTGCAAATGTGAGACGTATAAAGAGTCTGAGCTGAGTCTGAATCTGTGATTCAGCTGGTGTTTGGGTCTGATGGCTGAGGAGAGGAAGCTGTTCTTGTGGTGGGAGGTTCTGGTCTGGATGGAGGGGGTTGATCAGATCCGCAATCCGACCTGCACGTCCCAAAGTCCTTAAGACACACAAGTCCTGTAGAGATGGTTGCAGCTGATCACCTTCTCAGCAGTGCACATCTTTATAAGACTTATAAGACCGTGCTGTTTCCTCTCATTGCTTTAATTCTTTCTCTTCTCCTGCCCTTCATTCACAGAACTTTCCATGCTGATGTTGATCATGACGACACAGAAAAGCTCACTCACTGTCTCCCTAGAAATGTGGTGAAAAAAATATGACCCTGTCTATAAAAGAGAATTAGAACTCTTTCCCTTGTTCTTATATTTTGCAGTCTCCCTCTACCATCAGTCCACTGCAGGTTACACCAGGCTCCACCTTGTTTTTATTTCTAGGCATTTCCTTAAAGATCCAGACTGTGGGTGTGGGTGTGCATTCCAGTCTACTTTTGCGTTTGTGCTTTTTTTGTGTTAACACAGCAGGTGTTGATTTAGCTCTATAATGGTTGCTTTGTTTGTTCCACCTTTATTTTTCTTGTTTGCAGAAAGTGCTGCCAGTTTCAAAGGCGCTCTGCAGATAAGAGAGGGCACTTTCTCTCGTATAGTTTTGGTTGATGCTGTGAGAAAGACCCTTGTCCGAGAAATAACGCAGCTCTCATGCCACGGCCTGTCATTCTAGCTGTATTCTGGAGGGAGCATTATGTCTCATTATTTTCTTTTTTTTTTCTGAACCAGGTGATTCTGTACTCAGGTGACAGGGCATACGAAGATTACTATGCCCCCATGAAGGGGCGCGTGCACTTCAACTCAGCCGACCCTAAGAATGGTGACGCCTCCATCAACCTGACGGGACTGAAGTCATCGGATTCAGGCACCTACCAGTGTAAAGTGAAGAAGGCTCCAGGTATCCGCAGCAGGAAGATGCTCCTGATTGTAATGGGTGAGTGGATCGGACACTGGAACAAGAAAAAACACTCAATATGCTATGCTATTGAGCTAGCAGTCTTTTTTTTCTTTTTTTTTTTAATTCTCCCAGGGTAAATTCGCCCTCCACAATTGAAATGCACCAAATCACACGCCCTTTGCCCTCATTGGCTGTTTTGATGTAATCCACTTTAAAATGGAGAACATAACCTTCCCAGCAGCTGTAAAGCCTTGTTTGCTTTGTGATTCAACCTTGATAATATTTTATTTTGTCTAAAATAATTAAAAAATATCTTCTTTTTTCGTCATAGAAATGATCAATGTCATTGAACATAGATGTCAGTATTGTTAAGCAGTTTATAAAATATATGTTTTAAATGGCTGTTTTTCTCTGTTTGTTGAAGCTAATTGAGTTAAACACAAACAAATACACAAAATAACTTGTCTAATGTCTTTGTAGTTTTTTTCTTTTGGGTGCATGGAGAGTAATGGGTGACACGTCACATCAGAGCTGTTTAAGTCAGATGATTCAGTCCCTGGGCAAACACACGCTCGCGTACACACTGGCTTTGCTGGTCAGTCAGCCAGCTAAATGAAGTTGAAGGCGATTTGCCTTCCGAAACTCGCCTGCCATTTGCATACAGGAAAAACAGACCACATTTGAAACACTGATCTTTGTTGTGATGCAGGTTTCGTGTTTTGCTCTTATGGAAACGCTGATATAAGTATAGTTTGTTCAGTCCACAGATAGGACAGGGTTCAGGAAAAATAGCTGCTTTGGTTCTGGCTGCACCGCAAACAATTGGGTTTGTCAGTGGCTATGTTATGGCACTAAGTGCTTCTCTAATGAAAGTGACTAATCTCAGCAAGTGATGTAACCATTCATTGTGGCTGCAGCTGCCTCTATAATCATTAACACAGTATGTAGTTGGCAAAAAAAAATCTGATTCAAACAAAAGACGGAAACATTAATTGCTAATAAGTGTGTCTGTTTCCTTTAAAACCTTCTCCTCCCTGCTGCTACTTAGTAAGTAAGATCAACAGGACTGCTGATTTTCATGCTGCAAGGCTGCAACTATTGATTATTTTACTAATCGAACACTTTAATTAATCACCTAAAATGGATAAGAGAGAATTTTGTTGTCTCATTTACATTGTTATTGCTGCACAGGATAACACATAGTCTATGTACATGAGTCCACACTTCCAGTGACGAGCTAGCAAGGCTAGGGGGCGGCCTCATGAAACTGGCTTGGTGAATACAGAGTGAAAAGGAAAATGCATTTGGGTATATCAGCAGATTTATTATCTTCATGATTTACGATAATACATGAAACAACATCCTGTTCACATTAAATATGACCAAACTGCTGAAAACTTTAAATTTAAAATGAAAATTCCTCGTGTATTTTCTGCAGCACCTTCTTACTGCAAAGATAACTGACCTACCTACACTGATCCTTCAGATCTTTATGGTATTTATTGCTTTTTATCCAGTTTTTTCTTTGTAGTCTTGATGGGTTTTAGTTCTTGTTTGTTATTTTTAATGCTCTGTCACATTACTTGGCCTTTTTAATGCAGAATTACTCCAGTTTGAAATCTTCTATATAATACCCTTGACTCATCCGTTAGGGTTGGGGGTCGTTTACTCTCACGATTTGACTCAATTCTCAATTTTTGGGGCCATGATTAAATTCAAAATCAATTTTTGATTCAGGGTGATTTGATGCATGGCGTACCTCAGCTCCGCCTTCTGCAACATACAGATAAACGACTCGTCCAGACTGGCCGTAAATCTCTGGCAATGAAGCAGGCGATAGACCTGGTTACTTTTTGTTTATGTTTTTTTTGCTGGTCTTGAACCTAACTTCTAAGGTTGTAAAGATGACCTCCAAAGTTTAGGTACCAGATATCAAATTTACAGTGAGTTTAAACAAATAAAAAAGTAAAGGCTCATCTATCAGCTGTTATACAGCTATTATGTGTGTTAACAAAGTATGACCCTACCTTAGCAACCTTATCAGATTATTGTAGGTGCCTCTGACATCTGTCTCCTGAAATTAAAGAGTCTAAAAAAGTAGTTTCAAACATGTGCTGAAAGTAGTGCAAGCATGCAGCCATCTACTGCTCAAGGCCATAGAAGTTGAAAGGCTGCTAGCTGTTGACTCCAGGGGCAGGGATGAGCTAAACAAAGGAACATTGACAAGGAGAAGTGTGGACATGTGGCCTGCTCTGCATTTTACCTTGAGGTTGATCTTGACAACAAGGCACATAGTTCCTTAAAGCAGAGGAGACATGCATGCATAAGTGGACACACACCAGTGTAACTCACAGTCATTGCGTGTTGCTGCTGCTGCTTCATGCAAACAGTAGCTCAAACCTGCACACACCCATGTTGACTCCTGTAGTCTAAATGCTGTTCAGATGCTGTGTAGGAGGCAGCTTGTTGTCATGTGCATTCTCCTGGTTGCGGCAGGCGAGCTGCACGTCAGCAGTTCTTGCAACTGTTTGTAGCTACCTGCTCTCTGAACAGCCAGCCATTCAGCTGTCTGAGCTCCAGACAATCCTCACATTCAAGATCTCACTGCAGAGCTCAACAGTCAATCTCATTAATTCTGTCAGTCTGCCCAGCTCTGGTTCCCACTACTAACTCACATTTCACCTCACTGTTCAGCAACTGCTCATTCTTTGAAGCCATGCATCTCTTAGCAGTAAAGCACGCTACAATCCAGCCACCCTTTTTATTCATCTCGTCACCCCATAGCCTTGTGCAACTCATAAACTTCAGTTTATTTTACGTTTAACGAAGCTCAAGCCCATATTGTTCTGTCCTCCAGCTTCTGTCACCTTCTGTGAAACGAATGAATCTGATCATGAAATGTCGTCCAAATACAAGTAGCTGTGTCCTGTACTCCTCAGACTCGAGTTGACTTTGAGCTTCATGAGGTGCATTTAAAATGTCATATGTCTCTGACATTTAATATGTGATATGCAAAGTTCTGTGTAGGAGCCACATGAGAGACGGGAGCAGGACATCGAGTTAGGAATCGTACCCTTTGGTCTCATCACTCTACCATCTGTCTGTCAGTGCTCGCTTCATTTTTCTGCTGCTGCTCTCTCTGTCCCCTTTGTCCTTACCCAGTGTGTGTTTATTAGATTAGTAAGAGCACTCAGTGCTGTCAGTGTACTGTTAATCCTTGTGCTTATGTCTGCTAAGCTGGCCCCTCCTGCCTGGCACCTGGTTCAGATCTGGAGAGCCCCACATCAGGGTTTTGTTGTTACAGAAACTATTACTACACCATGATGTCAGCTTTCTGTTGGCGAACACGGAGCACAGACTTAGGCCTCAGGTTTCCTCTGTCCAAACATTAGCCGACTGAGTCCCTTTATTTTCTCCTTTCCCTCTCCAGCACCTCCTTTCCTGGCTCTCTGTGTCTGAGCTTCACTGGAGTCCACCTGCTTTTAATTTGGAGTTTTGTTTGTTTTCAAATCCTCCATCTCATCTCCTGCCCACACACTGACTGACTGAGGCATGTTTGCTCACATTCTTTTTCCACTCCTTTCAGACAGAAAGCTTCTTCTTCTTCTTAATTTTCACTTCTCTTTAAACATGTGTTTGTGCGTCTCTTGTCTATTGTATTCATCCTTACGTGACAACACTGTTTCTTTTTTCATCCACAGTACGGCCATCCAAGCCCAGGTGCTACGCTGAAGGTCCCACAGAGGAAGGCAAAGACATAGTACTGAGGTGCACAACTAAAGAGGGAACCAAGCCTCTGCAGTACAGCTGGGAGAAGACCAGTGACAGCAAGCTGCTGCCAGCTTCTGCTGTGTTGGGTAGTTAACCTTTTCAGACATAGAAAGCAGTCCTTTTTTTAATCCACTCACGGGTACCGTTTCTGTCTAACTCTGACATCTTTTCACTTATGTGTTTTTTGCCCTCAATACAGATCCTGTGGCCGGCACAGTTAATGTGAGGAATGCATCTGCTAGCGCATCTGGTACCTATCGCTGTGCTGCCAGCAACCGTGTTGGCAGGGAGGAGTGTACGCTCTATCTCAACGTGACACCCCGTAAGTACCCAACCAACTTAATGTCGAGAGCAGATCAAACAACGTTAGAAAAATGAGAGATTTCCAAATTGTACTTCTCTCTGCTGCCCCAAATGGTGCTAACCCCCAATAGTTAAGGACGTTTCAAGTTTTATTAAGGCCGTGTGTCAACTTCTTGAGAGGTAGAAGCTGTGGTACAACATGCTGACGGTACCATCATCCTCCATGCAAATGTTGTGCTTGTTCAGCCCTCGTTAATAAATTAAATGTTATTAATGTGTACTTCGAAGCTACGATGATGTCAAAGTGCACTAATTCTTCCACTGATTCTTTGTGTCGTCCAGCTCCCAACACTGCAGGCATCATTGCAGCATCCATAATTTCCGTTCTTTTGATCCTCATCATTATCGCCATCATCCTCTTCTGCTGCTGCCGTGCTCGTCACAGGAAGAAATACGAGAAGGAAATCTGCAATGAGATAAGGTATACTTGCTAAAGTATTAAGATTTTGCTCACAGATTCACAAAGTTGCCTGTAGTTGGATGACTGCTTTGTATTGCGTCCACTCTTTGCTGTGCAGTGAGGAGTGTTTAATATCGGATTATAAATCAGGCTAAAAAACAGTATATGTGGTTATTGCTCTCAGCTCTGTGGTTACATTAGACACACACATACTCACACCCACATCCTTCCACAAGCATGTCTTCTACTCCCAGCAGCCATGAAAATTCTTTTTGTCCATCAGCGTTTTTTCCGTGGCGATTTTTTTTTTTTCTTTTTCTTTTTTTTTTGCCCCTTCTCAAATAAACAGCTGTGGTAATCAGTTTGAAAGCTTTGTTTGCTCTGTGGATCCTCTGTCACGTCTGCCTCTGGCTGCCACCCACCCCCACTGCAGATCCACCCCCCCCATCCAACTCTCCATCCGGCCTGTGGGCTCGCTACAACCACTGGGCTTACCATCCCTCTGCTGTGGACTGAATCTGTCTAAGACCACAATGTAACACTGCTCATGCTGTAGGACAAAGAGGATTAGACCACTGGTCCTGTCTAGTACGCAGACACCCATTTGCTGAAACACCACAGCACGAAGCTTTGGTCTAAACAAGCTGTGGCCCCTCAGGCTCAGTTTGATTGAGCATTTAACTGGATTATTGCTGCTTATTAGTTGTTAATGTGTCGGCAGAGGGAATAGAGGGCATAGCTGGATCTGAATGGTCTGCTTGATGTCTACAGGCTATCACAAAGTCAGCCTGACTTAGCGGTGCAGATGGCTCTCAACCAATCACACGGGCCCAGTCCAATTACTTGTCCCTTTTTATTGAGTCAAATCATGTTTCACTCTTGAGATGACTCATGCAGACTCCTTAAGTATTCATTGTTTTCCTGACTGTTGTACACCTGTGCACAGTCACACTATGGTTTATAGCATATGGGAAAAATCAATTTCTATTTTCTTTTTCTTTGACCTGCGGTCGAATCAGCTCATCCTGAGTCTCTTATGTTGTTATCTGAATATGTTGTTCTCTCCATTTCCTCGCAGAGAAGATGTGCCCCCCCCTAAGAGTCGCGTTTCGACAGCGCGCAGCTTCACTGTGGGCAGCCAGCGCTCCTCCCTGGGATCCATGTCACCTTCCAACCTGCACGAGTATGCCCTGAAGCCACAGTACGACAAGATTCCCTCATCAGAGGAGTACGAGAGGCCCCCCAGCCACGTGCCTCTGCCCCCACCCTCTGCAGCCAAGATGGCTGGCCCAAACCTCAACCGCATGGGAGCCATTCCCGTCATGATTCCTGCTCAGAGCAGGGACGGCTCAATCGTCTAGCATGTCCTTTGTTTTGAGAAGGGACCCTGCATCAAGGGAAGGAGGACGCAAGCCAATGAAGATGGAGCCAGAACTGGGCAGGCCAACTCACCTGACCTTTAGCTCTTTATTATTTAAAAATGGAAGTATCTTTCTGTTGTGAAGACCTCGCTCTGCTGTGTGCTGACAGTAAGATTTACCGGGATCATGACACAGCACATTCACTTTTTATCAAATACAAATAAAAAAGCTTTTATGCATTTTATTCTCTGGACTTTCTCACAACAACATGAATTGGTGTGGACATAAAGCAAATGGTCAGGATATTGTATAAATGTGAGTGCATGTTTTCCTGTTTTGCTTTTTTTTCCTCCCCTCTCTTGCTGTAGATCTGCTGTATATCCAGGCCCCTCATTGGAACGTTGCACTGCTGTATGCATGCATTCTTGCAGCTGTGCATGTGTTCATATCTTTTCTTAATTCTTGTGAAACACTATGATTTCCTTCCTGGTGATCCAGTCTTTAATATTTTTATTTTAAATCAGAATTTTTCTAATAAGAGATAAAATCATATTAGATCAAAATTTGATTCAATCCTTGAACCAAGCTGAAAAGTGACCACAGTTCTGGTGAACCGTTATTCTGCTGTCGGAGATGCCCACTCTGCCTAGGGGGGGGGGGGGGGGTCTAGAGGGGTCTAGAGTGCTGTAATTGGCTCATAGCAAGGGGGAGTCCTGGCCGCCACATAATGTGATTGGGTGGATTATTGCTTCTTGACCAAATTTAAACGGGACCATTGTGCACCTACAACCCCCGCTACAGAGGTCTTACGGGAGCTGTATTCGGCCAGTAACAAGGACAGCTGGAGAGCAAGGTTCACTGAGCAATCAGCTTTGATTGTATTTGACTATCTAAAGGCTGCCAATCTCTATGGCAACTAGGACAAGTGGACTTCCTCGTTTATACACATACACACCAAATTAGCAAGACAAAAGCATCAGGTCTTAATTTATCCTCACACTGTGCCGCATGTAATCCTCCGTATCTGTTGTTGCACTACAACGAGGCAATATCTTGATTAACCTCCTTTCGGTGGTTAATATGAAACCTTTCAAGGCTTTTGTAGCATTAATTGTAGATTTTAATGAAGGATGTTGATCACGGGTGCTTGAAGGAAGTTCCCACAGTGGAACAAACGTGATAGAACTTTGAAAGCTCCACACTGTTTCTGCTACTACATCCACTTCAGTTTGACCTTAATTTGCAGCCTCTCTGTTTGTTCTATCAAAGTTGCATAAGCTGGTCCTTGAAGTCTGGGCTAACTTCATTCCTGTACATGCCTATCCTTCCATTGCTTGGAAGCCTAATATCTCATCCTGTCTTCCACTTAATGAGAAAAATAATATGTGGTGGGAAGATTTTTTTTTTCTTTCTCTGATGCCTTATTTTATTCCTTTATTTCAGCCTTCACATCTCCCCTTGGTTTACCTCTCTGGATTTTTATGACTTCATTTGTGCCTTGGTGCCCCACTTGAGTTGTAGAAAATTAACCGGTGTGCTCCGTGCAGGAGCATCATTCTTCATGGCCATCGCTGTCTCAACAACAATAATTATTTTTTCACAGTGAGTTATTTTCCCTTGCCTCAACTGGATCCAGTCCTGGATTTCCCACACCCACTCATCTCATACAGCTTCTCAGACTATAGCTTTAAGTGTCTGAGATTTTAACCTTTTATCTTTATAGTTTTTTAGTTTGTTTTTACTTTATTATTGTAACAGTAGTGGATTTTCTTTCATTTAGAAAATAAATGTCCTGTTTCTGTGTATAAACTACATGTCAAAGTAACAATATCTAATGAAAACACTGAATGATATATTTCTATGGATTTGTATATGATGCTCTGCAGTGCTGTGCTTAAATCTTTAAAACAGAAGAGACGGGGCTAATCAATGTGATGCGGATGCTGGGTGGTATGTTTGGAGGTTTCTGTCGTGTGTGTGTGTGTGTGTGTGTGTGTGTGTGTGTGTGTGTGTGTGTGTGTGTGTGTGTGAGAGAGAAAGAGAGAATGCATGTGTTTATATGAAAAGGCAGGCAAAACGGACGGCGTCTTTCGCTCTTGTTCTTAAGATTTGATGTCACACTTTGTAACACCATGTAAAGTGGAACCTGGCCGGCCTCGACAAAGAAACGTCAGTGTGTGTGCGAGAGAAATATCAGGTGTGCTGAACATGTGGGGAGCTTTGGGTCAGGATGGTGCCCTTGTAGAAATGTAGTTGCTTTTCACCTGCTGACAACGCTGGGGAGGTGGTCCTGTTGTTTCCCTTCATGCCCAAGACATCGTCAACTACTACTAACAATATTAACGGTAGCTTTGAAGTGAGTGTATTAATACTCTATGAAGATCTCCTTGGGGTTTTTCACACTGTGAAAAACATTTTTCTTTCTGTGTGTATTTTTGTGCTGTATTTTTCCATAATAAAAGTCTGAGAAATAGAACTACAGCCGTCTGCTGTAATTTTGCTTGTTGACGGCACCTGTTGTGCTGTGTGTGTGAATAAAACTTAATTTCTCTCCTGCAGCACCACGAAATCTCTGAGGACTCGACCTCTGTCTGCTTTTTTTTCCTCAAACTGTGATTAATTGTAATCAGCCAATGAATTACCCCCCTTAAACCAGGTGAGGTCACTTTCTTACCTCTTAATGATTGTAATTAATCAGTAATGGGGCAGGACAGTTGCCTCCTGGCATCTCCAGTGCTCAGAGTAAACTGAGGTTTGTGACCTGGATCTGCTCTCGTCCTGCAGGTCTCTTATTATTGTCCTTGGGTGTATTGTCTCTGGAGTCATGGTCATTTGTTTCACCATTTGCTTTCCTTTTTTTTTTTTCTTTTTTACATTTGGAACCAGTTTCCTTTCCTGGTTAATGTGCTGGGTAATTACTTTTACTGGAAGCCAGCACTGATCAAAGTTGTGCAAAATTAGCTTTGCAATTAAGTAAGCTGAGTGATGCAAAATGCCCGTTTAATGACTGAAGAACAGACGAGTCGTGTTGGTGCTGTGTGTGGATATTTGGGACACCGTCACCCTCCTCTCACTTAACATGCTGGTGATCTTGACATTTGGAATAGATCAATGCCCGATTATTAACCAGCAGCTCTGCTGTGTGTAGCCTGTTGACAGGTTGTCAATAAAAAGACTAAAGCACTTAGTAGCAGTGCTAAGCGGATGTCCACTGCAATAATTGGATGCCAGTAATAGATAGGCCCCTGGAGCATTGATCTGTGACCAGTTGAGGCCTCTCATGGCTGCAGAGCAGCTCACCTCATCTGGGCTTCTGTTCAGCTGAAGTGACACCAGTCAGAGCACAAATGGATGTGGTGGGACATACTGGTACTTACATGGCTGTGCACTGAAAACATTCATTAAAAGGACGTTAGTGAGGTGTGCTACTGCACGTGTACGTATTAGATTTATGGACCAAATTAACTCATTGAGTTAATGTGCAAGCAATCATAAATCATTCTGTGTCCTCCAGCTCAGTATCCACTGGTGACTATTTTGTACTTTAACCTCATGTCCTCCTTCACGTAGAGAGGAAGTCTCGACGTTTTAAGCAGCTGGGGATTTGTGCCTGCCTCCCACTTTCCTGTCTCTCTCTTCCGCCTGTGTAAGGTATTAATTGTTTGCAAAGATCAAGAAAGCTGAAATGTGTGGAAAAGGAAGAGGGAGAGAGAGCTCATTGGTTCTCCAGGAGCGTTTCCTTGGCAACCTTATCTGGTTGTATACAGTCTAAGCTGACTGCTAGCGGAATGATTTATCTTGTAAAGCGTGATTCACTCCGTACTAACAATAGAGCCCTCTAAAAGCACGGGTCTCATCAAAGTTGCTCTCCTCCAGTGTGACATCTGCTGTCACTGCTCTGGAGCTTTCTGCTGTTTTTAGAAACCTCAGTCAGGTTGGGAGCGGGTTACAGGGGGAATTCTGGGTAGAATAGTAGAATATGCATATGTATGTAGAGCGAGCTGCACCAGCTCTGTCTGCACAGCAGTACATTAACATTTTGGCTTCGTGTGCTTAGCGCTGTGGATGTAAAATGACAGATTATGATGAGTATAAGCTTGTACAGCCACAATGGATGAATGACTGAGGAGTTGGAGCAGTTTTTGGACAGGGCCCCTCTTGTTTTCAGTCTATTTAAAGTGGAGAATGAGCATTCAAAGTGATTCCCAGAAGTCAAGAGGCCTGCAGCCATTCACTGAAATTTGCAGTACTCTATTGAACATTTTTTATATATATATGTGTACAATGTTTTAAATCCTTCCAGAGTACTGTGTGTGTGTAACATTACAATTGCATCCAGTATCTCCTGAGGAAAGTAAATTGAGAAGTGCAGTGAAATGTGTGGTTTCTGAGATGCTCTTAAATTAAACCTGACAGTCTGAACTTTAAATGCACAGTCATGTGCCATGTCAGATGAAAACGAGTCGGAGAAGGAGACACAACATCAACATGTCACCACGCAATCCTTCAAGACACCCAACCTGTGTGTGGCCCTGAAAAACCTGGTTGTTGTGGCTGCAGATGGTCACGGAAGTTCTGCGGTCCAAACCTGAGCCCCTCGTCCCAGTCTGCTCCTGGCACACCTGCACATACATCCCAGCCTGACTGTGTCAGGAGGTTCACCCAGTAGCTCTCCTCATTTGTCAGACTGTCTCCTCTGCCCAGACTGGGAGGAGGAGAACGCTGGCACATCATCCACCAAGCTCCCCACCACCCTACTCCTGTCTTCCCATGTGGTCGATACGGAGGCATCTATTAAAGGTCGACCTCTACGCCCACTGCATCCCAGCATCGTCTTGGGTCAGAATGACTCCCCCCCCCCCAACTCCCTCCACACGTAGACACAGACACGCACACACAAAGCTCACTTTTCGATGACTAATACTTGACTTTTTGATGAATGACCTTCGCCTCCATGCTCCAGGGAGCCACGTGGAGCAGCGGCAGATTCATGCAGAGATTACACTCGGTTCAACAACATCATGTCTTTTAACCCCCCCCCCCATGTGGGGGAGTTTGTCTGGTGAGCTTCATGGATCAGTGAGGTGATGCTCATCCACAGGTTTGACATTTTATTCTCTGGCAGTAGCAGAAGACAGGAGCACTTAATACGTTACCAAGGGAAGCACCGAGCTTGTCGGGAAATTAATGTCATCTGTGCTGCTCCTCTGTATGTTTTCCATACGGCACTGACAGGAGGAGGAATGGAGTGCAAGAAGATGGGATCCATGTCAAGTGGGCCAGGAGCACTGTGATTTAAACCTTAAACAGATCAGTAGTTTACTCTGTGATTTGTACTTTTAATCTGAACCTCTCCTGGACTCTGTTCCGGCCGCTCATCATCTTGTGTGAAACCATCAGGAGGAAGACAATAAAAAGTAGCCTTGGAGGTGATGAGCCTCAGTTTCTTTTTTTTCCTTCTCCCCCTGATGATTGGGGTCATCTCTATTATTACCTCAGTCATGTCGGTGATGGATCACAGGAGTGCCTTTCAGTATCTGTCCATCTGTGGGGTCATATGTACATAGCTGGGGGTGGGTGGGGGTGTGTGTGTGTGTGGCCACAGTCAGGTCAGGATGGTGATTTAACCAGTTGGAGTGATTCCTGTCTATGCTGCACCCCACCTCAGACTGTTTCCAGATAAGCAATTAAAGGATGTCTCTTCCCTATGCTGGACACGTCCTCCTGCCATCGTCTCAGCTGAACCCGCCTCTCTGTGAGGAACCTTCTGGTCATCTAAGACGGAAATGTAACTCTGAATTGTTCTGCAGCTTCTGGATTAGAGGGGCCCAAACTATTCAGAGGTTTTTCTGTAATAACATTTCTAGGAAGATATTGTTGACACTCACATTTGCTTTTCTTTGTTAATAAATAAGAAAACAAATGGTTTCTATGAAGGTCTGGCTTGTAGCTATCAGGAATCAGGAATGGGCCATATCACAAGATAAAGCCTTTCAGTACAGATGTGTAACAAATTACGAGCAGCGTTCTCATTCTGAACGTCTTCACTGCAGCTCCTGCTGAACCTGTGGAAGTGGAAGACCATCGCTGCCTCACGCTTTGTTGCTGTTTTTACACGCAACCCAGGAGAAATAGAAAAGCACATTTTCTGCACTTCAGAGACGCTCCACTCCCAAAAGAGATCTCATAAATCATCTTTTCAGGGGAGCTCAAGTTGAGCTAAGCTCCTTTTAGTGTGCATGTTGGCTGCAAGGTAAAAATCTAGTTTGAAGCACTGAATCTGTGCAAAAATGTGTATCTAGTAGGCACAAAATAACCATTTAATTAACTAAAATGCCTACAGATGACTTGTCATAAATAGGTGCTACATAAATAGATTGAATTAAATGAGTATATTCTATTTCTTCATTAATTCTCCTCTCCACCTCCCTTCAGTTGATCAGTTGACCTTCTGATCTGATTCAGCACTACTTTGTTTCTTTAAACAGGACAAGTAAATATCTGTTATCTCAGCCTTCTGTTGTATATGAACAGGAGCTTCATTTATCTGCATGTGGATGGGAGGTTAAATCATTTATCTCTCCAGTGGAAGATGTTATTCCTTCAGTCCCTTATCTGCGCTGAACTGGTTAACTCTCCCACCAGTGGTTGAGACATCCAAAGCCCAGAAATATTGGTTCTCTGTTCACATATTAAGGAATTCAGCTTAAATTGGCTGACTGATGTGCTCCAATGCAGAAAAAACAGTAATGTACAACATAATCAAAGGACTCCAGAGCGCTGGTGAAGAGGCATGTCTCTTCCTAAAACAGCTGTGATAAAGCGCTGTGCTCTGCTCAACTCTGCCGTGGCTTTGAAGGTCAGGGCTGGTGAGAACGCTGCTGTTTGGGTTCCTGTCCACAGGAAGGCTGCAGTGTTTATTTCTGTCTGATAAGGCAAAGGCTCACTGACATACACACAAAGGCTTTTCTCAGGCAGTATGAAGTCAGGAGATCCTTTTGTTTTGTTTTTCATTCCATTCAGGCCTAAAGCAAACACCAAAACATTCTTAAAAAGTTGACAAAGGCGACGGTGAGTTCAGTTGTTCATTCTTCCTGCAAACATATGATGAGGTGAAACTTTAAGGGGTCGTCATTGTCATATTTTTCATTTTCAGAACCATCCACATGCTTTCTGCTCAGGACATGAGTCCAGCATCCTCCTCTTCCTCAGTCACACCTTTCTAATGCATCCAGGACATGGTTGGCATTCTCTATGTGAAAAACGTACAGATCTCCCAGGAAAAGATGCGTTCCTGAAGGCAGCAGACGTTACTGCAGAATCTCAGTGCACTTTTCTCCTTTAATGCTGCCATCGCTGATGTGCAGATTATGTTTTCAAAGTGGACTGACAGAACCCTGCTCTGTGAGCCTGGTTCTGGACTTGCTGCTGATACAAGTCTGGATGGTCTTCTAAGCAAGATCCACAACTGAGATGTTCAACAGCACCTCTGCAAAGGTTTAACACCACAATTCTTTTTTTTTTTCCTTCCTACAAATTCCGTTTGCAATCCAGATGGAGAAATATAGAAATCCCTTCCAGTCTTCTTTGAGGGGCGTTTTTTTCAAACATTTCAATGATCTTCTCATGCAAATATCACCAAAAGTGGATGTCTCCTGCCCATATTAGGCCTCTGAAGACTAAACCTGGATTTTACCAAATCACTACAGTCACATGTTCACATCACCATTGAAAACACCTTATTATTTCTTTGTTCTCCAAACCGTCACTAAACTGTCCTTGTGCCAAATTTGTTTGGGATATTCTACAAAACTGGATGTGGATGAAAAAAATGAAAGGAATTTAAAAAAAGGAAAGAAAAAAGAAATGTATTGGGTTCATACTGTCCACAAAGAAATAAATGTGAAGATGAGTGTTTTTCCCTTCTGCTCTTCCTCAGACCTCTGATGCACCGCAGGACCAGGAATGTGGGAGCATCAAACGTTTCTACTCAGGTCCAGGAAACTGTAAGATTGTTGCGTCATGACGTCAGAATGTGTTCATTAGTGGTGAAAGCTGATAAGACGCAGCATTCAGCAGATGAATCTAAAACTGTGCCACTGATGGTGGAATTAAAAAATATATATATAACCCTTTGATATTTATCGAGTTATAAAAAATACAGGCCTGAAAGCAGGAAACGTCTGAACTCCTTACATCCTTTTCACTGCCAACATTCAGTTCATTTATCTTTTTTTTACATGCATCAAATGTTTTAGGCGACACTCACTCCAACACTGAGGACATCAATGATGCTCAAAAGTGTTTCTCTGTTTGTTTGTTTGTTTGTTTAAAAACTGTCAGCAGAGATTAGATCCAAGTCAGGCGACACGTCTGAGTGACAGTTTTCATTTCTGGTTTCCATGAAACCCTGAAGATGAATCATCACCACGCTGAGATCTTCTGTTTCATCCCCGTTTCCTGGTGATGTGGTGATCAGCCATCAGTCATTTTTGGTGCATTTGCAGACCTCACCTGGACATGACTTTGCAGCCCTGACCAGGTGTCTGCTAACCACACTGGACCCTGCCTGAGTTGAGCAGATTTCTGTGGTGTCGGCTCTGACTGAGGAATGTGCTCCCCGTAATCCCCAAACTCATTTGATGTTCTTTGTGGTTGAATCCTGCTGTTTTGTGCCTTAAAGGGAGGAAGGTTTTGTTCTGGGATGTGATGCAGTTCCCTTCACAGCAGACCTTTAGCTTTCCATCGGTTGTCTTTTCTACTGATGTTGTCATCACCACTGCAGCTCTGGGTAGAGGTGCTACAGCTCATTCTGCACCTGTAAATGTGCTTCTGTTGGGCTCTTCACTGGCCACCATTCTGCATGTTTTCCACATTTGTGAAGTGTTACAATCGGTTTGTATTCCTCCTCTGGGGTTGTTGAGCCATGATTCAGACGTGCTCTAAGAAATAATGCAGCTTCTGAAAGATAATGCAGTTGTATCTTCTCAGAATGAGCGTGCACGTGCAGCTAGCAGAGCAGGTCCACCTCAGACTGAACCCAGTTTGGTTCCAATACAGTTCTTATTTTTGAAGCCAACTCTCTGTCCTTTGATCTTGTCCTCTTCAGAAACATTAGTCCACCCCTTGCCACACTGATGCGCCACCACATTTAAACAATTCAGCCGCTGATGAGCAAACCAACTGTTTGACAGGCTGAGCGTTAAATTAATCCCACACCAGCAGCAGTACTAGTGTGCCTTCTATTTCCAGGCTCCTTTTTTGTCGTATTTCAGGAGAGTGGAAACACCAGGGGGAATGTAACCACTGAGATTGGGATGCCTTCCCATTTATAAACAGGGAAGTATTTTTAGGAGTGCTCAGGCATGTGTGTTCTGAGGTGATTAGCTGTCAGCAGGGAGAAAAACTGCGAGCATTCCCAGGATATTGCTGTTTCATATGGGATGAAGGAGGTGTTTAAACCAGAGCCAGTGTATTGTGCTACATGAGATTAAAATGATGAGTTTGTACACAACAACAAACTCTCTTGAGATGTGTTATCTTATGGAAGTTGATGTTCTGTATCGAGCATTACAGAGAAACCAGTCATTTCTGAGAAACAGGTTTTGTTTACGAGGCACTGAGGCGTCGTATGTTCCTGTTTGCTGATACCAGGTGAGCTCGACGGCACAGACAGGTGCGTCACCAGTGATGATGGACGATGCTGGACTGATTCCAGGCTTCAGGGTTACCATCAGAACTCTGGTTTGTTTGCTTCTCAGCTGAGCTCAAATACAAGAAGCAGGAAGCTAAGGAGTGTCTCACACAGCATGCGGCTCTTCCAGTCTGACAACGTGTCAGACTGTGTGCTGGTCAAAGGAAGCTGACCTGCCAAACCGGTTCTGATGACACTGTAGCTGCCTATCAGCTGCTGTAGAGCATCCCAGCAGAGGAGGTCTACGCTGCATCGGTGTACTCTAATGCCACCTTGTGTTCAAAAGGTGGTAACTCTGACTAGAGACATTTGGGGGTTCAGTGTGCGGATGGAAGCAATAAGAGTGGAACGGGGTTCAGGATAAAATGGGATTGTTTTCAACAGCACTGTGGTGAAATTAGAAGCAGTAATATTATTTACTAAAGGGTTCCCTTCACACTGCTGACCAACTGTTGTCTGTCAAAACATTGAACTTGAAAGCTGTTTTTAGTACAACACATCCTGTTTGGGCCAAAACACACATCAATGCTCCTGAATAACTGTTTAAGGCTAATTCAGGATCTGTGACGTCATCTCATGGAACGTCACAGAAAAAGCAAACGACTCTGGTTTAGAAAAGGTTGGGATGAGCTATTTCAAGGTTCCTTTTCCATCAGCTTTGTTTTGTTTAATGTCCAATCATTAACATATCTCAGACTTGCAACACAATGATTTCATAAAGAAGTTGTATCCATTAATCTTTGAGCGAAAACGACATGCTAAAGATCTCTGCTTTGTCATCAAAGACACGACAGAAATCATTAAAATAAATTTCAACACAATTCTCCTCAGACAAAGATCAGAGGACATTTGCATCTTTGTCTTTCTGAAGTGCATAAAATCATTCAACAATTCATAGAAATAAAGACTGTGAGATTAAGCTGCATCAACAACCGTCCAGCGTTGAAGGGTGGTAACAACAAAGAAACAGTGTGAAGCTCCGCCAGGCGTCACAAAACAGAACTATTACCACAAATGTCACGAGAACTTTATTGTGCAAGACAGTGTCATGTTCCCCTTTTCCACTGGTAGGGTTGACATCTGTAGCTCAGAGCCACTGCTCAACACCAGCATGTATGGAGGTTCAGATACATCAGTGCTCCAACCACATCCTGTGAAAAATGGGAGCTTGAAAGCAGCAAGAAAAAGAAGAACAGGACCATCCAGCAACAGCTCCTTGATGGTGCCTATGGCTCATTGCAAGGACATTTACACTCCTGTAATGGCAGCATGAATGCAGACCAATACCGAGAGGTTTCAGAGCAACACACAGTGCCTTCAAGGCAAGACATCCATGAATGAAAGTCAAGTCTCTGCAGTCATTACAGAGACATGGCTTAAGAAGAAGACGGTAAGAGTAGTGGACTGGTCTGCCTGCAGTCCTGACCTGACCCCAATAAAGAGTAGAGACTGACTGACTGACTTAATTAATTCAATTTTATTTACATAGCATCTATTACAATACCAGCTGTCTCTAGATGCTTCACAGTAACACAGAGCATATATATGTATAT
>JBAMYA010000006.1:11941157-11975302 GCA_037176975.1 Arrhamphus sclerolepis | reverse complement strand
TCAAAATATTACTTCTTACATACAAAGCTTTGAATGATAAAGCTCCAATTTATGTGAAAAATCTCATAGTTCCTTACAGTCCTAGTGGAACACTGGTCTCCTAGCTATGCTGCTGCAGGCCTGGGCTGCATCTTCACCCTGTCTGTCTCACCTCAGTCTCAGATTGAAGTTAATGTAGATTCCTGTACAAGGCTTTTTTTTTTTAATGAATGGACATAATATGAATACAAAATGCATGACTGAATTTCCTTATAAATGAATTAGAACTCATTTGATTTAATTGGAACATAATTGCACTGAACATGATTTAATTGCACTGCATTGAACTTGTTTACTTTCTCTGTAGAGTGACCTGAGATGACCTTTGCTGTGAATGGTCATTATATAAACTGAACTGTCCAAACATTTCAGCTGAATTATCCTTAATAATTTGGACTGATATCGTCTCATCAAAGATAAATCAGTATCCCTCATAATGTAACATATGCTGAAGAAGAATATTATACAAATGTCAGAACTAAATTAGTTTTCAAATTTTTATTGGGCAGTTAATAAAACATTTTGCAAATATACTTTCCCCAGTCAGGACATGTCCATTATTTTTCAAAATTAAATAAACAGAAGAGGTTGAGTGTGGACAAGGAAAAGTCAGTTTTCCAGGTCTGGATCAGTTTATCTATGGCTGCGTTTGCATTCTAGGTATCTGCAGATAATTGTGTTACGTTTGCTGCTGACATCAGTAACAATATTGTAAACTGACAGTAACTCACTCTGGGCAGCAGGGATTGATTCTCTGCTGCACAGATGTTTCACGTACACTCACCTGCGGCGGAGAAGAGCGTGGCGGGCCGTGCCAAGTCACTGGGGTGATGAATGGCGCCAAAGAGGCTGGGGCCCGGAGGTCGACTCAGGAACTCAGGCTTGAGGCCGAAGTCTAGCTTGTGCGGGTCGACCTGCATCTGCTGCTGGAAGACGCCAAAACAGCACACAGAAAACATGTAAAACCTCTTTAGAGAGCCAAAATCACAAATATCACCGTACATCTGCTAGTCTGATTAGTGCGTATTTAAATCTGCACCATCACATTTAGTCTGACACTCTTTCTACCCTGCAGCAGCCCGAGCTCTGCCATTTCACTCTGCAACCTCTGTTTACATTTACAAAAGCATGGAAGAGGCTACTTCAATACAACTTAGCTGAGTAATTTACTGCAGTAAATAAGCGCAACATGAAGGGAGAAAAAACAAACGGCGAGATGATGCTGGGGAGACGTGAGAACTGAAAAGTCAGAAAGAACGTGTGAAGACGTGAGCACAGAACAGACAACACATGAAAGCTGTCTTGTTTATGACGTGTAACAGTGTAGTTGAGGATGAGTGTCCAACCAGTCCTGGTGGTGGTGAGAAGAACCAACGAGAAGGTCCATTAATAGTCTGTATTAACTGTTAACATGATGTAGGGTGACACGGGAATCAAAAATGAGACCCCCCAGGGATGACAGAGTCCCACTAACGGCCAGGTTACAGTCTACCACAGAGCATTTTCCACCTGCTAATGGAGTCACCATGACAACCATAATAAAGAATTCTAATGATAACTATAGAAGCCTCACAGGTTCAGTTATGTGTTGTGTTCAGCTGTATTCAGAGTACATGTGCATTTGCACGGTGCAGCGTCAAGTCTCTAGTTTACTCTTGCATCTCAGGACCCAGTCTGCTGAGTGACAGATTTCAGAACAAATCTGTCGTGGTAGTCAGGTGCAGAAATGCTCCATGAACTGCATGTTGGTATTTAATGTTTTGGGAATATTCGTAAACTGTAGCTTCTACATACAAGAGTGAAACTGGACCTGACATGTACAGAAAAATAAAGCATGCAGTACTGTAAAGATCTGCATGTCCAATGTAAAAAAAAAAAGCAAAGAAACATAAAAGAAAAGGATGGCAGAGGAACACAAGTGAATTTAAGGGTTGAAGCTGGCTTTGACACAGAGAGGGGTCAGGTACGTCCTCACCTTTACTTTCTGTTGATGGTGGTAAATCTGCCAGGCGATATGCACATGCATGGCACACCACTTCCCTGGTTTCTGTAACCACGAGACAAAAACAGCGACACTTTAAAATGACTGACACTAAGGTCATTACTGCCACCAATTTACAGACTCTGCTTCCACAAAAGCTGTATGTAAATAAAAACAGAATGCTATGATCTACGAGTAGAAATGCTCATATATTTATACGCTATAAAAAGCATCTGTCATCTGTGGAGTCTGGGGCACTTAAAAAAAAAAGTCCAATTATTTTATTTGGTTAAATTATCCCTCATCCTGTCTGCCTTCTATAAACTGAGCTGTCCGCTTGTTTCTGAGCTAATTACATGCACGCGTCAGATGCATACCAAATGAATGTGATGGGAAAGCAGGTATATGTGGAGCTTTGTCGTCACTGATATCACCGACAAGTTGCATTAGCACAGTGAAAACTGTATTGGAGGCTGCTACAGCCAAAGAAGAAAAGCAAAACGAGCTGCTCCTTTTGTTGTTCTTTTACGTTTTCACATATTATGTTTGGAAAACTCTGTTCATCCCTGGCCTCCTTGTCTACTTACGTTGTACATGCGTGCATGCTAGACTGCATCACACCCATAGCCTGTGGTAGCGAGGTGGTAGTGTATGTTCTCGTGTTTTAGAAACATGACTTCAAATGGAGGTTAAAAGAAGAGACTGAGCATTTTGGTTGCATCCTTTCAGGATTCATCTTCTTCTTGTCATTTTTTTCTGGCAGCACCTAGTCCTTTTTAGATAATTATATTTTCAGTCATTTCCAAATCATCAATTTGTGAATCAAATATGATGCTTAAAAAAGATGGAGGTGCTTCAGAAACATCTGATCTGCCTGCTTTTGTTGTCGGGATCATTTTAGACTTAAATGTAATGGATATGGTGCCGTAGCGTCCTTTCACGTTATTTTTCATTCCTTTGATTTTGCAGCCATCTTTAATGGATGCCGTGACATAACCCACCCTGCTGGTCATGTGACATCTGACGGATGCATTCGTCAACCAACGCACTGAGCCAGCCTGAAAACAACATTTGCTAATGCATAGGCTGCAATGATGTCTGAAACACGTCTTGTAATAAACTAGTACACTCTGTTTCTAAGTGCACCACTTATTTAATTAAAGAAAATCAACTCGATTAGCAGAAACCCTGTGAGGCACCATGGCTGCAAGAGGAAACGAGAGCCTGAGAGCACTCACCCTAAGAATGGGCCGAAATGGATCCGTAAGCTGCAGGAAGGTGGAAAAACAAGAGGGTGTGTTATTTTGCTGTCAGTCACATCATGTCCAGTAATGTGTGGCATTTAATTAAACTGCAATAATATTCAGTTTCAAATTAATTTCTCTTTTGCATGGTTGAACAGCTGGCTGTCACTCAGGAGTCCTCCTGTGTGGCTGTTTCTAAATGACAACATGCTACAGTGACATCATTTAGTGTTGAAAACAGGAATCAGGTGACTTTAAAAGCTTCCATCTTCCCTCTGAATGTCGCACACACTCTCTTACCCTGGGGTCCTTCTGTAAGAACGTGTGTGGGACGGCTCCAGGTCTGCTGGACACGTCCAGTGGGTTAGAGGTCTAAGCAGCAACAAAGATGGATCAAGATAAGATCTGCTGTAAATAGCTACCTTTTAAAAAAAAAGTGTCACTCTTAGTACGTGTGTTGCTGTGGTACCTTGGGCTGGAAGGCGCCCTGCAGTGAACTGAAGGGCCCGGTCGGGGGGATTACAGGGGGAAGGCCACTGATGGCGGGTGGGTAAGTGTGGAAGAGCTGAGGGAGAGAAGAGGGGAAGGAAGAGTGAGGACGGTTCAGCAGGAGCTGGGACACCAGCTAAGTGAGGTAGCATGAATGGAACAAAGCAAACAAGACGGCTTGAATTCAGATGCTAACAAATGATACTCGACTTCAATGAACTGCTTGTTCAGTGTACATGAACCGCATATTTCTTGTTCCCATCAGTTTTAGAAAAACCAAAAGACCTTTGATATGATAATTAGGATGTTGCAATACAAGCAAAACAGCAGTAAATCAAATAAGTGCTGAAGGCCTACACATATTTATCCTGCAGAGAGCACATATGTAATCTACGACTTACTCTGGTTGTTTTTGTCAATAAGTAGAACAGGCTTTTCCTGCATTCTTTAATTATGGAAGCTGCAGTGGGATTATTTCAACTTGTGCTCGAGGATACGCTGTAAGAATTTCACCACACCACACTTGAAGACGTTTTATTGAAGAGAAATCGTTTCAGGGCGTTTGCTGAGACTAAATCTAAATGCCTTTATCTTTTTATGCCTTTTGTTGATTGTTTTATTGTTTAAATGTGCCTTTATTCAAAATTGGAAATTGTATTCTGTTATAAAGAGCTTCATGACTGCTGTCTGTGAAAGGTGCTCTATACATAAATGTTAATTTCTTACTTATATTCTGCGTTTGTATGAACGTTTTCCTCCCAGCTACGGGGCCTGTTTAATCGCTGGCAGCAGTAACATCCTTGGTTGAAGGCAGAGAGGTCGTCTAGTAGCTTGAACATTTAAAGGGGACATATTTTGAAATATTTTACTTTGTGTGTGCAGTGACTACCAAAAGCTTTGCAGTTCCTTGTCTCTTTATTTGGGGCCACAAAAGACTAAAAAAAAAAAAAGTGTATTCAGTGAATAGTTCTGAGCCAATTCAGAGCATATTTATTCTGCTTTCCCATCTCTATCTCAGCCTCACTTTTCACATCATGCTGCATTTGCTGTGCTGCAGAAGTTGGTAACGCACAGCTGTATAACAGATCTCCAAAGAAGCACACCTCCCAGGACAGAGGGACGGGGAGTCTGACGCCTAAGGAGGGGCTGGTTGCACCGCAACAACAAAGATATTTCATTAGACCTCAGAAAGATTCTTTTGAGCACGTGTCTTCTTGGAGGACGTGATGATAACGAGCACTTCACTAACGTCAGTAGAAAAAAAGACAAACAGTGAGTGAGGTGTCACATTTGCTTGGTCTCTTTTGTGATGAAATGTGTCTTTCACTATTAACTGAAACATTGTTTGATAGTTTCTACAAATATGCAGCAGTGTTTCATTGTTCACGACATTAGCCAGGAATGAAGGTGAAATGATACAGCTCAGCGGACATTAAGAAGCGGATGAGTGATCACATGGCATGTTCTTGACACACACAGGCATGCAGAGTCGTGACATCAGCTTTCATGGACATATGGGCAACGGCATCATGGACAAGTGACAAACTGGTCTGCAGCCAGACGCTACACGGGAGGGAAACTCACATTGTGTCTGTAGAAGGGGTCAACTTTTGTTGGGTATTTTTCAAACTGTGGGGGAAAGGAAAAAGAGCTAAGTACAGAGATGTGAAGAGGAGAGGACAACCTTCACATGCACAGTAACGGTGTTGAAAATGACCTCTTTCATTTCAAGCTACAACAAAATACTTCACAAACTGTGCTTCTGAACTAAAAACATGCCTAAAGACCAAGATCCAAGACGTCAAATGAAATTCAAGTTCGGCCGCTTTGCAAGCCAGCCTGTTTTTAATTCTCCCATTTTGTGATCATGAGAAGACCTTGTAAACTGGTGTGGACTGGGTCTCATTTGGTTGCAGGCTCTGGGCGAACATTTCCACAGTCAAGACTAAACACAGCAGCTATAAAGAGACTTTTTATGGCCTCATTAGCTGTCAGAGGCCTCGCCACGATGCCTTTGAGGTATCATCAGAGCCAGGCGAATGCTCTGTGGGTTAGGCTGTTATGAATGTGTGTGTGTTTAAGTGAGTTTCAGATCGAGGCACCAATTGCCTGTGGTTGCTCCCAACAGACAGCAGTGCTCTTAATGCAATGCATTTGCCAGTAATGAAAACCCCCAAACGGGACCAAATGATGTCATTAAATTCAGAATGAATTAAGTGTATCATGTTCTGAAAGCTGGCTCTGAAGTTAGCATGCTCTGGGCAAGTTAGTGCCAATTTAGAAAATAACGGCATTCAAGTCTGGAGTTTTAAAGTATGCCAGAGAAAACACTAGAAAGGCTTTCTGGGAGAATAAAAGCACTGCTGTGGCATGGACGGACACACATGGTCGTCATTGAAAAGCCGCCGCAGAGCCCACGGGTCCCTACAGCCCGTCCTCACACACAACCGGATTGTGCAAAAACTTTGCTTTCATAACCACAACGTGAAAACACGTTCTGCGCTTTCCCTGTCTGCTCTCCGTGAAAGTCATGACTAGAACACAGACATGAAAACTCTTCAGTGATGGTGTACTGTCCAACACAGGTGCGTTCTACTTATCCTCACATTTCTGGCAGGGGTACGCACCATGGGCGGTGCTGGGGTGGGCATGATGGCGTGGGGGAAGGGCGTGAAGGTGTGCTGGTGCGTGTGCTGGTGCGTGTGTTGGTGCTGATGCTGGTGCTGGTGTTGGTGCTGGTGAAACTCGGTGCGCAGGTAGGGCGGGGGGCCCAGTGAGGCGCCGCGGTCCGCGCTCTGGGAGGCCAGGAAACGGGTGTTGAGCTCCTGTCGTAGAAGGTCTTGCTCTGGAAAGGAGGACGCAAAAAAAATGGAGGAGAAGTTAAGGAGGTGTCTCAACATTCTTCCACAACCTTCAACAAAGAAAGAAACTTTGGTTGATATTGAGGCGCATGACAGTTAATTAGTTCACAATAAAATTGCATATTCTGCTCCATCGTGCTGCAAACCTCCCACAGACCTTTGGAAGACAAAGACTCGACGTGAAAGCTTCAAGTCATGTCAAAGTTACACCACAAAAGGAAAAATGTGGGAAATTAATGTGATTATCAGCAAGACATTTTGAATTTAAGTGAGGCTGGAAATGATTAGAAGCGTCTGACTGCTGGTCCTGTCAAATGCTGTGATCTGATACACTACAGCTCCTCTGAGACAAAAGCATCTGTTGTTCTAATAACTTTCATGCAGCCCGTGGAGAAAGAACGGATTTCAAGTAATCATTGGCTTTTCTTCTAAATTCAACAAAACCTGCCATGAGAGATTGTATCTCCTCCAGAGTAACCTTATCCTTCCTATTTCACAGTGACTCACCACAATATCCTCTGCTCTCATTTCTAACTTTATTGAGCTGGGAGTGTGGGTGGAATTTTCTCTTCATGAAAATTTCATTAGTATCTTTTGAACAAAATCCAGCTCAGTCCGTTCTGTATTGAAGATATTGATTTCTTACTCGTGAACATTGTTCCAGGTGAAAATGGAAGTTCTGGGAACATTGCTAAAAGCAACAAACACAAACTCACTTGACATTTAGCAGTAAACCACGGCATGGAAATATGCACTGGGTCTGCAGTGGTTTTAGCAATGTGGCCTGACATTACTGGTGTGCAGAGCGCTGATCAATCGCAGCATGACAGAGTGGGAACTTGAACTGTCTCGTTTATTACAAACATGCAACAAACAGAGGTATGGAGCGCATGTGGATAATCCTGGATTACCAGAATAACATTCCACCTATGCTGCTCTGAAATTATTCTTATTCTACTTCTCATACATAAAACACGATGCAGCAACTCGCTAAAATAAGAGGTGGCTTTTTTGCTTTTTGTTCTCGTCAGCCAAATGGACAATGCTCTGCCACACCACATGAGGGTGATGTGAGAACATCTTTACCTTTACCTGAATAGGCACTCCCAGCAGCAGGATGTCCAGGAACTGGCAGGGTGCTAGACGTCAGTGGTGGTGGTGGAGGCAAAGCTGCTGGAGGCGCAAACATATTGGGATGATGTGGGTGAGGTGAGGACTGCAAGGCAGAGGGGAAGCTGTGGGGGTTGCTCTGGTTAGCAGCCAGAGGCAGAGGGAAGGTAGAGGCTGCTGCTGCCACCGGAGGAGCAGGCGGGTGGTGGGGAAGGTGCAAGGAGGGAGCTGAGGGCCCGTGGAGCTTGGTGCCTGGGGTGCTGCTCCTGCTGTTGCTGGAGAGAGAAACAGGAGAAAGATGCAGAAAGAAGTCAGGTTAAGCCAGGCGTGAAAAGTCAAAATTAAAACTTGTTCCTGCAAATCCCCCCATCTCCATCTGTTCCACTGTTCACTTCCCAGCACAACGTTTTCACACATTGACTGCCTTCCATTTGCAAACGCCTCCCTGCCTCACGCTCGTACTTCACAGAATCCGGGGCATACATGATCCGTGAAAACACCACATTTGCAACACCCTTGGATGCAAATAAACCACCGCTGGCAAACACAACAGAGCGAGCATCTGTCTTTGAACAGCTTCTGTTAAGACGCTTCCTCCACAGCCAGGTAGCGAGCATGTGCATTGAAAATGGGATGAGAGGGACAGAAGGTGTGGATGCATGTGTTAAAAAACAGCCTTTTTGTGTGTGTGTGTGTGTGTGGGTTTTCCCTGGGGGCAGTCACAGAGCCTGCATCTCCACAGCTCCATGCTTTAAGCCTAAAAGCTCATTTGCAGCGCTCGCTCTTTGCTGCGGGCCCTGGCTGTGATTATTCACAGTGGGTGCCAGGCCATGTTGGCACGCTGGCAGACTTGTAGGGCTGGCACAGAGAGAAGCAGGCAAAGCCAAGTCCTGAGTCTGCGAGGCCAAGCTGTTGATGGGACTGTGAGTGGGTTCTGAGGAAGCGATCTTAAAGTCTTACGTCCTGAAGAGCCCTATAGGCTCCTCAAATGAAGGAGAACACAATGGACCAACAGGACCAACTGTTTTCTTTTCCAACAATGAGAAAATGGAGTGAAACGGTATATTTGAACATTTAAAGTGGAATTCTTCGTGGAACTATTTATAAAATGTGAAAATTAACAAGCCCACTGAAGGATTTATTCTTTTTTTTTTCTAAGAATGAATAATTAAGCCTTAGGCTTATTTGCCTTCTGTTCTCATGCACTGGTAACCCATCATCCATGAAATAAGAACAATAAGGATCTGATTCAAGGTTATTTTAAACTAGATGGAATATACACAGAGCTCCGATGATTGTGTGGGATGCTAATAAATCACAGGCACTCAGGGCGCAGTGCGGCCCTTTTATTCCACTGTTAATAATCAGCGCACCGGTTTGGCTCAGGAACTTAAAGCTCTCCCTGATGGCAATTTACATACTGATCGAGCATTATATGTACTTACAGCTCAAGAGATATTCAAGTATTTTCAAGTGAGTGTGAGTGTGGAGGTTTTGCCAGAAAGCTGTGTATGCTTTTACTGAAGCGGAACACGGGAGGACGTGAGGGTTGTGGAGGCACGCTTACCTGTGGCCGTTGAGGTTGATGCCGTTGTAGACAGAAAGGGGCCGGGGGTGGCAGCGAGATGGGGGCCGGTGAGACCCTGCCTGATTTGGGTGCTGCTGGTGGGGGTGGTGGGTTGGGAGGGCAGGAGAAGGTGGATGTGGGTGCAGGCTTGGTGTGGGCTGAGGCCTGGTGTGGGAAAGCTGTTCAGGCTGGTGTTGAGTCCGGATCGGAGGTGTCGGCAAGGGTTCTTGGCTCTGGGCAAGTGGTAGGACTGTGGGCGACTGGGGTCTGGGTTGAGCCTCTGAGCGTGGGAGGGGGTGGGCTGAAGGTGGAGCCTGAGCAGGGCTGTTCGTTGGGGTCTGCAGAGGAGACAGAGCCTGGGAGACAGGGGCCTGGGGCTGTGGCTGAGGGGGGGCTTTCGGAGGCAAGGGTGGATTTGGGGTGCTGGGCGCAGGGGACTGGGGGTCTCTGCAACTCTCCTGGCTCCTCTCTTGACTCCGCTCTAGGCCTGACACCTTGACCAGGCCTGGGCCGTGAGGCTCCTGGCTGCCATTGCTGGAGAGCACATCAATGCCAAAATCTGGAACTGCGGAAGACAAAAAATAAGAAAAAAAGAAAAAATCTCATTTATTTAAAAACAGAGAGATAAAACTTGAAACTCTTACATGAAGTGACATTAACATGTGGATGAATGTAATTAAGATGAGATCGTAACTGACTGGGTCTGAAGTTGCTCCTTCCTTTTTTCTTGACTAAGATGACTTTAACTTTACTACTTCACTAGTACTTTACTACTTTAAGTTGCAGGATAAAGGAAATGCACTGCGGTCCGGCTAGTTGAAAAAGCACTTTAGAATGTTTGTTCAGTAACTGATAGCTGGCTCACATGGAAACAAACTAGAGCAGAATTCTGCCACAGCGTCTAAATTTATACGTATATTTGCATATTTTTCCAATTTGTCATGTAGCTGCTGCCTTTCTTCCTCTTCCCCACAGTTTGTAAAATGACTTGATGCAAATAAAAACTACACAGTTGTGATATCTTTGGGAGTGTTGCATGCAAACCAGCTCGACAGTAATGACTCTTAATGCACAGTGCAGCATAAAAACACTGCAATGACAAATTCAGGTTGATGATGCCCCTTTTATCAAAAGCTTTGTTTGTACTCTATAAGGAAAAGATGTGAATTAATCCAAAGAACGAGTAATTATCACTGTACTATGTTAAAGTCGCATAGGACAATGGATAATAAGCTCCATCCTGGGTATTTCTCTGCAGGGACCTTGAACAACAGAACAAAGTGCTCAGACATCAGCAGTGAGCTCCAGAAGCAGAGAGGCTCATGGGGGATGACAGTGCATCCATAAACTGTAATTAACGTCACCTCTGCCTCATGGGGGGTTCACAAGGGCTCCTCCTCCCTTCTTCATATTGAAAGCTAAATCTTTTACCTGACAAAAAAAAAGATGTAGATGAGTCCCAGTGCTTCCTGGGTGGAGACAGCAACCTGCACTGCAAAGCAGCTCCCTGTCACAGGGGGCCTCCATCTCCCTGACAAACTACCCCCTCCAGACCAACTCCACTGAGAGCAAGCTGAGCCAGCACGGCCCTCGAGAACATCCATCATTAGCATTAAAATGCTAAGCGCAGTATTAGCATCCCTGGCTGCATGTGATATTCTCGTTAAGGGTCAGAGGAGGTCATTTCTGGTGCAACATCACAATCAATATCTAGAAAAACAACAACTGACTCCTGCTCTGTGGGGTAGTGGAAGGTCTGTCTGCCTATCACAATATAAAAGGCTCTCTCATGCATTTTTGCAAAGGTCTCTACATTTGTGCAAACAATGACAAGAAGGTTTCAGCCATAATGGAGGAAACTACAATCAGAGCGAACCAGCTCTAATAAAGAAACCCAATTCTCTGCTGTGTCAACCAATAAGAAAGCTCAGCAGCTCTTATATCCACCTCCCTAATCCATGTCAATCTTTTCCACTTACAAATGCTATTACCAGTCAAGAGAGACTGCTGCTGGCAAACAACTTCACTGTAGCAGATGGGGAGACCAGATACTCCCAATTCTCAAGTCTCCTGCTGCACCTCGAGGTCCCTGAGGTCTACGGCTTGTTTTGAGAATGTGCTAACATGCTAAAAAAGAAGGTGTCTATTCTGGTCATAATGAACACTCCAGGGCCATGCAGAGGGGGAAGAAGAAAAGAGAAGTATATGCCAGCTTCCCTCCCATGATGGTTCATTTGTCAGTCTTCTTCATCCCAGAAAACAAATAAGAGTAAATCCCAACAGGATTCTCAAAATGTAGAGCCCTGCATTTCACTGGTATTGCAGTTTCTAACCAGCCTGTGTTGCTTGGCAGAGTGCAGAGAAAGAGGCCTCTGGGTTTGTGTGGGCTGGCCAGAAAGCTGGATTCAAAAGCAAAGGGGGTACAGGAGGGCTTTATGAGGGTCGGCCGGGTGAGCAGAGGCAGGAAAGCCTTTCATTAAGGGTGATCTAGGGGGGACTGGATTTAGGGAATAGGTATTTATCTGAGGGGGAGCCATGTCCTGCAAATACATTGACTCAACACGCTGAACAATATGCTGAAAGTGGATTAAAAATTTACAACATCTTCAAATGTTACTGCAAAATCATTGGAACAAAAGAAGAGACATGTCACCTTTGTTACTCATGTCCGACAGTTTTCCTGTTAGCATGTCTTAATCTACTTCTGAGATCACATTTAGCTTTCAGGGTTAAGAATGCTGGGTATGGGCTGGTTTATGGTCGTTCATCAGCAAGGACGAATGCCGCCATTGGAGAGACAGATGAGTCAGACTTAAAGCAACCTTTACACCGAGCAGCAATCAGCATGATGACAGGAGGTACAACATGAAATTAATTCAGTGTTTGGCCATAACTCCAGTACATTTAGCATGCTAGATTTCAGTGTCATCGCTGGATAGTCTACAGTCTGGCCAACAAAATGATTAACAAACAAGTGCCAACAACATCATCTTCTAGAAGAGCAGCTGGCAGGCCAGCACATCAGTGGTGTCAGTGTGTGTGTGGACACGACCGCTTACGCTGTCTGGAGACATCCTGAGACACTGATGGCTGCTGAGACACCCGCAACATGCCAAGTCTTCGTCTTGTCCCCTTAAGTCTCATCTACCTCAAAATAGCCCCTTGATACATTCTTTACCCTCATTTATCCGATTTCAACCAAGCAGAGGTCACATAACTCCAATCACAGAACACCAACATGTACGGCAGGAGCCACTGAGAGCTGACTGTTGTGTGTGTGTGTGTGTGTGTGTGTGTGTGTGTGTGTGTTACAGCTATAGAGTGAAAAGAGACTACTGTTTGACCATCACTTTGGGAACCTGCATCAGCTTGGGAACACCAAATGAAGTTTAACACCCCAGTTATTAGCATTATTGATAGCGACCAGGGAGACCAACACGTGGAGGTCTGCTCTTGCAACTGCGACACAATAACCCCACAGTGCACAGCTTCACACTAACAACCCATGAGGAAAATGATGCTGAAGGCTAATGCCACCGTATGCGTATGCAGATACTGAGCAGCATCTTATTCCAACATGACAGCATGCTAGCATTTGTTAAATGTAAACCCAGAGAATAAAATACTGCATGTACTAGTACTATCCAAGGACCTGCAGTAATTTAGAAGAATTGCTGGGGTCTTGCTGCATCGCTGTAATATGTGAGGTCAAAATTCCACCACAAAGTGTCCTCTATGTTTCAGCAAACAGAGGTCCTAGAATAATTTTAATCCAGCATACATGCAAATTTCAGTAATTCATTGTTTTGGGAGTGGGAGTCATTTCTATTTTCCTTCTATTTGTCTTTTCTGCCTCTTACCTGGCAGACTTATGCAGCTGTGGTGGACATAGCGATGCTATTACTACAGCAACTTCAACACACACATCACGTTGTAGCGATAATTTTATTAAAACATTTTCAGGTTTTAACGTGTCTAAAGGTGACCTTTTGCTCCTGAAGTCCAGGTTTATGGACTTCTGGGACAATGGTTTATTAAGATTTATGATCAGACACCATCTATACAACATTACAACATATCCGGGAATCAATGTCAGTAAATTACACTCCAACACCCTCTGTTCTTATCCTGTGAAAATGTGCTGCATGAAACACAGATGTCAGGGTGTGATTCTTAAATTACTGTGGGTAATACAAGTCCCGTGTGAATACGGCTTATGACATGTTGATTCGCCTAGATGAATAGTTTTCCAGATATTTCCCTCACTATATTAAGGTTTACTATCCAAATACCATGCATGATGGCTGCATTTGCCAGGGAATTTAGTCTGAAATTGGTTAGCACTAGTAAGAATTAGGGCAGCATGGTGGCTTTGTGATTAGCACTGTTGCCTTGCAGCTAGAAGATTCCTCGTTTGACTCTCGGTTGGGATGTTTCTCTGGAGTTTGCACACTCTCCCTGTGCTTGTGGGAGCTTTCTCTGGATGCTCCGCTTTTCTCAAGCTGATTGGCGATTCTAAAATGTCCAGAGGCGTGCATGCGAGCATGAGAGGTTGTTGGTTTATGCACCCTGCCTTTCCTTTGAAGAGAGCCGGTCTAGTCCCGAAGACCTCTGTGACCCTGGACAGGAAGAAGTGTGTAAAGATAACGGGTGGATAGTAAACATGATTGTGTTTAACATGCAGGCTGGATGTTGCTGTTTTTTCTTTGATTGACAGTCCAGTAAATGCAACATCAGCCCATTTAACCAATAGAAAGAGGGGAGTGAAAATGTAGCCTCCAAGGTCTCAGTACCTTCTCTTCAGCCTTGAAATGTGAAAAAAAGGAAAAGGCTTTAGAAAGGGGAAGGGTTGACAACTCCAAAACCCAGACTTGTCTGGCCCAGAGACCTTCGGCTACTCGCTCATTCACCATCATTTCTGAAAGTCTTTCCCCTCTCTTCCTGATGCTCTCCATTTTGCTTGCAGCTTTCTGACGGTGCACAAACCATCCTCGTATCTCTCACAGAGGAAACAGTTTAGCTAAACTCCAACAAAACCACCGCATGGCGTCAGGGAATCATAAGGACTTCATTAATTTTGTAAAGAGGTGGTGAGACAGGATAAACAATTATGGCCCTGTTGTGAGGAGCCTACACCACCTTTTTTCCTTCCCAAACATCATCCTGCTTCTTCTCAGTAAACTAAAAACTAAAAAGAGTGAGACAGACTGTTTGCTCACGTTGAATCAATTTAAGTACTCACTGCACTGAATAAGAATTCATGGCCTGGATTGAAAAGTCTATCTTGCATCTGTATGCCTCAGTAAACTGTAATTACAATTAGGATCTCTGTCTATACTGGGACTAAGATTTCAGAAGCCGTTGAACAAAATCAGCCTTGAACGAATCCACTCTTGCGTTTTGCATAACATTTTAAAAGACAGTTTTTTTCTGCAACCTTAGTATGAAAAGAATTTGAGTTATCTCATAAAAGAAAACACTGCATACTCCTCTTTCCTCTTATTTTTCTTTTTTGCTTGACAACAACAGTAGAGTATAATTGAGCAGCAGGTGTTGACAGTTATCTGACCTCACGAGAGGTGTATTCAACATATGTTCCCCAAGAGCCCCTTGATGAGGGACTCTGCCTAGTTTATTGTTCTTAATGAAGCCTGTAGTTGCATTAATGGCTTTGGAAGATTTTTAACCAATCTTCCATTGAAGAAAACAAGAAACAGCAAGTAAACAGTTTTGCATGTGTTTGTGTCACTGTTTACAGAAACTGTCCAGCTTTTAAACAAGTGCAGACAAACTGCATTCAGTCACTAGCTCTTCAGTTACTGCGGTCTGTGCAAACTCAATGTTCATTTACTGAGAAGAGTCTGTCTTTCCAAATCCATTTATGTCTTATTCATGAGTTCCTATCTGCCACAAAAGTGGAGTGGTCAATGTCGGCTCACCAATCAGTCTAACGTGTGTGTTTTTGAACTGGGAGGAATCTGGAGTACCCAGAAAAAATAGCTGCAACGTGATAAAAATGCACAGTCTCTGCAGCCTGCATTTGTGATTTCACATCTGAGCGTTTTTGTTGGTTAAAATGAAGCCTGCTCTGTTTGCTCATTAATGCGGTTCATTCAAGCTCTTCTGAGGTCTTTCAACCAGTGTCCTCAGCAGACACACCTGCAGCATCTCAGAGCAGGAAACACTTCTAGTTTTCTCACTACTTTCAAATCTAACTTTATATAGTTGGTGATTGCTTGAACAATTCAGATTTGTTTGAGTTTGAGTGTTTACTGACAACATTTTCCACAATATGAAAGCCTCTTTAGTGCTTTAGTTCTGCATCGCTCCAATTTTAAAGCACACACCTGGTGCAGATCACTAAAAATGAGCCATCCTGAGGAAGTAGGAGAGATGTTGAGTACAAGAGTTCAGACTTTCACTTAGGCCTCATGATATCAGTTCACTGCAGCGCTGCAGCAGTAACCTTAGTGGGGAAGCCTTCACCCTGATCTCACTGCCAAAGCCTCCAGATAATATCCAATCTATTAGCTCCTTATCCCTCCCTTCTTCAGTTCTGAATACTTAACAGCATTAGTCGTTCTCGGAGCAGTAACACCACCTTCAGATACCTCTTCTTGTGTCCAGAGCGTAGGAGAACCTGTCGGCAAGGAGTTTACAGCCTGCAAGAATGCTTGTTGGACAGCCCCCAGATGAGGGTTCATGGTGCTGGGCTGGGTACTGATACATGCTCCCCTACTGTCCCTCCAGACTCTCTGTTGAGCCAGCAGCTCTCTAAAGCTGGAGCCAAGAAGAGGGGAGGGGGGGGGGGGGCTTACATGGCCTGGACATCCTGCCATGTGGAGGGTCTTGGACTGGAGCTGTTTTATTAGTGACCCCCAGGAGTGGTTGGGGGAGGGGGAGTGAGGAGCTAAACAGAAATAAAGTTGCAGGTGTGGGTAGGGGTGAGCAGTGCGACGGTCCTGGCTGTGAGAGCGTGACACGTGTAGTTTTTCAGTGAGAATACCACAGCATACTGATATCACTTCACGGTAACACAAACTGCTGCTTTAACAAGTCGTGATTGAGTGAAAGGCCAAGGGGGTGTGGGGGTGGGGGTGTGTGCAGTGTTAAGGTGCCTCTCTGAATATCCATATTTCATGGCGGTCTCATTCGGTTTATGAATTTTGTATAACAAGTTGGGGAGCTGAAGCAAGTGCAAATGCGAGTATAGGTCGTGTGTAAGTGCAGTGATGTCATAGTGCGTGGAGTGGGCGGTTAACCAAGTCACAAAGCCGTGACTTAAAGCATCTAGAAGCTCTGAGACTGAGATCCTCCGTGAAATGGGTGCAATCTAATGGAATTGGACCAAACTACTGAATGTTCTGAGCTCCCCTGACAAATGTAAAGCCATCGAGGACCAAGCTGCCAAACCACAGAGAACAAGCTCTTACACATGTTTACACTACGACAGAGTCAAAGAGCCAGGCGGAGGAGGAAAGGAAATGACTGACAGAAACAGCACAAAGAGAAAGAAACTTGCTCTGTCCTGCCTCCTACCTTTTCTAATATCCATCTCTGCTCCATTCACACTCTGCCTGGTGGAGGGAATGTTCTCCGTTTCCTTTCTCTCAGCTTATAAAAGAGCCATTTCCTAACAACGAGCTGCAGTGAACATGTTCCTCCGTCCACAGCAGCTCTGATTACAGCTTTTCCTGTAATGGCTCTTAGCTGCATCTGTGTCCCACTCTCACCCCAACAGCACATGGAAAATCTCCCTGCCTTGGACGTACACTTGGGGCCGAGGTGTTTCGTCACCTTCCTCCCAAAGCCATGCCCCCCCACCATCACCACCTTTATGTGCACATGAGGATGTAGCAGTGGGATCAGTGGCAACAGGGTGTCCCATTTCTGACTCTCCTTTTTGAGAACAAATCTTTATATATCCCTGAGGGTGTGAGGTCTGGCTGGAGGGAGCGTAATAGGAGAAGAGCTGGGTCAGGGACTCAATGACGGGCATGCTGGCACAGGTGACCAACAGGAGGTGTGGGTTGAAAGCCGGCCAGTCTTCTCCAGCGAGGAGGTCTGCACAGAGCAGCTCTCAGGGGGGAAACTTCATGCTGGCGGCTGACAGATTCTCTGCAGGTTTGGCTGTCATACCCCGAGCTCACTGAGGCTTTGAAATAACAGTAGCGTGTAATGTGTCAGATCCATCTAGTCCACAGCAATTGGTCAGCACACAGGCTGTCACAGTGGTGTAAAGCTACACCGAGAGACATGGCAGCTGTGGAGCAAACCAGACCGTTTGACCTCAGACATGTCACATGTACGTAAGGCAGCTTATGGGACTTCTCGCTGGGTTTCATACCTCCACTGGCGAGGAGTGAAAAGTTGTAGGTGGCCATTTTTTTTGTGTTGTTCCTTAGGGATCCACCGAGTGTCGAGGCTGCTGAAAGCATCTGCAGCATCTCACTTTCACAGTCAGAGATGCTGAACTCAGCTAGAGCTGAATGCATATTCTGATTTATTCACCTCAGGCCTCTATAGACGGCGTGGAGTTGAAATGTGGAGGGAGAATATCACATCCACTAGCTATATTTGTTTTTCTCGCCTTATGGACAACAACATTTAGATATTTGGCAAACAACCTGCTTCCTCTACATAAGAGCTGTAAGACCTGATGCTAAACCTACAGAAACTATAGAGCATTATCTTTCCTTTCAGTCCTTCTAAAAATGAAGCGTATGGTTGAGAACAGTCATCCATTCTTCCATTGTTGGAGAACTTGGAGTTTTCTTCTGTGTTTCAAAGGTGCATTATTGAATTTCTGCCAATAAACTTGAATCTACTCAATAGGAAAAATGTATTTCATCATCACAATGTGGACATAAAGAAAAAAATAAAATAATAAAGGAGAAGCCTTGCTCCGTGAAAGTGTCAGTGATTCACAGGTACACCATCTGAAACAAAGCCAAACAGAAACTACTGTAAAACTATGTTATCCTTTGTGCTCAACTCCTCTTCAGCTCAGCAGCACAATAAACTACAAGTTGAAACTGTGATCAGAAGCAGACTCCCACCTGAAAATAACAATGTAAACAATGTATAGGCTTGTTTTGTGTCTAAAGTTACCTGCAAATGAAACTAAGCTCTTAAATCATTCAACCGAATCCATGTGGGAGGTAATTTTATTTCAGTCAGAACTAAAATAAATAATGTAAAAGCAACAAATGTATTCTGAGAATAGAAAGACATTCAGGATGTGTGTCAGCACAGCGAAAGCATTTCACAACACACTGACTTGCACTGCAACACGTGTTCCTTGTCCGTCATTGTGGCACCTCAGTGAAACCAAAGACAATCATCTTTAGAGCTTCAAACACAGACACACTGATTCTCAGCTATCGTCACATTCTCATAAAAACAAAGCGATGAAAACAAAAGAACACATTAAAGCATAAAACCGTCTCTTTCCTCTCAAACACATTTACACAGTACTCTACCAGCCAGTCGGTCCAGTGCCTTCTTTGTTGGGGAACACGTTCTGTCTGCTCTGTGAACCTGATCTTTTTGGGCTTGTCTTCCATGAAGCTTGTCAGCCAAGCTCAGTAGGCCATACCAAATCGGTCCATGGGGGGAGGAGACTCCTAATTGTACAACTGCCTCCGCCAGTGTGATAGACAGCTTTTGCTTTTTCTCTTATTTTCAAGACTCTCCAGCTGCTAAAGGGATGTTGATGCTTTGCTTTGTCAAGTAGAAAAGTCAGTGTCCTCAGGAGGCAGAGTATGGGAGCCTGCAGCAGAGAGTGACAGCTTGAACTGACACACTGACAACCACTGTGATTTCACCGAGGAGGGAGGCTTGGAGGGCTGGGAAGAGAAATCTGTCCCCTGAGTGTCATCAGTCTGGCCCTCTTTCATTCTCTTTCAAAGGGGCCAACTCGTTTTACACGCATCTAAACTGCACAATCAGGCGGTCTGCAAGGATCAGATTCAGTGCAACCTGTGCCTGGTGTTAAAACGATTCAGGAAAAAACTTATTCCAGTGATGGGCTTGAATGCAAAGATCAAATGTCTGAAATTTGTTGGAGTATCATTTTGCATGTAGCTTTTTCTCTTCATAAAACCTCGCTGACATGACCGAGGCAGCCAGTGTGTCTATATGTGTGTGTGTCAAGTGCCGACTCATTACCCCTTTGCTCAAGTTTCACTGCAGTCAGATTAGCAAGACACCCGGGGCCGAAACGAAGCCGGTAATGGCCGTCTCTCTTCTCCAAACCACTATGACTTTCATCCCTCGTTCCCTTTTGCTTGGAAATGCTGTGTGGTCTGCTGATGTGGTGGCAAAGTACCCATCACTCACAAAAAAAGGGAAGCAGGACGATTAAACCAGGCCTAAGTTCTTACCATCCTTTTTCGGCACACAGCCCCCGTCTCGCTCTCTCTCTCTCTCTCTCTCTCTCTCTCTCTCTGAGAAAACCTCAGAGCAGCCACATCAGCGTGCTGTTTAGAATAACACCACAAATTGGCTGAGGGCTGTTGGCAGGCTTCACTGTGATGAGCTATGTCTGTGGGACTGCGATACTTGGCGAGGGAGGGTTAGTGTAGGGGAAGCTGGTGAGGATTTAAGCTGTTTATTTGAACTGTGCCGTCGTCCAAACAGTCAGCTGCCTCCCTGCTCCCTCGTCAAGCACCAGAGCTTAAGGTAGGATTGTGGTGTTGGTGGGGAGAGAAAAACTTGATATCCCCCTTTGGGCAGAAGCTGCGCTGAGCTTGGGTTACTTTAGGGAAACAATGCCGGCTCTGTCCACAACCTCCTACTCTGTGAAGACAGGGGCTCAGACAGGCTCACTAGTGCCAGGCTCGGCTGGGGGATTCATGCGTCACAACACCGCGCTGCACTCTGTCTGAGCGCAGGGTTTAGAAAACCTCCAAGCTTTGCCTCTAAATGGCCCAGCAGAGCCTCTGTCTCAGCATGTTAAGAGCTAAACCAGACGTGGAGCCCATACCGGCGCAATGGGCTGTTTGCTCTTGGCTTGCAAAGCCCCTGTTCTGGGATTTTGGTTTTTGTACGACAGTGTTTACAGTAAAATCTGACACGTGGAATAAGGAGGGGATGCTTGAGCCCTGAAATCTAATAGCTCCCTCCAGAAGCATCTTAATCTGTAACAGATGGTGACACTCTGAGGGACATTGATGGGTTTGGGCAGGCTTCTAAGAACAGTGGCCAAAAGCTTGTGATGATGAACCAAAGGATTGTGACAAAACTGAACAATGTGCTTTTCATTATATGTTGTTTATATCAAGAACAGATGTTTTAAAATCTCATTTCCAGGACATGAATCTAGCTTTACGCACACACACGGAAAACATACACCACAAATTAACCACGTCCTCGCCTCCCATTCTTCTCAGATGCAACCTTCTCTCTTGAGAGCAAACCCAACACAAGGGGGTGATGTTGAGCCAAATGCCTGGCAGCCACGACTTCCCAGTACACCTAATGCATGACCGAGTGGAGTCTGAGTGTAGACTGTGGTGAAATAATGAAATGTGGGCTGCAGCAAATGAAAGCCATGCAATGTGTGTGCAGAGCAGAAACACATGCAAAGGATCTGTGGACTAGTGCTAACAAACAGGGATCTTGCTCTCTAGTCCTCTCTAATCTGCCCTGGGGCTCATCAGGGCTTTATTTCTGCATTGCATATTTATGAGAATCAGAGAGGGTGAGAAGGAAGAGGGGAGGGGAGGGGAGGGGATGGGATTGGGGGGGACTAACCTCTTCTCTTGTGGGAGCAATTAAAGCCTTGCTTTCATCAATCCTGATCAGAGCCTCCATGCTCTTGCTCTCTCGTAGCTTTTCTGGCTTTACAGACTGTTTATACTTTCACCTTCTGCAGCAGGGGTGTCCAACTCCAGGCCTCCAGGGCCCCTGTCCTGCATGTCCTGCATGTCCTGCGTGTTTCCCTTCAACAACACACCTGATTCAAATGAATGGATCGTTAACAGACTTGTGCAGACCTGGATTCATTTGAATCAGCTGTGTTGTGGCAGGGAGACAACCAAGACGTGCAGGACAGGGGCCCTCGAGGCCTGGAGTTGGGCACCCCTGTTCTACGGCAATACAAGAGTGGACAAGAAAACAGAGCGTCCCCCGTCTGAAATCTTCCCTTTAAACCAGCAACACAGCTGGAAAACAACACTGGATTACAAATTTCTAAATCCTGGGATCTGACAGTGAGAGTTGATCATGTATCTACAGCGGTGGTCCTTTAATTTGATGTGCGTGCGTGCGTGCGTGCACGTGTGCGAGCGGGTCCCCTAAGTGCCTGAGGAGTCCCACAAATAATTGAATTGTTTTTTTAAACAAATCCATTACTACTTCATGCTGCTCAAAGCAACAGCAGCGCCGCGGGGCTCAACCATTTCACAGTGTGTCTGCTTATCTGCTGTGTTAATCTGTTTGTACCACATATGTCTGCACTTCTAAGGCAGATAATCGCGTTATTCACTTGAACTAACATCTGCTTGCTGGAATTAGATCATGGGGCTACAACACACATTAAAGAAAGACCTTGAGAGGTCAGGGGTGCTGTCAAATGCACCTGGTAGATCAGGACAGAAGGATGGATCACTCCAAATGGAACCCTGGCCCTCATGCATGTACACATGCACATGCTCACACACTCTTGTGCACACATCTGAGGCACCATGAGGCCTCATTAGGCGGTCGGCTCTTTCTCTCCTTCTTTGGCAATGTCACCTCGGCCGCAGGGACCAAAGACTGACACAGGCATAATTGGCCGAAACACACCAACGGTGTCTTGGGAACTGCTGAGTCCTGATAAGTGTGTGTGTGCGTGTGTGTGTGTGTGTGTGTGTGTGTGTGTGTGTGTGTGTGTGTGTGTGTGTGTGTGGTGCTTTGACCCTGTTAATGCTGCACAGTTGGCAGGAGAGTGGCTAATGCCACATTGGATCAGTAGATGGTGGTGGTGAAGCGGCAAGGATCTCTCCTGGGATGAGGAGAGTGCTGCTGTCAACACCTCCAACCTCCAATTCACTTCCACTACTTGGAAGCATCTTCTGTGTCAACATATGACAAGGTGACAATAAAACACCTAAAAGACAGGAAACCTGCTAAAGATTTATTTATTTTTTTTGCCTAAAAAGTAATTTCAGTCCTCTATATGTATTTAGATGGAGTCAAATATGGACATTTGCGTCGATCCACTATACTGCAATGTGACTTAACACACACCAACATGCTTCTTTTCAGCTGCAGTCTGACTCTGATGCCTCCCTATAATCACATAATCAATCCCAATATCAGAGATCTGGTTGTATTATGTGTAGGGTTAAATGCTCTTAACAAACTTTAATCAAAAGACATTTATTTGAGTTAATCAGCCTTCAGGTCTTCCAACTGAAAGGTGAAATAAATGCCAAAAACATTTTAAATATAATTGAATTTCTCTGAAGTGATTCAATGCATTACATCAGCATCGTCCCCGATACGTCATCCCCGTTTGTATTTGTGACCGTATGTTTCTAAATGAACTAAACATGTTTATATTATTTTGTCTAAATTACAAAGACAATTGCAAACTATACCAGAAGGTAACTGTAGACCCCCAAGATAAAAAGGCACATACAGTATAGAGTTGCTCAGCGTTCAGGCCTGACTGGTTGCTAAACTGCCACATACCTCAATGTGGCAGACACAAGGGGGGTGGGGGTGGGGGGCTGGCAGGAAATCTAAAGCCTTTCGCTTTGATCTCTGGAGTTCAGCCCATTTAAATGTTTGTGTTTGAGATGTAGATCTTTAATTTTGGTCTGATGGGTTCCAGGCTCTTTGGGTTTAGCGTGGCATGTCGGATATAGGAGTGTTTACACAGTCTCCCTCCAGCTCTCCTGCTGCTGAAATAAGTGCATTAAGATGGATGGATTTACTTAGTCTCTAACCTCGGGGACTGAGGGAACAAACTCTCAATGACCTCTTTGTGCTGCAGGAGGGGATGGAGAGAGTCTGGTCCACACGGCTGTGTACTTGTGTGTCTTCAGCACCAACACACCCATTCACAGCATCTTCACTCTATTTATTTATCTTCTCACCAAATTTGTGGTCTCACATGAAGTTAATTCACCGCATTCAGCAAACAGATTTTTTCCTTCCTTACAATGAAATAAAGTATAAAACTACAGGTCTGCTGATGAGGCTGAAGGTGAGTTAATCTGGTGCAACGTTCCATTGCAGCTGGGAGCGGGACTAATGAGCTGCAATCAATACAAGCATTCAAATGTGATTTTGAACTATGTACAAGTACAAACGTTGCCATTTTTCATCTTCTGTGGGGGCAGGCCCATTGTTTGGAACAGCAGAGCAGTAAATCAGCCAGCGCTTCCTTTGATTTGTTAACCTTTGTTTGGCTCTGTCAGCAGATGAGGTATGGCTGAAGCGGCTCCTTTCATGGCCATGAAATACAGCTTCTGTCTCTGTAGTCCCAGCCACGGGCAGTTCCCTCTTGAGTAGCACAGGATATTGAGCTGCTTTTACCCCTTAGATACACACTAAATGCTCCTAGCAGGGGACTTAACGAAAAGAAGCAAAAAGGTCGGGGGAAGCTGCTGGAATCTGTGCACGTATGACTCAGGGTCAAATCTTTTAGATCCTTGTCTTATTTCTCAAAGCACGGAAAAATGCTGAATATTAAAAGAGAATATTGATTTGAATTGAAATCATGTCTAAACCAAAACAATGCCTCCTACCAGTAGTCAGAAGGACCTCTTTGTGACCTCGTAGCCCCTGTTAAGGAAATGAAGATCGTCCTTGACTGCAGCCATTTCTCAGAATGCACAAAAGGCCAATAGTAGTCAGGTCATCTTTCCACTGTGCATCAGGTCAAGTTCCACTGGCAGCCTTGATTTCTTGACACATAAACCCACACAGACGGCTGAGGTCAGCGTGAGGGCAGTGCAGGGAGCCTGGGGCGGTAAACCAACACTGGTGCTGTGACGGGCCAACCCTCTCTTTCCAGTCGACTGAATGAGTTAGGAAGCTGCCAGGGTGATTTGTGGTGTGATTGTTGCTCTCTATATCACTTGAGATTACAGCAGGTGGCGGCCCACAGCCTGGAAGCACACATGGAACTAACAGCAGTCCTCCTCTTAGGAAACAGAGAGAAAACAAGCCCTCAGCTCCCTCCCACGCAGCAGTAATATGCTCGCAGGCAATTTTGCTGCCAGCAGAACTCTCTATGACAATCCAGGGAGCTCTTCAGCTCTGATATCTGCCACAAAAGTTCACCTCCGCTTCTCTCTTTCCACTCTTTTTTTTAAACAATGCCATCAGTGCTGCAAATTGCACCTTCCCCATCGCACATTATTCTCCTCCTTGGTGACAGACGCACTCAAGTCTGACACACTCCGCTAGTGGCGCTCTTCACGCTAGTGTCAGCCCCGGGTCCTGCTGTAGCACCGCTTCATTTTCACATTAACTCCAGCAAAGCATGGTGAAATAAGCCTTGTACTGGGGGGAGGGAGGGCGAGAATCACCCCCCCACCCCCACCCACACTGAACTACATCTCACATCGCAGACGCAGCTGCAGGAGACGTCTCAAGAGGGAATTGATTCTCCAATTTATCTTCCAGATGAATTCTTCAAAGGAAACCTCATGTGCACCTTCGCTGTGCTCTTTACCGAAAATTCACAAAATGAAGTCAATTCTAATCAGGGTCGCAATACTCAGGTCATTTTAAAGGTTGAACCCTTTCTATGAGAATTAAACTGAAAATAAACTGAAAATTAAAATATAATAAACGACACCTTAGCCTTTAACAGAGGCCGAGTTGAAATGATCAGATTCAATGCAAATTCAGTTGAACGTTTCCAAGAAATGCAATATTTGAACAAAACAACCTCATCCAGTCATGTAGGTTATGGTTCCATTATGAGTATAAATATATGCTGGTAAGTTTAACCAACAAATGCTAAAATCATTTAGACAGCAGCTAGCTAGCCTGTAAATCTGAATAGCGAGTATTGTGAGTATTTCTGTTTGTCCGGCATCAATTTTAATTTATTTTCCACAATAAAACAACTGCTTTGCTAACCATAGATCTATGTGTGGCATTACATTAGTGTTTTATATATTCTATATTTCTATATTTATCCCCAGAGGGTAATTAAGCGGCACATAGAGCAGACATAAATGCACTAACATTTAACGCCAAGTAGAAAAGGAATGATAAGCGAAGCCACTCAAACGATGGGAGGAGGGCGTGTGAAGGGTCCCGAATGATCCGGTTTGCTAACCTGCATGTTAAATGTTCATAAACAGAGTCCTGACGGGTAATCCGATAATTTTGGAACAGATGGCGGCAGTCCTCTACAAGCGGTATTATTCCACTGAAATGAATACATGTCACGTGTCAGTTTCACATCCAACACAGAATATAATTTATAGGGAATACAGGTGTGCTAACGCTAATCAAAATGAATCTCTTCCTGTTGTTCAGTGGAAGAATCCATTAAAGCTCGACTCGCACGTCTGCTTATAACAATCTATATCCATGGCTGTATATAATAAAGTATGAAATTCTTGAAAATAGCCACTGAATTCAACTAAATTTCCAAATTTCAAATTTCTTCAGCTTAAGAGGAAATTTTGAGCCATTTAGGATTATGGTTTCCATCTGAATCAGGATTTCTAATTCTGACAGGTGTTATTTCATTAAGACTCTAATATCATTTACAGAATTATAGCTTATTCTTCTGTTTACGATTCTCACTGTTTTTGTCTTTAATCAAACTGTGAAGAAAATGAATCCATAAGTGCACAGAGACTCAACTGTTCACTGATGAGTCAATATTCTGCTTTGCTTCTGATATAAATGGCACCGTGGAGCATTTCAAATGTCAGCCAGTATTATCTTAATCTTGCTGCCAGGCAACAATCAGCAAACAATACATAAGCTTTGTCGTTGCTCCTCAACGACTTAGCTGGGTCGCTGACAGCGTGTGGATTGACAAAATCCTACAGGACGGGAAAATAACCAGGTGACAAGATATCAGTGCCCTTGGACACAGCTTTAATCATTTGATAGATCTGTCTTTGGGCCTTTGTGGTAACATGCAGTGCTGGTCTCAGTTCAGTCCCTGGACAGCAGTCACAGAGCTAATAAGCTTTGGAAGCAGCTTAGACTTCAGAACAGCAGCCAATAGACTGCAGCCCAGCTTTCTGACTGGTGCCGGCTCCCAGGCAGAGCAAATGAATCAGGTTAGCTCGCTGACACCTGCAGGTGCATCGACAGCCGTAGTAATTAGAGATAACATTTAATGACTCTTAGCTAATGAGATCCATTCGAGGCCAAAGTGAACTGAGAGTGAGTGGAAGGAGGGAGGAAAACAGCAAGGCAGTTAAAGACCGATGCTGACTTTAGACACGGCCAGCTGAAGCCGAACTGGAGAGAAAAACAAAGCAGCATCAACCCAACTGTCTACATATACTGTATATTAATGGTTAATTACATAATCTGACAGAACCCTTGAAATTCAGATATCTACGCATTTCAATCTTGCAGCAGATTATTATTTTTTTAAGTACGTAGGTGTGAGTGAACGTGTCCTTCAGCAGCTCTGTTAACACCTGCAACCCTGGTTCTATCAGACAGAAACAAACAACAATCAAATCAACATCTGAAAACACGCGAGCAACGTTCTCATGAGGACGAGACACATTTATTTATTTATCTATTCTTTTGGAAACACAGTGTCTCCTCAGTCTGGCTGCATAGGTGTTGAAAAAAATGAAATAAATAAATGAAAAAACAATGAGTCATTATGAAAACTTCCCGTCAGCAGCTGAAATTAACTGCTTTTCAACACTTTATTAATTTCATCATGTTATTACCCATTGTCTCCGTTAGTTACAGCATTGTTAATAATTTTGAAAATACACTTTTAACTAATATATTTTATAATAATAATAATAATAATGTCCTGTACAATACACATCAAAGCATTGCATCTATTTCTAAAGTTATTTTTCCATTATTTTATCTCTAAAAAATGATATTTAAACTTCACATCTTTCTGAATTAAAAATGTCTGGTTGATAAATATTTTTAACTAAAGAGGTTATTTCATCTGAGGATAAGGCCGCTACTTTGAGAGTCTGAGAGCTGAAGCCCAATAAGACTTCTCATTTCACCCCAACAGGAAGGTGCTCAAATCAACAACCAAACAGAAACTTATCACACCTGCATTTGGGCAAATATTGACATGGATCATCCAGCTAACGAACCCTTTCTCACTACTTTTTGTCGGGCAGTTGCTCGTCCCAGTGTTTGGTTGCATTAAAGGCCTGGTAATCCCCTCCTCAGACCCAACTCTTTTAAGCTCACCCTCCATAAAAATACCAGAGCTCTTTGCTCTGTGTGCACCTGGATTCTTTTACTTGCCTTTTGCAATAGTGACATGCATTAGCATATGGCAGGAGAGGAGGAGGGGATGGAGATGGTAAAAGAAAAAAAGAAGGCATATTTAAATGGAAATAGGGGCCACGAAAGTGGTCTATCGCTCAGCAGAGAGAAGGCATATTTTGTGTACTGTTTCCCAAGTCAGGTCCTTTCATAGTGGGGGAGAGAGGGTGGCCCTCTGTTGATTTAGGCTGCACAAAGGAGGCCTTAATCCTTTCAAGGGATCCAAATCAGTCCAAAGAGGAGCACGTTCAAAAGGAAACCTCCCTGTCAAGCATGGCTATTGAGCACCCCAATGCATGCCACAAATCAGGCCCGAGGGGAATCAAAGGCCAGAATGTGGGAAATGTGGATGGAGAGCTGCACATACACGAAAGTGCAGGGACACGAGGGACAGAGGTGGTGGTGGGGGGGTGGTACAAGGACCTATCATCAGCAATCTGCCTCATTTCAAACACAGCCCTGAAGGGGTCATAACCCTCGCCTCTGAGCCTCCCTCCTGCCCTGCATGGTAACTCCCCCCCATTACAGAGGAATGTCCATTCACACGGAGCGCCTCCATTATCCCTGAGCCAGAGAAAATGGGGCTGCTTTTAACAGCAAATTAGTGACTTGATAATGAGGTCACATGTGGTGTCGGCACACTGAGGCCATAAACAGATGCCTCGCCTGCCCTCACTCCATTCCCTGCAGCATTAGTACAACCTGTTCCTGCTCTGGCGTAGATTTGCAAAGAAATGAAAATAAAAATCTGCATACAGCTTCTCATCATATGTTACAAGCGTGTAACCACAAAAACTTAGTTTTCATATTTTATTCAAATGATTATGAATGATTTTCCCGCATCTCATGTCAACACAGCACAGAAACGTGGTTCATCTGAGCTAAGGTGAACTAAAGTACAATGGGTGCGATGCACTTCTGTTATCGACAAAACAAACGTATGAGAAAATATATACATATTCTAAAATGATGATATCAGGACAACAATTTGCATTGGCTGTCACACTGACAACATTTCACAAGACAAAGGAGAAAGTCTATACCTTTAACTGCAGCGGTGCTGAAAAATTTCTCTGAACTGGCATCGGAAACCTGAAAAAGAGGAAAATGAAATTAGCAAAATGTCACATGAAGCAATCTTCAAGAAAACTGTAAAAAAAATTTAAAAAAAAACAGACAAAAGAAAAACCTCAAACAACTTATTTTTTAATTCACAGACTGAAGTATGCTGTTTGGTAAGAGAAAATCAAACTTGGTCACGCGAATTACGCCACACAATAGTTAATAATAAAAATAATGATAGTAATAAAGCAAGATAGATGGAACACCATGTATTTAGGGTGAGATGCAGTTATCTGCAAGACTGTGTAGCTGTTACACACACACACACACACACACACACACACACACTAGATAAAAATCTGTTTAGCCGTTTTAATTGAAAATGAGGTAAAATTAACAAGTTAAAAATGACAGTGTTTCATAATATATCAATATTTCCTGGACTATGACATCACTCATAATCCATTTTTGAAATAACATACAATACTACTGGTACACTCTAATTTTGACAAAATGTAGTTTGCAGTATGTGAACAACTGCACAATCTGCAGGATGTGAAAAAAAAACTAAACAAAAACAAAAAACAGGATGATGTATTACTTTCTCAAATACTGAGTCAACGTCTCTCAAAAGGCCACTCCTGCAGAAACCAGTCAAAGTGATCATGTGACACTCTTCTGGTTATGCAGTAATCACTTTTACACTGGCATGTTATGCATCAAAGACCACTGTACCAGTATACAGAACAAAGTGTACACTCCATTGTTTGCACAATAAACATTATGCAGCCTCAAAAACAACCAATGACTAGATTTTAACTTTTTTGTTGAAAACAGGATAATTCCGTCACTGCAACACAATACATTTTTCGCTGTGTGTGATCCATCACGTTACATATGATCATTTATCAAAGTAGATGATAATTCTGCAGCTACAAGACAATTTAATCAAAACTTCACGTAAATATTTCAGAATGTGATGAGGCTGAGTGGATGACCAGCACAGAAAAAAAAATACACTGACCAAGTACACAACACCAGGTTACTGTGGGTACAGAGGATGAAGACAGACTAAGCATAACCTTGACACCGTTACTGCTTTGACATTACACAGTTCCAAAGAAGGGGGATTCTGATTTTGACAGACTCATTTCTCTGGGCTATGAGCATCCTCTTCCTCGGGGTTTTGTGTTTCGCCATCTGTGTCCTCACCGTTCTGTGTTTGATTTGATCCTGTCTGTTCTTTATTCTCAAATGGCCTCAAGAGATATTCCAGCTCCTCTGCACTGATAGCCACCTTCTCTGGGATCAGCCACCTCTTGAAGTGTTCCAGAGCACTGAGAAGGGATGTACACAAATAGTTATGGGTGATATGATGAAAGTAGGGAAATACAAGTCTAAATACTTCAAGGGAAGTCTTGATTATCCCTATTCCAGAAGTGTTGCTTAGAAAACTGCAGACTTCTTAAATCTAAAAATCAGCTACAGAAAACACTCAAAACTCTTGTCTTTGTGTTTTTCTTAAAACATTTAAGATTTTGTCATTACCTCCAACAGCATCCCAAACTCATTGTAAACAGTGAAATGGGAACAGTTTCTTTGAAAATTTTAATTTCTCCACCAGGACCGTACTTCCTGATCATGTCCTACCTCTCATCCATGTCACCACCTTGGAAGAGCTCGGACGTCTGGGCGTCATGCAGGAATCTGTCCCAGCATTCTTTCTTAGCTTGAGACAAGGAGCGCAGCATGTCCCTGGAGGTGACATCACTGGACTGGCCTTTCAACTTCTTCAAGCGATTCTCTGCGTGCATAAAAACATATAAATTTTTCATCTGGCGTAGAATTTAGGACTGACACTTCAGAGATGGTGAAAGGCCAAAATTAGATTTATTAAACAGTCCCCATCAAAGAGAGCCTCCAGAATTGTATTAGATAATCTGTCTTTGCTCAATAACTAGTCTACACCAGCGTGAGTTTCAGTACAAATGTACTGAAGTTGTCATCCATTATGTTATGCTTTATTTCGAATCAATGTCAGTCAGTCAGTTTAGGAATCTGCAGAGGACTGAAAAAAAAGAAAGAAAGAAAAGGGGGTGGGGGGCACAATCACCAACATCAAAACAGAGCCTGAACTGCTTTTTAATCGCCAAGGACATACTGCATTCTTCAAATTTGCCAAAATATCCTATAGGATAACATCATGGATGTTCACTATTTTAAGCTTAGTAAGCACTGAGGTAAATCCACTAAAGGACGGCTTCAGAAAAGCTAAAATGCATCTGCTCACACCAGACATCCCATAAACATGTCTGAGCTGAGGCAGTTCTAGAAATATGGTCTGATCCAACTAAAAAAGCTTGCTTCAGATCATTGCAAGGATGTGAACCAGCTATGAACTCCAAGGGTTCATTTACTTTTGTTCCCCTCTCCCATCAGTAACGGGAATGCTGCATAGGAGAGTTCAATCAAATCTGATTTCCCACTTGTACCGACCACCTTTCTTTTCCTGACTTCAATTTAAAATGAATTTATTTGGTGTTTGTTGTGTTATATTTTCAACCATTCGTTGAAAGATATAAGATATCAGTCCTCCAGTCATGAAAAATGACATAAATACCTAAACTGGCTATGTAGGTCTCAGAGTCCTCCATGGGTTCCCACTTAGCGCTGGAAGAACTGGCACTGGTCCCGTTTTCTTGTCCATTAACGTCCCCTCCAGCTGGTTCTGGGTGGAAGGAATCCCTGAAGTCGTCGCTGTTGTCCGGGGCCGCCTCGGCTCGGACCTCCGGCAGACTGGAGCAGATCTCCGACCAGAGCTCACCGCTGGACCGGACCTCCTGAGTCTCAAAGTTGTCTACCATCCTGTCGCAGCAGCCACTGACCTAAACAGATGTCAGAAATAACTTCATTCCCCATTTTCAAGTGGCACAACCACGTCGCTCGTTTAATGGCTTTAACTAAGCTCCACACATGAAGTGAATTTAACATAATTTACATCATCAGACAAAAACACGCTAGTCTTCAACCCAGTTTCCACCTAAAAATACAATTCAAACAGTTTGACAAAATAATAGATTCTCATTGACAGTTTCTTACCTGTGAGATAATTTAGACCAAAGATGCTTAGCGTTAAAGTTCAGCTTCTCTAGCTTCCATGATCCACTCTTTTAACAACATTCAGCCCACTTCCTTTTCAGGGAGAACGAGGATGGACGGTGATTGAACGTTGCACCTGCCTATCAAACCGTTACGGGCTGTGATTGGGTAATTGAGATGAGGGAAAACTCGATACATGTGTGTCTTATTGGCCACATACAGTAAGAGGAGGGAGCCAGGAAGTAACTAACCTTAAAGTGACGGTGTCCAACTACAAAGGTAAACATCCACAAATGACCTGGGTTTGACCGTTTTATTCAAGATATTATTCTTTAAAAATCACTAGTTAGCCTTTACCAACCGCTTTGTGATGTTAAGCTTTCACAAAAGCAACGTGCTAACGTGGCTGTAAACAGCGTAGAGCTGTCAGGCTGTCTAGTAAATATGTGGTCTGTCGGCTTGTTAACACAGAGGATATTGCTAAATTGTTACTTTAGTTATTTCTGTGTCTCTTGTGATAAATGTCACCTCAGGGAGCCCCTGTGTAGGTCATGCGAGCGGTGTTGCCCCTGGCAGTAGTGGCAGTCCCCATGGGTGTGCTGCTGTCCCGGACCATGGCCTGGATGTCCAGCGGCAAAACGCAGGCAGAGCTCACCAGCAGACTGAGGGGTAAAAGGGCTGATCTCAGGGACACAAGCCTTCACGTATATGTGGTGTAGCCGTATAAAGACAATTAGGTTCATATGTATATCAAAGTCGGAATAAATAAATAAATGTATGTATGTGTATATATATATATATATATATATATATATATGGACGCCTTTAGTAAAGTAAAGTAGCTCCATTTTCAGGGGTTCTAAAGTATTTGTACAAGTGACTGAAAATAAGTTAACTGGCCAGATGGGGTCCATTCCCTCATTATTTCAAGATAAATGACGCAGATTTACAAAAACAAACAAACAAACAAAAGAGTCTGGAACTGATATTCAATTCAAACATACTTTATTGATCCCTGAAGGGAAGTTCAAATATTGCTGTTGTCAGTCTCTCGATTTAAGTCTCTTCAAAGAATCATTGTAGGTGGTTACTGCTGTGCTCAGGAAGGATCTCCCGTAGTGGTCTGTGTTGCGGCAGATTTGAAGAAGCCTCTGACTGAAGACAATATGTTACTGAATCACTGTGTTGTGTAGACAACATTCAGGGGTGTCCACGGTGTTTTTCATTTTGTGAAGTATCCTCTTTTACATAATCAGCTCCAAAGGGCTCCAGAACAGAGCCAGCCTTCTTTGTTTGTTTGCCATAATTTAAGTCTCTTCGAAGACCCATGGTAGATGATTATAGCTGTGGGCAGGAAGGATCTCCTGTAGTGGTCTGTGCTGAAGCAGATCTGAAAAAGCCTCTGACTGTTTTTGAATGACTGTGTTGTGAAGAGGATGCTCAGGGTTGTCCAATATGTTTTTAACTTTTTTGAAGTATTCTTCATTGGACCGTTCTCTCACAAGGCAGCACAACAGTCCCCAGAAAAGAACCAGCCTCCCTTATGAGTTTCTTGAGTTTCTTTAAGTCCCTGGCTCTGATGCCCCTCCTCCACCAGATGACTGCAGATAGGATTGAACTGTCCACAAAAAGATTATAGAAGATATGCAACATCTTTCTGCAAACACTCAAGGACCGAAGCTTCCTTAAGAAGTAAGGTCTAGTCTGTCCCTAGATTTTGACAGAAAAGAAAGCAGCTATACAAGATGGTTGCAGTGACGGCCTGGCAAAATTACTCCAGGGAGGAAACCCTTGTCTTGGTGATGTCCATAGGCTCCAGATGTCAAGCAGTTATTGAGTGTAAATTATTTCATTCAAGGATTAAAAATTATGTATTTATTTGCCATTATGTCACTTTGTACAAATACTTTTGAGTCCCTGAAAATGGAGCTGTTTATCTTAAAGAGGCTGTAATTGCCATATTTTTGTGAAACCTCTTATATAAAAGCTGAAAGTCTATGCTTTGATCATATCTTGATTGTTTGATTTCACATCCATTGTATTGTTGTATAAAGACAAAATTATAAAAACTTAAAATTGCCTAAATACATATGGACCTAACTAAAGATAATTTATGTATTGCATATATGTCTATCCTCTTCAACTAGTGTGTCCATAGCCGAAGTAGGCTTTTGCTACTTTGGTTCGGACGCATTAATGACAAGGATAGAGTAAGTTTAAGGAAAAGAGAAATG
>JBAMYA010000006.1:11925344-11937232 GCA_037176975.1 Arrhamphus sclerolepis | reverse complement strand
CCGATCTTCCCTGCCTATGTTACTCATAGGAAGGGAAGACCGCTTTTGGCAACTACAGTAAAATAACTCTGTACATAAATTCAATAAATTGTGATTAAGTTGTAAATCTAACAGTGGTTACATTTAATCAGATCACATGGGTCCTTATGCTTGAAGCTTTGTCTGCGATGACACATCAAGAGCGTGTTGTGCTTCAACTTCAAAAGCATGACAATGCTGACTTCATGATCTGCATTTATATGACTGCCACTGACAGAAAATGGCTACCAGCGCTTCTCGAGGGCCTGCACCGCAGCCAGCTGCAGCAGCAGCGCTGAACGAGCTGCAGCTCTCCATTTTCTACGGTCATTATCAGATTTGAGGGTCTCCATGTCTGTGATTACCTCCCCGCTACAAAACAATTGCTGTCCAGATCTCAAACTGCGCATTATTCTTAATTCAAATGAAATGCTGACAAAGATGAGAGAGCACATTAAAATGAGAAGCCCCATGCAGTTCCACATGGAAAAATACCATCTGCAAGAGAATGCAGCACTGAGATGAAGCACAGAGTCTGGAAGAGTGCTATGGATCTGAGCCGGTTCTATCTATAGAGCATCAGCTGTACACTGACATGTTGTCATCTTTTATTCTGTTTTGTTGGATGTGATTCTGTTCTTCAAAGAAACCAGACGCATGTTTGTCCCATGAAGCATGGTTTAATTTTACAGGACCTCACTTTGACCACAAGGGACAGATTTGGCTTTATGAGCCTTCCTGCCATTATACCAAATCTGCCCCTGATTAAAACTGAACTGATAAGAATGACATCACTGCTTGCAATGTGATATGTTAAAAGCTTCTTGTAAGTTTGCCCATTTTTATTGATTTTACAAAATGTAAAAGAAAAAAATCATCTCATGTATTATGTGCAACATTTGAAAGGGTTATCATGCTTGATGGGGAGAAGGGAACGGTGGGAGTGGGTGGCTGAGAAACAGCTTCACGTCATAATGAAATGCCAGGAAGAGATTAAGACATCATCCCTCAAACTAGACAAAGCATCACAGGGTAACTCTGATGATGTACATGTAGGTAAAAGGCCTTCTGTCCCACTCAGCATTAGTGGCTCTGCGAGGCTGTATGTAAATTGGGGATATTATGAAAGAAAACAGTATTTATTGGGCAGGTAAAGTCACATATACTGTATCTTAAAACTCAGAAGTAACACAGCTTTGCCGCTTTGTTTGGAGCCACCTATGTCTGAACACTTTTCAGTGACTGGTCCTAATCTGCAGGGTAAAAGTATCGAGCCTCGTCGCCTTCCTTACAACATCATTATAACCACTAATGCCAAATGTGGCTCCTCTGGCGGATTTTGGATCAGACACTATTCAGATTTGATGAGTTCTTTGGATTTCTTGATTCTGTATTATCAAATTTAGAAATCCTGCCGGTAAAAACACAAGTCCATTGTCTCTAACTGAAAATAAAGTTATCAGAATTTGATGGCCAACATGTATCTAGAATGTAATGAAGCTGTGTGCCATTGTTTTAAGAGGCTTCTGTAAAGAAGAGATTAGTATGGTTTCACTTTATTTTCAAATGCAAATTTAAAGACAGAGTCCTGTTTTGACAAAAGTTTCAATGGTTAGGAAACAACATTTATTGCGTATAAACCTTACACTTGAAATGAGCTCCCTTTTCTATTATTTGTGTCCATTTATGACTCGACATCAGAGAAAAAACACAAAAGCACAGATATAAGAAATGACGGGCGGCCTGCAGAACAGCTGTCGGTACGAACTGTAGATTCACTAAATGTGTTTGGTGCACAGCTAGTTTTTTCATTCGGCCCTTATCTTTAGGTCCAGCAGTGCTCTGAGGAATATGGAACACATTCTCAGTAATAACGTTAACATGCTGATGCTTGGTGTAATGTTGATCATTTTAGCCTCTCATGTTAATGATATAGCATCCTAATATTTGCTAATTAGAAAAAAGGCCAGTGGAGGATAACTGGAATCTTATTAGCCCGCAGGTGTTTGCTCATAAACCGAAGTATTGAGCAAATTAAAATGTTATCTTGATGATAGTGCTGGATGTAAAGTTATTACAGTTAATCCTGAGGGAAGCATGCAAGTATGAGCAGAATGGCAATGCATCAATCAGATCTAAAGATAGGGCCTGTAAAGGAAGTTAATCTTTTAAAAACAACCTGACTGTTGAGTCGATTAACCTTAGAATTACAGTACAGGTCTTAGTGTGGATAATTTCTCAGATTACATGTGAATCTTTGCTTCCCACAGATGTCTTTGGAGCTTGAGGACGAACTGACAATGTCAGATTCTTTGCTGTGTTCTTTGAGGACTTCCTAAAGCAAGGAACGTGTCGAGGAACCGACTGCTGAGCTACGTTGGCTCCAGGACATCATGATGCTGAATAGGCTGAAGCTGGTGTCGATTATGGATGGATGGAAAAGTTTAAGCCACGCTCTCCACTCGAGTGGGCATGTACAGCATAAAACTGAAAACGTCTGCACGTAGAACAACATTTACATCACGTGAAGAGAAAAATAAATGCACTTAAGGGGAGTATAGTTTGGACCTGTCATCATTAATCAGTGAAAGGATTTTACAAAAATACGGGGGAGATGAACGTCAATTTGCATGTTCTTAGATGTATTTTGAAAAACTTGCACTGTTTTTATTAATTCAGGCATAAACTGGGTAAGAAAAGTGATTAAGTATTTATATCACAGCTGAATCATAATAGCTTGTCAATAATTCTTATAGATTTATTGTCCAGATTTTAACACACGAGTACACAGTAAGTATAAAGATTGACAGCTAATCATTGCAGCACCATCCTCATTGTGTTTCAGTTTTCTGACAACTGGAACTGTCAGAATAATATATGATTAAATATGTAGGCTATTGTATGCACTTCAAAGTAAATAAAATGTGTTTTACAAGAGTGTTTTAAATAAACCCTTTTCTTTTCTTCCAAGGGGGTGGGATTAGATGCACCCTCCTTGTTTCTTCAGATCAGAGACAAACAGATTGAGCACACAGCTAAGAACTAATATCTCTAACTGCACACATACAAACCCTAACCCACTTACTCTTGCCAGCATCTTTTCTTCTGTCAATCATTCAAAGGTAGAGCATGGCTGTTTTATTTATTTTCATTAATTGTATTATAGTATATGCATCCATTGCATCCTATACATCCACGACACATTACACCCGACCTTATCTCCCTGAGCCTGCATCAGTTTGTCAATGACAACTGGCTCTAATCTCTACCCCCTCCTGACAAGCAGCGCTGACAGCCCCTTTCTTCCCAGTACCTCAGACACATAGCCAGACATAAATTAATCTGTCACTCATTGCTGGTATTAATGTGGGGATGACACAGGGTTCTGCACACACACACGCACACACACACACACGCACAAAGACAAATGCATCTTGCTTTGAAAAATGTAACACGAACTGGGACATTGCAGCATGCCCCAAAGTGGAAAAGGCTTTTGGAAAAGCTGACAGTCTTTGCTGTTAAAATGCATCAATCAAATATCCTGACAGAGAGAAGGAGAGATTTGAGAAGTTTTGAAGGATGTGACCTCTGTTCTGGGAACATTAAGCAAGATTGACAGACGTGGAGATGAAAACGTCTGTGAGATCTGTGACTGTACCCCAATAGCAGAGCCTTTGTCTTATAACAAAGCTTCCTGAACTCTGAGATATGGAATCAAATCACATCAGACAGTTAAGCAGCGGAAAAGTACTTCTTCCGGTTGTTAAAAGCCTGTAGAGACCATGTTATCTGCTTATCTGTATCTGCTTATCTCCCCATGGCCTCTGAAAACAAGCTAAGGCCACAGGAGTTCAAGATAAATGGCCTGATCAATGGCAGACATTATCTGGATCTGGTAGGCAATAATCAGATTTGGTTGACATTGCGGGCACAAAAAGAACTGGCCTGTCAGCGGGAACAAACCTGCCGCGCTGACCGTCAGTCTGCAGTCCTGGACTGGGACTCACTGTGGAAGACACTGCTCACAGGACAACTGGCTTCATCTGTCTTTCCTAAAGTGCTCTGGTTGCATCCCAAATTCAGTCAAGACCCCTAAGTCCCACCCACAACACCACAAAACCCACAACACCACAAAACCCACAACACCACAAAACCCACAACACCCACAAAACCCACAACACCACAAAACACACAAAACCCACAAACCCACAACACCACAAAACCCACAACACCAACAAAACCCACAACACCAACAAAACCCACAACACCTACAACACCTACAACACCCACAAAACCCACAACACCAACACCCTCTTCACCAACAACACCCCTCCATCAGCACTCTGCTCGCTCACAAGAAAAATGGGAGACCTTTTTACAGAAATTACAGGCATTGCTGTGGAATGAACATTTTGAACATTATTTACAATTTTCCTTTAATATTCTTAATTTATGTCAGGATTACAAAATCCAAGCTAAATAACTTTAAATGCTTAACATGTGTTTTATTTAATGTCTCATCAGACTGTACAAGTAACAGTTTACTTTCATCTAAACGCTGATCATAGTACGCGATATAATATTCTGTTTTTAAAAAGACTATTTGTGATGTTTACGTTACCTCATGTCCGTCATTTCTGCACCACAGCAGTTTCTTCAGTAGCAATGACACTATAAACATGATCCGGTGCTGCGTGTCACAGAAATCCATAGAAAATTTCACTCGGTAAAACCTCATGAAGCTGTAACGTCTTTGATCTTGAAAAGTAAAACAAAAGGACTGTAAGCCTCTTTTAATATGACCCCAATTTTCCGAGTCAAGCCATGCAGTCGAGCCTTATCCCAGAGAGAAACATTCCTGACAGATAAAACACCACACAATGGACCCCTCGCTTTAATTTTTCTGTCTAATCTGCATGTCTTTATATTCGTGGAGACCCAGTAGACATCTACAACCATAGTGCTGAACCCCCCACAGGGCCTTAATTTAATACTAACCAAGAGCAACTGTGCTGGCAGGGATAATATTTTCCCTTTTTGACTCTTTTTTTTCTCAGAAATGCAATGGGAGCGGCGAGACAAGGGGAAGCAGGGCGGTAAAGGAGGAGGAACTACTTAGGAAAAGAGTGGAGAAGAAAACAAAACAGGAGGAGATGATGAGAGACAGACAAGATAGGGAGGGAGAGAGAGAGGGGGGGGGGGCACAGAGGGGAAAGAAGGAGCCTGCTGTGTCTTTTGAAAAAGGAACGGCTACAGGAAAGCACTGAGGAAATCACCTCCGAGGCATTGTATTAAAACCTGTCTGACCCTCTGCAGACCCCTGAGCCATTTGCCCAGCTGGGAGAGTATGGTCAGGGGGATTAGACCCTCTGAAACGCTCCGTCAAGACCATTCTGTCAGGCACCAATGGAGGCAGCCGCAGCCACCCCCAGTGAAATCCCCACGCTCCACTCAAACAAGCCCCTTCAAGGCTCTCTTTGCTTAACAGCTCCAGAGTGGGGACCTATGATGGGCTCTCTAGGGAGATACAAGATGGGCTAAGGACATCAAAAACTAGCAGGGTGACAGACAGCAGGGAGGTCTTTGCCTGTCCTCCCACAACCTTCCTCTCTGTCTATCAAATCTCAGTGCATACACTGAAACACGAGCCACCGAGGAGGCAAAAAGGATATTTTCCAGGACATGAGCTAAATGAAGACATTGTTCCACCAACAGCAACCTTTCTGCAGGGACAACCAATCATGGGAGGGCGGGAAATCTAAATTTGAGATAACTCCTAGACAATTATTGGAGGTAAAAACATACGACATACCACAAAAAGGAATATTTCACCAAAATAAGACGATCTAGAGAAGCCCCACATGCATTATATAGTTAATAGCTGGGAAGCTCTTGTGTGTGTGAGTGTGTGTGTGTGTGTTTGTCGTGGAGGACTCAATCCTCGATCATGTGACAGGGTGTTTTATCATGTTAGGGTCCACTGAGACACCACTTAGAAATCCTCCCTGACCTGCTGGACCTCTCTGCTGCTATTACCCCTCTGTGTAACACTAGAACATGGAAGACTGGTGAACAAGGGCAACACTGTGTGCGTGTCCATGTGTGTGTTTGGAGAGCAGAGCAGTTTCATCAGTCAGTCCCTTACTTTCTCCCTTGTGGCGTTCCAGCAGCGGAAAAGTGAGCTGATGGTTTGTGACCTACATGTGAAGCTGGTTGCAGGCCAGAGACCAGGGCCGCAGCTGGGCTGCAGGGGGTCTGTCTGTTGACAAGAACGAGAGGCCTCTTCCACTTTGAAGCCATGTATGTTTAAATATTTCATGATCCCGTCATTTCCAGACCTTTTTTTTTTTTTTTTTTTTTATTGGATTTGCGCTCTGGTTCATGGCTGCCTTTCATTAACAGCACAGCAAGAGAGTGGTTAGTGTCAATCTAATGCAGATCTCAGGAAGCCTCCTCCATAACTGGATCCTTTTGGTGCTCACCATATCTGCAAGACGATCTTGTTAAATGCTAGTAACAATTACAGCAACAGATACAGATAAGCCTAAGTGTGTCAAAGCCACAACATGATGTTTACAATGATTAGCATGCAGCGTTATCAGCAGGGATGGTAATCAAGGCTTGAGCATGGTGCTTTACAAGATCACAGGGCTCTTCATCTGTCAGTATCGATAAAGGGCCACCAGCTGAACACAGACCCAAGCGAAGCTGTCATTTTCAACATTAGCTCATGCTCCTGGAACTAAGCTTCTGTGAAGGCACATCTGGTCTGACAGAAGACTTAGCAGAATATTACATTAATGGTGCAATGAGCTAGAATACAAGAATGTTAACAGTTGATACTAAAGACAGAATCAGACAGAAACAGTCTGAGATTCCTAGTTAAGGAAGATGTGCTATGACCATTTTTCAAAACCTAACACAATTTCCTGAGGCCTTACAGACATGCATGTCACATGTTTTGATTAAAATACTGCAGAGAGGACAAAAGGGTCCCTATTCAGCCATAAATTTCCCTTTACGTCTTCCACTTTTTAAACTGAAGTTACAGTTTTGTGGTACCAACTTATGAGGTGCAGCAAAAGTGGCATGATGCGAAACCGCCAACGACGATGAGGCAGGATAATTTTAGCTGAGCTGTGACGTCAATGAATGCTGCAAATCTGAACAACTCACTGAATAACGTGTTCAGAGGTTGTTCCATGAAAGGTAATGGGGCTGTGTGATATCTTCTGTGTCTCAGTTTGAGAGATAATTAAGACGCACAACTAAGACGCTTCGTAATTGTCAGTAATGTTAAGTACGATGAGGATCAGTAGATTTCCATCACGGCGCATGCTGGCTTGGTGTGGGGCTCCAGATTAAAAATGTATCTTAAAGACTGGTGATGGTGATATAAGGCTCCGCTTGTCTGCTTGTAATAGAGATCCTTTTGAGAGTGGCCTGTGTCTGCCCGCGGGACACATTCCACGCTTTCCTCCACAAACTCTGAGCCGCTGTCAGGCTTTCCGTCCTAAATGTGCACATTGTGAAGCTCTGCTACTGGCCGCCTGACAGCAGCTCATTCACCACGGGGTTATTTGAGTGGATACAGGCTCCCGGGACGCAGACAGAGCGTGCTGTCTCCCTTAAAGTGTGTGACACTTAGTGAATGGGCGACTTGTTGTGTTTAAGTAATTGTGTTCAACAATCCACCTCTGAGTGTGCTTTGATAATGGAAGGGCCACAAACGACGAGCCAAGATTTGACCACACTAGAGATAACGTGGACTTGGAACTCGTAGTCTTTCAGCATGTGTGCATGTGTGTGCGTGTGTGTTTGCTAGCCGGTGTTAGCCGGGGCACCGAGGGACCACCAGCACTCTTGGCCGCCTGGGATTCAGCCAGCACTAAGCCCAATCATCAGTTCCTGTCTCAGCTGGGCTTACCGTGCACTGTTTACCAACACCTAGCTTCAACAAGATGATCTGGGACAGCTTGTCGTCTCCCTCACTCTCTCTTGCTGACACGCACACACACAAACACACTCACACATATAAGAGGATTTGCACTGGCAACAGGGACAGGCTGTGTCACTTATCCAGAGAGCAAGCTGGAGCACCACGCACGGCTTGACCCGGCCTCACATGCCTGGATGCGCAGGTAAACATCCACAAACACACACATGCTTTCCTGCAGGAAGCGGCGGTCTGGCATGTGCTTTGCCGGGTCCACTGACACAGGAGCAAACAGTTTGCTGCATAATGAAGTTTTCATTTAGTGTGATAAAGGGCTGAATGAACAACCCCACAGTGCTAATACCAAATAGGTTTTAGCCAAATATAATTTAGGATTCATGCAAATAGGTTTAGCACAGAATTGAGACTGCAGCAGAACAACAAACCTGTGCTGCTACTGGAATTACACTATTTACTTTGCATATATTTGCATTGTAGCATAGGATCTAATATGCACACTAACTTCACACCAGTGAAAGCCCTTAGTCACTATTTGGTCTTCTTTTTTGTTCATTATTGATGAGATGACATAGAAATTACGAGCTAAAACGTGCTTGTGCAGCATTTTGATGATCTGTTCTTGTTGGGTCTTCGGTTAAAAGCCTGTCTGTAAGGTGAGACAATGGGGGCGTGAATGGAACTGTCAGTAAGGGAGCACTGGCTGTGTTTTCTTCTGCAGTTGACTGATTAGTCTGCTCCGATGGCCACATTGTTAAATGATAACAGAGGGCGGATGGTTGGCTGGCCCTGAGGAAGTCATTCAGAGTGAGTTCACTGACTCGCTGACCAGGGATATTAAAGGAGTGTCTTTTATTCATGCTTGAAGGAGTCCAGGCTCTGACTCCTCCACAGCCTCTGGTGTCGAACAGGGCCAGTGAGGCCTGCAAACACCTGTCATCCACAGCGATTCAGGCTCAATAACAGCTGACACTGCGTGTGGATTCCCACACGGAGGTGTACACACACAGTACACATACGACATACTGACCAACCATCGTGTTTTACACTAAAACCACATGCAAATGACTTGCATATACGTAGTAGTCATAATATCCACAACAGATGTGTGAGAAAACAGATTAATCACACACAAACACACACACACACACACTGTCACAGCCTGTGAGGAGACGTCCCCCTGAGGACATCTCAGGTGACAGATGTGTCAAAACAACATATTGGTTCACTCTTTATTGCTGCAGTGTTGCTTTGTTCCTTCACCATCCTAACAAAAAAGAGAAAAGCACGGACATCGGATCTGATCTTCTCTGTGGAATGTCAATGCATTTTTCACGAGTTACTCAGAAAACACCATGTTCCTCTTCATTAAAATGTAATTTAACACTCCCAGGATTAAAGGTGCATGTTAAATTGAAGGCTACACATGGTGTGGGTATGAAAAATTGAGTGACTCCTTATATTAACCAGGCCGCTCACTGCACACAGAATGTAGATGGACGGAGTGGAATCTTTTAGGATTACAAATTCATCCACGCGCCGTGGTTGAGATGTTGTTCACAACTCAGATGAATACAAACATTTTCAGCTGTGCTGACTGTTTTTGGCTAATTGTGCAGATCAGCTGGACATCCATCATCAGGTGTCGTTAAGGATAATATTCTTTAACCAGCATTCAGTTTATTGGAGCCCTGTTTAATTTTACAAGCTGTGAATTGTCCATATGAACCACAGTTTTACAAATCTGCATCCTGCCTGTATATTTATGCTCAGTTAACAGAGGAAGAAGACTACTACCTCTCACATTCTAATATGAACGTCACTGATCCGTCTCCAAACTGATCCGAACAGCAGTGGGGTGAAGCCTTTTGTAAGAAGAACCGCGGGCTTGTGGGAAAGGCCAGATCAGACTCTAAAAGATTAAATTAAATGGGCTCTGATTCCAAAATGTCCCGTAATGTTTCCTCTCAGTACAGTTAGAGAGCGATGGAGGAGGGCAGGATGAAAACTCGTTTAGTGGACCGTGGACCCACTTAAACACGCTGATGGATGCTAATGATGCCCGTAATTACAGTTTCTGAAATGGTGATAATTACAATTCTCTTATAGCTCTTTGTCTGTAGATGATCTTGATGACTGATGAGTGTTAAACAATAAATGTCAGTGTTTGACCTTTGAAAGTACCAAACTAACAAATAAAACACTCCAGGATGAGTTAAGCATCTTACTTTAGATTATTTGTACACTCTAAATGTAAAAATAAGTCATTTATAGATGCTTGTATGTAACCTCAGTAGAAAACTACAAATGTTTAGCTAATCTTGACCAGAAATGAGTCCAACATCCACTTACGACTCACTTCATGAGCTACACTTGACTTTACCACCTCAGAGCATCCAAACTGAAATCAGCTGATTGATGCAAGAAGAATGTGGTGAAAATGAGCTAAAAAAGCAAAGTGAACTGTGAAGTCATGTACGACCACAATCCTAAAGCCCTGTATTGTTTATTAAATATTGATAATAGCAGGTTTTTCAAAAAGAAATGAGGCCTGACACACTTTTAATCAAACTGGAACAAAACAACAATTTCCACTTCAGTATATTCAGGAAATTTCTTTGAAATCCATGAATCAAAGCTCAGATAGGCCTGATATCAGTCCCCTCTCTGTTCGGCTCTGTGCAGCAGCGTTGGCCTGCCTCTCCTTCACGTGGCACAGATTACGCCGGTGTTACACCGAATGATTCATAATGCAATCAAGCAGCTTTGAGGCTTGATGATTCTCGAGTGCCTGCTGTAATGAGGGAAAATGAAACCACTCCCTCAGTATCTAACTCTCTGAGACCTTCATCGGTTTGAGGAACCGGTTCAGACAGAGACAGACGGGCACATTTAAAGACCCCTTTAAATGGAATTCATAATGCTTTAGGTGTGAGCCCAAACAGGCTGTAGGGACAGAACAGCACTTTTGGCCTCATGGCACCACAGACGCGTCTTTGAAAGCTCATTGTTGAAGTCCAGGGACAAGATTACGTCAATTTGTGAGCTTCTTTGTCAGTACTGAAAAGTTTGCACTGCTGCGTTAAAGTGACTTGTGTCAAACTACCACTGACTATTCTTGTTTCTGTCATTTTTCAGTTTATTCTAACTTTACTTCCTGTTTTATTTTGATAGTCTGTGTTCATCCCATCAGAGTGTTGTTTTTTCTGCCTGTTTATGGCTTCTGGTTAAAGGAACCTTTGTTTGATTACTCCTGCCTTCCGCCTCCATACCACCAAAAACACAGCAATTTAGGACAATCTGTTGTGTAAAACGTCCCGTTGCATGGGTGCGCCCACTTCCCTTTCTAGCTAGGATGCCAAAGATTGTTCTGTGACTGTGTGTTGGAGTCCACTAGGCTTCCAAGGAAATTTTAGCCTTTATATCACTTCTTTCACTAGTGATGACCATCTTTTGTTTTTGATACCACCACATAGGACGCTTCATGGATACACATAGTTTCATGTGCACGTAAGCTGCCTGCACTATCCTGATCTCATCATTTATGTTTTATCTCTTTGAAAAGCAGACAGTTACAGCAGAAGTCTTTCCTGAGCGTTGATCCTCCATTTTCAAACATGGCGCCCATCTCTCTCTTTCTGTTCAGCTCATGATTCATGACCGCTGATCGATAGTGGCTCTTGTTTCATTTCTAACAACTTTGTTCTTGTGCTGCTTTTGCTGACACTTTACAGGAAGTGACCCTGTTGAGAAACAATTTGGTCAAGAAAGGATATATAGGCGGCTTGTTCTAGTAAAGAGCATCCTGGTTTATTGATGCCGTATCGGGATTATTCCACTGAAATACCTTTACTAACGTCTGTAATCGGGTCCTCAAAAGGTGCATGTATACATATATATATATGCACATATG
>JBAMYA010000006.1:11904827-11920840 GCA_037176975.1 Arrhamphus sclerolepis | reverse complement strand
GCAAACAGTGGTTTCAATGCAAAAATGTCAGCATATTGACATGATCAGAAGTAAGGAGTGTGTGTGTGTGTGTGTGTATTTCTTCTTTTTATGTTTCCAGTGCCATCTTGGAGACTCATGCAATATCTCTGATGCCTTTTAAATTCGCTTATGCAGATCAGTCCTTTCCAGGATCGCCATCTTGATTTCTACACTTAGTTTCTGCTTTGTTCCTTTTCGGGATGAAACGTTTTCATATTTTTTGTGGGTTTCACTCAGCTGTATGAATGATCATGCTGCATGGGCTGTGTAATTTTTCCCCCCTTGCTCTGTTTTCTTTATTACACCTTTTATTCTATCACTGTGATTCACTGTTTTGTCAGTCTGCAATCAGAAAAAAATGAATTATACATGCGCTGCAACCAGAAACCCTCTATGGGCTCCTGCGAGGAGGCGCCTCTATATTGCACGTTCATGCTGTGCATAGCTTGCAATAATAGCCACAGTTTCCTGCTGTAAAATCTCAAGACAATAATGCGTCAGAGAAGGTTAGGCTTTCAGCGTGACATAAAAGTCTATTATCCTTTCATATCTCATAAACACCATGAACAAAAACATTATGAGCGGTGGCCAAAACCTAAAGATTATCTTCCAGTTTTTTTTTTCTTTTTTTCTTCCCTTCTCAGTCCTTTTATAGCCATTGTTGGTACGGAGAGTAAGACAGTTAATTCACCAAAATTTTAAAAAACTTTAAAAAAAAAAAAAAAGTCAAATTTGACACACTGCCAAAATAAGCAAATATATGCAAATAATAAGTACAAACCACAGTCCAATCACTAATCCTCTTTTAAACGCGTATTCACCAATCAAACTATGTAGGGTTTAATCAAAGCTGTGGTTCTTAATTAGAATTTCCTTTGGTCACATTTGCTGGGACGCTGTCGGCTCCTCAGCCCTGAAGAGTTGTGGCCCTGATTCTAGCAAGTTATCGAGCATCTAATGCTCATTCAGCTGAGCTCCTCCACTGATCATCACTTCACTGTGCTTGTGAGCTTGGAGCAAAAGAAACAGAAAGTAAATAAAGGTAAGGACTGGGTGGAAGGTCCTTTTACTTCAGCCAAACACAACTAAGTTTCAACTTAAAGGGATGAAATATTGATCAGAGCAGGGGAGTCACAGCCTGCATTCAAATCTGAGACGAAACACGGGTAATCTGAAGCTCCATCTCCTGCCAGCGTGCAAACACTCTCTCATTGTGTTTACATGCAGGAACTCAGCTGGCCATTATGTCCTCGCTGTACCTGGAAAATTTCAGTATCTCTGGTTATAGAAAGGCCTTCTTGGTATAAACAGAGCACTTGCTTTCAGGAAGAAAAACACAGCTCCAGGTTATTATTCCCTGTTATCAGCACTGAGGATTGAGGAAAGTGTAGCTTTGAATTGTTTTGCAAACAGAAGTTGGGGATGGGAGAGGTGCTTAGTGGAGAGTCTCACGTCGTTAGGTCTTGAAATAATGACGACAGAATCTCTGAGCAGAAAATATTTGATTAGTGCTTTCAAGTCTAAAAAGAAACCTGGATGCATACCAAATGACTGTGGAGAGGGAAGGTGTGACAGAGCTCTTAATTGCTGGAACTGCACCTTGAGACTTGATGATTTGTGACATCTTATCCGGTGCTCTGCGCTAACACTAATAACTGTTAATTAACTGTAGCAAGGATGCTGGCGAGTGGGAAGCAAGGGAGGGAAGACAAAACTCTTTCACACACACATACACACATGTACATAGCCTTGTGTGTTCTCTAAATTAAAGGACAACGTGTCTCCAGGGATGTATGCAAGATGGGAAGAAGATGTTGGAGGTCAGGGATTTGCTGTTCTGTAATGCTAATGTGTAAAATGAAGCTGCAAAACTATCGAATGAAAGAAATAACAACAATGCAATTATTGTTTTTCAGCCTGATCTGGCTGGGTGAAGCTATTAGACCTAATTGGTCCACAAAGACAGAAAACAAAGTCAATGTTCTGTTCCGAGGCCAACTTCAATTTCCAAAGCAGATGTTCACAGATGTCATTTTTGTCATCAGAAGCATCTGCAATCAAGCTCTTTAGAGTGATGACAGGGGAACACATGTGTTCAATGCTATCCTCATTAAAAGCAAAGTGCTTGTGTGGCCTGTTTCCCCCGTGTGCCTGCGCTCTGGAGACATCCTCCACTGGAAACCAGCACCGCCCCATTTGATGTCATCTGCAGGCCTGGCCATATTCAAAGTGATGAATGGGAAAAGTCAGCGTGCCTTATGTACCATTCTTCTGTGTGTGCATTAACACATTAGTTAACAGCTAATGATGTCTAGAATGAAACATTGTGTACATAAATGCTGAGCTGTCGAGGTGGATCTGGTTTCCAATAATGGACCTTCACTGTTACACTTTGAGTCTTGAACTCACATGTACACATCAGCATGAGGTCAAGACTCAGCCTTGACCTGAAGGCTTCCTGTACTGTTCAGCTTTTCAGCAAGACATTCAGCACCTACTCACAACACGGCACGCAGCCATATTTATGTTAGCCCCTGTTTTCTGTTTTGTACACGTTATGTGATCAGGACAAAAAAGTGAAAAATAATCACCTGGTCCTTGCCAGGCCTCCAAATTAGATGAATACCACCTGACATGAACAATAACACTTGACATGTTACACAATGTCATTACTAAGTTAACAAAAGGCAAGCAAAAGTGCAGAAGAAGAGTGTGGAAAAACAAACAAACGTATAGCCTAAGACTGAATAGCTGGTAAAATTACTTTCAGCAGCAAGAGCTTGAAGTAATTATTATTTAATCTTCAGTATCATTGTGGATTAATTTTGGTCGATGCTTAGATCTGTACGATGTTATTTAAGCTCATTGAGGTTTGCAGGCACTATACACAGATCTCTTACCACCACAGTACTTTAATCACAATGAGGAGTTCATGGATGACTCAGCAACTATAATGTGCTCAGGTAGCTACAAAACAAAGCCAAATTCAATTCAGTTCAGAAAAGTTACAAGCCTGACTTTGATTATCAGTCCATGGCCTTGGGATGAACCTGCGTGGACATCCATCCACCGCTAAGAAGACGTGTAACTGTCTTCAACAAATTCTACCTGTGACTAATGTCACTGTGAAATCATGGACCTCAAATTGTTTGCAAATCCTTGAGGACTGATGGTTAGCAACAACTGCATTTCTAAAATGATTACTGATGTCTTTCCTCTGTGTCTCAATACACACATGAAGCAGCAACACGCCAAAAGTTCTGCTTTCATGGAGGTCTTCACACTTGCTTTATTAATTATTAGCAAGTGTGTTTGGTTCGCCGTACCTGGCTGCTACTTAGCTCTTTAATTCCTGTGGAGCAGTGAGGATGTACTTAAGTTTTTCAAACACTGTTTCTGCAGTTTGACTTCGCTTTTGTCAAATAAATAATGACACAATGTAATATGACATGTTGTTGTTCGTCTGAGACTCAATTTACTTAATGTTAAACCCTATTTTATTTTCCATTATGTCCTCATCCATAAAACCTTAGAGCTGAAGACAGAGGTATTGGGTCCATCTCTTACAATGGCCAATATGTCCTACAAATGTCATACAAAGTTTGAATTAAAATAGCATTACACAGTCTTGAGACTATTAAGCCTCATGTTCTTAAGCAGCGCTGCTGATAGCTGAATTTTTCTTATTTTTCTTCCCTCTCCAAACAGCTGTCATGTTTCTTGAATCTAGCAATATCCTCGCCTGGAGAGCTGTCTTAACAAACAAACACATCTTCACTGTTTATTGCCATGTTCCCATCCCTCCTCCAGTGCTTACAGCACAAGTGACAACAACACAAAGAGACATGAAGAGCGCGGCCCTGAAGTAGACAAACAAAGGATGCCATCACATGTCACTACTTCTTGGTCTGATGCACCGAGGGAGTTGGCGGGTCGACTGGGAAGCACAAACACACACTCACGCACACAAAGGCACGCCTTCAGCCATAGATTATTATTTGTCTCTGATGTAGTTCGGCAACGCATTGCCTTTAAATGTCCTGTGGTCAACATCTATGGTGCGGGAAGCTGTAGATTATGATGGGCATGCCCACATTTCCACATGGGACTCCCAGGATACACTGCAGGACACAGCGAACGCAGCAAATAACTGCAAGCTGGCGAGTCAGTGTTATGTTACTGAAGCCTCAGTGTGTACTTGTAACTGTGTAAACTCAGGGAAGGACGTGAAAAATCACATGGCAGCCTCCTAATTAGAGGAGGGTACACTCTGCTTTGAATGGTTCTGAGGCGCCTCGCTTCTGCCACACATCAAGACGAGACCCTGGAGCGCTTTTAGATTTACGCAGGTGGGCAAAACTTCTGGATACACCATTTCATTTTGACAACAGTAACGCTCCAGGGCCCTCAAAATTTGTCAATACTGTCAGTGCTTCACAGACAATAACTGATAAGCTGTGTGATGAATGGAAATGAATGAATATGCAGAGTTCCTTAGAACACTGCACATGACAATCGTGTTTACCGAAACTGTAATTTTCTTCAAAAAGCATTGTGACAGGCCTTTTTACTGAGGTGCGATGTGGCGTATTTGTACACTGCGTTGAACAACTTGCTGGCATGAGTTGCTTTCATTTTTGAGATCCCACTGACGTTTTGACAGATGGGGGGTGCTGTTATGCTGCCTGTCTGCCAACGACAGAGCTCAGGGACGTGGAAAGATTATTTCTTTCACAGCCAATTAAAGAATGTTTAATGAAGATGGGCTACATCTATCTGCCTCTGTGCTTTTGACAAGGTGCTATAATTTGAAAAGAACTTATCAAGTTTGCTGAAAGGAGACTATCATGAAATAGGTATAAAGGTCCCATAAAGTTTAAATCTGGTTTTACCATAGTTCAATAAAGACAGTTTGTTATGTCAAACAGACCTGCAGTGAACATCTAATCCTCTTGCCACCTCCCTTATACGTAAAATTTCACAACTTAAATATTCAGCTGAAACATGATCCAATCTGAAAACCTGCACAGTGTTTTCTTATACTTTACAAGGACTCATTTGGCTCCTCCTCCAACATTAACAAAGATCTTTCCCCTTTTTGATGGACTCCGGAGGACTCAACCTCCGTCCAAGGTTCAGTTAACTTGTACAGATATGAAGAAGAAAAATCAGTTTGTTTAGGGATGAAAAGTGTATTTTTTCTTCACTCCAAACTGTTTCTCCAATTTTGGAAAGTTTCACTCAGCAGCTGACGCACAAATGAGGAGGTGTCAGCATCACAACCACAAACCGTAAACACCAGCCCATAAACGCCGACATTTTCACTTCAGATAATATCCTGACCGACAGATCGAAATTGCAGAAGATGCTTTTTCTGCAGCTTCCTGGACTGACTTTAAAGCTGCATCTCTTCTCTGCATCCCAGCGTGTGTTTGATCCTTTGGACACCTGGTTGGTAACTGTCACAGCTCCCGCTCTCCTCATCCTCGCTGGTGGGGATTCCCAAGTCTGTCCCCATGTCTGTCTTCGGCTCCAGGAACAGCTGACGCTGCACTTGGCTACAGCCAAGTTTGGCTTATTGAACGCTGGATCTCTGTGTGAGCAATGGTGAGTCTGGTGTTTTCTCTGAACCAGCTTCATTCACCAGGTATGAAATGAGTTTATTTCAGCTGCGTCCCTCTCATACAGTCAATCATACAATCATAAATATGCTCTGTGTCAGGATAAACTCTGATAACTTCTGCAAGCACAACTTCACAGTAAACTAACCAATCAGCGTGCCATTCATTCATCATGGCAACAACCAATCAGAGTGTAACCTATTTAACCATTAATCAACACCCCAAAACATTTTTTTCTCATGACAGAAAATCACAGAGATTTAAGGAAAACAAATTGAATCAGTCAATTAATGGAGTTTATGGGACCTTTAAAGTAATTACTCATTTTAACATCTATCACAAAGTTCTTCTTTTGTTTGTGTTGTCATTTGTGTCTGTTGTCAGCACGAAGATACCCATTGATGGCAATTCCTGGATTCCATTAGAAATGCTTTAAACACCCAAATGTTTAAATGCATTGTTTATATTGATCTGCATGACTTTGCCTCCAGCAGACATCCAGGAAATACCCACATTCCAAAGAGTTCCCTTTTGGAAGCAGCCAAAGAGTGAAGAACAACCCTGGTTGTTTTTCTCCCAAGTGATGCCTTTTAAGAGTGAAGGACAACTGTGACAAAACCAAAGAGCAGCAACCAGATGTGCTCTCATTGTTCAAGAACTGAAAAATAGTCCAAGGTAAGGAATCCGAAGAGGGCCTTCTATAGTCAATCTTCCCCTCTCTCATCTTTAGCCTCCCTCTTCCTTTTATAGTACGTATGGTGTGTGACCTCTCAGTGAGAAGGGTGACCTGAGTCTTACTTTTAGGCCTGACACCCACTGACAGACGACTAACCCTGGAAAAGGTCAGGGCAGGAAAGGCTGGGAACACCTGCTACTCAAAGGAGCTAACTCTGTTCAAAGTGCTCCAGCGAGCAGTGGGAGCATGGATCAAGTCATTGTGGACAGGCAGAGACACTGCAGGAAAAAAAGAGAAGCTGTTGTCAATCAGGAAGTGTTAAAAGCACTAATCTGGAAGGAAAATAGAGATGAAATTCCTTCACAGAGGGAGAAGGAGAAAAGCTGAGGTGCCACTGGCTCAACAGAGCCAACCACAGTCTGGTGTATTTCAGGTGGTTTCAGTTGTCATATTATAGAATTTATACATGAAATAAACATAAAAGACATAGGGAGATATTTATTTAAAGCTGCAAATTAAATTTTAAAATCTAGCACCTCTAGTTGATGTCACACCTACAAGCTGTAGTTGGTTTGTTTTCATGTTTGGTGTATTTCATTTCATCTTGTGTAATACCAAGTAATATAAAGTACAACCAGGACAGCGACCAGTGAGCAGACAGTATGTTTGCCATGTCATGAAACAAGCAGTACACCGCTACACTCCACAACACAGGATCTTCTTCACGCATACACTTGTTGCTCCCATGGTGGAACCATCTGACCAATAGGGAGTTACGCACCTCTTGCGGGATTTGAAGAAACACATTTAGGTATGTTTGTGCTTTTGCTTGTGTGATATTTAAAAAAAAAAAAAAACAAACTGAACCAAGGCACTACAAGTCATCACATGATTTGATTTGAAATTAACTAAATTAGGTGAATGCACCCTAAACCATACATAATGTAAAACCAAATGACTGTTGACTTGGTCACAAAGCGTTTGAAGCTACATTTTACTTATTAGTTATTTATTGATTTACACCAGAAGTAGCTAGTCGGAGCAGATACATTCTTTCCCATACCAGTCGTAGAGGGTTTACCTTCAATGCTTTGAGGGCTACAGCGTACTCTGAGAACTGCCACCCAGGGAACAAGCTGTTAGCTAAGATAACATGAAAGGATGGCATTAGACTGCATCCTGCAGGCTACATTGACCACAGTTTCTGATAAGGATAACGTTCTCAGATAATTAGGCAAGTTTGTTATTTCAACTGGATCACGGAAGTCAGCCCACACAGCAGGACTGAAAATGAGCTGCCAGCTGTCTTGCAAAATGGGGAAAGAAAAAAAAATCACATCCCTTTTTATCTATGGGTTTTTGTTTCAGTCTGCATACGAGATGTTACAGTCGATAAACATGAATTTCTGTAAAGATGCAGTGAACGCTTAAAACTCTGAGCTGGTATCAATAAAAAAACACAACTATTGAGAAGACTAGAATGTAGACTTGTTTTTTGACCATCATAAAGATGACTTTAGCTAATCACTCCTCTGCTCTATGATCTCTTATTTATATTTTATATTTATAGTTTGACGAAAAGGGTAAAAGCTATCAGCTATGGCATACTTTGTTTTGTTTGTTTAGGAATCAACGCCCCAAGGCTAAATGCACTCATAGCAGACCTGACAAAGCTAAAACTACAACTGAAACGAAAAGAAAATGTGCACTAGCACTAATCTGTATTCCTGTTAGCATAAAACTGTACGCAGGAAAACAAGCTTAAAAGAAAAAGCCACACATTCCAGGCTAACATGCCAGCTTATATCTGGCTCAACACAGGCACAAGTTTCTAATCTTCAAAAGCTGGTTTTATAAGTGCGTAATGAGAGAGACCACAATAGAAAAACAAACCATTTATTTTCCTCCCCCAGAGAGTAAGTGGAACCATATGGGCCAACGCAAAGCCAGATCCCAACATCTGGGCAGCATGGGAGACTCAAAGCCAACTGGTGCTGAGGACGCCAGTGAACCACAACAACTTTGCCTGCCCTGACAGAATTTTGCTCAATGGAAAAACTGGCTGGAAGCATGTTCTCTTGAACGTCTGAGGTTCCCCTCGTCTTTCTTTGGGATAATTACTAATCAAAAAGGGACTTTCGGCGAAACTCCAGGCACGGTCCAGAGCCGTAATCATTGACAGATGGGAGTTTTACTTACATATAAACAGCTGGAACAGACCATGGCAAATTCCTGTGAAACAGTTTCTGTAATATTGGGTGGAGGTCACAGACAGTATCATCCTAGGAGGGGATTTGTATTGATTAAACAGTTATGTCGCTGCTATGGCATACAAGAGAGCAAAAAGTACGTGCTTACTGGTTTCTTTGACTGTTGAATAGTGTTCAGCTTAGGTATCCACAAGAATCTGCTTCTGTTCTTAATACAGAACAGGGTAATGAAAACTCCTGATAAGCAATGCCCCAGCAAAGCTCATTTTAATAGCCTTTAGCAAGTCTGCATTACTCTCTAGCCTACAACAAAGCAACATTCTTATCAGACAAAGCAGGCTGAGGTTAAGAAGCTGCCTCTCCTGAGGGCTATGTATTTTAGCTTGGAATTCAACATCTCACACTAAGCCACTCTCTTTCTCGCTATTTTCCACTCATCCCTTTCTTTCTTGGATTTCATTCAGCCACCAAACAAACAGGAGCAAAATGGCTCAGGAGACAATAAAAATAACTTTTAAAATATCAGCGAGTATGTTTATGAACTTACAAACAAATGCTTTTGATTGCAATCGTTCGTCTACAGAGTTTATAATCTGTTATTACTCTGTGGATGCTTAGATGAATGCACACAAAGGACAGATTTTGTGCATGCCCTGGAGGTGCAATCATGTATTTTAATGCTCAACAAAGATAAGGTTGAGCACTGAGTATACTTGTCCTCTGGGAGGGATAAGGGGTAGGACCGCCTCCCTCATGTCCAATCACATTATGCCAGAAGGGTTGTGGCCATGCTAATTTATTCCTGAGTGGTCCTTTGGGAGAGTGTCTAGTCATAAAGACCCTGTTGGCCCCTCCCCTCAATGGGCATTACAGTCTGCCAGCAGAGTATCCCTGGGGAGGTGAGCCCTGCAGACACATTTGAGAGAGTAATAATGCCACTGTCAGCTGTCTGGGCACCTGGAGGGCTCAAACCAACTGCACATAAGGCTGTAACAGCAGTGCAGAATGATGCGACATGTGACATAATTTATGTTAAAGTGGGGATGAAGCTCCCTCTCTGGCTGTGTCCATCCATTTCCTCCTTTACCAGTGGTGACTGTGTAATGGCTCCTACCTACTCTGAGCCTGTACGGGAAGAAGGTTGTTCGTCATTACAGCATCCCTGGAAGGGAGCTGTAGGCTTGTCAACATGAAGCCAAGGCAGAGGTAGACCGCCTGCTCCATTCAGCTGCACTAGAATAATGTCAAATGAACTGACTGCCGGGGACCTGTGAGACACCCAAGGAACCGCTTTATCTTCTTCATTAAAACCAATTTAGTGAGCAAGTGGGAGAGAAAAAACCCATCAATTTTCCTTAAAAGTCTCCAGAACAGAAGGAACAAAATTAATTGCACCATTAGGCCCCCAATAGACAATAGTGATGGGTTTTGCTTCATAAATGCCTGTGTACTTTAAACAGGCAATTATAGCATCATTTTCCATAAAAGAAAATGTTTGGTTTAATGGCCAATAAACGCAGGTAGGAAATTACATAACTAAGTTTTCACAATTGAACTTTGAATGAGCTTTTGGGCCTTTGAAAGTAGAGCATTTTCTCTCAGGATTGCAAAGCACAGAATGAATCTTTTCTTCATTTTCTAAAAGTATCTATGTACCTATATTCAGCTTATGTAGACGTATGGTACCTTTAATGGGCAAAGTTCTACTGGCTGCCAGTGAGTAAGATGCCGTCATAAAAATAAGCCAACATGCAGCCAACAGGTCAGCACAGTATATCGGCTTGCAAAACCGGGTACAATGCGTGTAATTTCTGCTTAAATAACTGATTTGTTGAGTTGTTAATGAGCTTTCATCTGACAATTGCTCACTGCTATCATATCTCGACACTGTTAAAATGACACTATTGTTCTGCAAGACATTTTACGCCAAATTGATGCATTCATGCAATCTGTCCTGGCTGAAAGAAACGGGAGGTGTGAGAGGTATATGGCATGTCTTGAATGCTTGTTTCTATTGAAGAGGGGCCAAGCAGCAAATTTTCTCTCCATTTTAGTCAAAGGCTCTGGATAATAACACTGTGCCAAAGTGAGAATATTGGTGGCTTATAAGAAGGTTGCAGTTAGAGGGCAGAATAATTACTAGAAGTAGAACGCTAACCCTCACCAGCATTTCTTATACTGGAACTTGCTGGGCAGATCACATCTTAAATCCCAACATTTGCCCTAGAATTAAGTTGCTGATGGACACGTCTTGGCTGGTGAAGGAGAAGGAGAAAAGATGTCTAGTTTCCCACAGCTGTGCCACTTCAAAATTCGTATCTTCTCCCTCCCATTGTCCCCTTCAATCCCCCAAATCCACAGTCCATTTGCTATAAGCCATGTGCACCCCTGACCACAAACCCAGCATGCTATCTGCAGGAGAATGAGTCCTATTGAAAGACTTTGTAGTGGTGTGGATGTAGGAAGGGGGAGACTGGAAGGGGGGGGGGCATGGGGTGGCCTGTATCCATGTAGAGATGGGCCTGCTGGGTACAATAGCAGTAAAGGCACCCTTGGCCATTAGTGCAGGTCCCCAGGACATGGTGCTATTGCAGACTCCTGCAGAGGAGAGCTCAGCTGGAGCTTCACATCTCACTGCCTCACAGGCAAGAACACCCCCATCAGAGTAGATAAAGTTCCTATCAGCAAGAAGCACACAAAAACACTCACATTCAAGTTCAAGTGGAAGTGCAAACTACACAGAATAATGTCTTTGCCAGGAATCATGGGGCGGCTGCAGACACACTTCAGTTTCTGGAATTGTTTGTCGACAGTTTCACTTTCGTTGAGAGTATCGTTTGTGATCTATAGCCAGCAGCAAAACTGAAACATAAAACCAGCCATAGTGATTTTTTTTAAGTGAGTCACAACTTTTTCCTATTTCAAGTCTATATGTGAAAATGAATACAAACTGTGAAGTGACTTCAGTTTGAACCCCGCTGTCATTTATTCTTAGGTGTTTTTTTTTCCATAAGCAAAACCGCTTCCATACCTAAACTAAAAAGTATTTGGGGAATGATAAAACATACGATAATGAATTTTGAACATACAACTCCCCCCCCGCAGATGCCTGTCTGGGAGTAATAAAAAATTCTGAGAAACATTGCCTCAGTGTTTTGTAGAAAGGTAGTCTCATTAGATGGCACTTGTTCAGGAATAAAATGGCCCCATTTGTTCTCCTCCTTAAGTCTGTCTCCCTCCCTCCCTCCTTTTCTGGATCCCTCCCACGGCCCGGCGCGTTCCTTTAATGAGTAGCTGGAAATGACAGCTTTAATCACCGCCTGTGGCCACGGCGCGGAGCACGTTAATGATAGAAAAAGAACAGAGGGCCATTTGCATCAGTCAGATCTAAATCACTTTTTATGATAATGCTTTAAAGAGGCAGGAGAAGCTACCAGGATGACTCCTGCACGATGGCGACGGTGAGGCTCCTTTCTGGCCACACTTGTAACTCTTCCTCTAGAAACACATCAGGAGCAGGTACCTGCACATGTGCATTAGCTTTGTCACCACACTGAGCACTTTTCAACAACAATCCATTAATAAGCTAACTGCCAAAACAATATATTTCTAAGCACAAATTATAGTTTCAATGTAAGAAATAAAATAAATAAATAACCTTGATATCGAAACATCAAGTGAATTAAAATGCTTGATAATTAGTGGCAGTTATATTGAGTGAATCTGCTATGCATTGCATGTATGTGCTTATGGATTTAGGCTACTTTTGTGAATTGCATGATAATTAGCAGTTAGCCTCTCTCAGTTTCAGAGGAATTATCCATAAATGTACCACATAAATTTGCAGTTAGGACTGTGTCAAAGCTGTGTCGTATCCATTGACTGTACATAAATATGGACGAGCCACCTGGTTACGTGACCCAGAGATTTGTACAGAGAAGATTTGAGGCCATTTTTCCTCAAACCCAACGGCAGGGTCAATGGCCAGCTCTCATTCCATCTCATCAAATGACTCCGGGTATGTGATTGGTCAGCTTTATTGCTTCATATAAATTTAACATGGGGGTCAGTGGGGTTTTCTCTGTTTTGGGACCAGCACCTAGTGGTCAGTCGAGGAACTGCACCAAAACGTACTTCCCGGATACGCATCAACCCTGAGGTGGAATAGCTGCTGCTTAGTCATACCTTAAAATTTGGCAGCTTTCTTGCATACCCAGCAGAAAGAAATTTGATCAGTTGTTTACTGGTATGACGTGAAGTGTCTGCAGTGGACAAACCAGTGTGTCAGAAACACCTGCTGTCAATGCTCCTCTGTGAGTACGTCTTTGGATTCATACAGTGAAAAACAAAAAAAGACATCCATTCTATAACATCTCACCATTTAACGTATCAAGACTGACTAAGCAGAGCGCTTTAGATAAGATTTTCAAGAGGCGAACTTTCCAATTTTGCCGTTTTACACATTTAGGCAAACCTGTGCCATTGCTTGGGTTCTCTGCTAACAAACTATGCACTTTCTTTTATTTGATGTACAATATATGTTACTATAAGTATTTCCTTTTTTCAAATTATGTGTCCATGCTTTCGGGTTGCTGAGCTGCAGGTAACACTAACTGAAATGAAGCATGCAGAGGCACATGGACAACAAACAAGCTCCACACAGAGAAACCGCAGCTGGGTTTAAACCGTGAACCATCCTTGGTCTGCTCAGCAGCCACACATGCTGCAACTACTGCTGCTTCATTAGCTGTTTGGAGAACGGGTAAAGGAAACTCAAGTTGTCTCTAGGTGCTCCTCTGAAACCCAGAGCATGACCCCCAAGCACGTGGGAAGCCAAAAAGTGGCGAGAAAAAACTGATGATCTGGGTTTCTCAGAAGCTCCTAGAGACAACTTTGTTGTAGATAGACACTAGATAAATAAAACTGAATTGAATTGAAAAACCTTGAGCAGGACCCAGCTCAATGGGGGGACCCTCCTGCTGAAAGCCAGCAATGTAAAAGAAGAAAAAAGGAGGGAGACATGACGGAGAGAAGAGAGGTAGAAAAACATATAAACACATGGTGGTCGGATGGTTGGACGGCAGGCTGACCATGCTAGTTGCTGTCCTACAGCGGCATCTGGTCAACGGTGCTGTTAGGACGCAAAGATACAGGTTTTAGTGTCTGGCTGTCAACACAGTCTTTCCTGGGGCTGTGAATCCCTCCGTATTTCTCCTTTGATTTGATTCATTTGAATTGGACAGTGCTGCATATTAATGAACATATAAGCTTGTTGTAAATATAGTGGATTTAACAAAATGCTCATTTCCATCCATGGTCCCAAATAACAAACAACACAATATAGAAACATTCATACAACTTTGGACTGGCAACTGGAGGGTTTATCCCTATGGGGATAAATAACAGTAAATCAATCAATCAATCAATTTCATACATAAAAATACAATATAATATCAAAACAAATGAAAACAGAGAAACCTATTTTAAGAGACTACATGAAAAAGATAATTTCCTGAAAATGTTAACAAAACTACAGTGTCACAAAAATAGCTAAAACACAAACGTTCTCTTACCTCTGACAGCCCCCCCCCGCCAAGATTGTTGCATAGCAACCAACAGGTTAATGCCACAGGCCATCCCCTCCTTCCTTTTTAAAACTGCTTTGGTGGACGTTAAAAGTGACAAACATGACGTGTGGGAGGCAAAATACAAACATGTCACAGTTTGTTGAGGCAGTTGGCGGTTGTTGTTGCTAATTGTAGTAATTTTACAAATTTGAGCCTGTATTATGATGCTTTCATGTTTTGATTTGTGGACTTACAGCTGTTAAACATTCTGGAGGGACACTGTACAGTAAAAAAAAAACAAAAAACCAAAACACCAAAAAACCAAACCCCACTGTTCTACAGCAGCTGACAGCAGAAAAAGCAATTATCTTGAGAATTCAAAACAACTTCCACAGAAGTACTAATATTCTAAGTATTTCATATCCATGTGTAATGAGCAATATACACATTGCTATCGCTTCCATTGAGTCAACAAGCTATCTACTGTTTAATTACAAGTGATGCGACATTCTGTTTCCTTAATTAGTTGAAAAATGCACTGATTAAATGCAATCAGTTCGACTGTTAACACGGCAGAGGTTTCAGAACAAAGATAATCTGTGGAAATATAATTAATTTAATCAGATGACATAACATCTCATTTACATATTGTGATAATGAAGGAAAAATACAATAATAGTCTGATGTCTTGTGTACATTTCACATAGTATTTCTCAGTAATTACTGTAGTGTTCCAGGCTATCTGTGGTAATAATTATAATAATTATTTTTTTTATCATCTCCTCATTGACTCTTTAAATTAAAGAAAAATGTAATTAAATAATGATGAATCAATCAGTCTCTCATATCAAGTACTAAATTCTCACACTTTCTGAGTTGCGAAATGTATTAAAAGCCTGCAATAATATTCAAATCAACAATAAATAGAGTTAAACGTAAATGGATAAAGAATACTGAAGAAGGTAAAAACAAATGGCCAAAAGAAAAAAACTAAACTCAAAAATAGGGTAAGCACTGATCACATAAGGCCCTCAAAATGCTACACTCAGAAAATAAAAGCACCCATCTGATCAACAGGTCTCAAACAGAAATTAGAAATTTGACCAATTAAAGTAATTAGCCTAATCTGCTCTCTCTCTCTCTGCTGTTTGTGTCACCAACCAAAAATCAATGTCGTCACCTGGATTCCAGATGAGAAGAAAAGCAACTTGAACATACGTTGTTTGTTACAAAAATGAACATTTCTGTGAGCATGAAATCACCAAAAAACTAGAAACAAGACTGACTAACAAATTCTCGATGAAGATGTTTCACTTTACCAAATGGAATGTTGATTCATTTCTGAACAAAAGAAACACTATTAAACAAACTCATACATACACTTTTGAAACAAAGGCTGTTGACAAATACTGACCTGCAAATAATGTCGCATTATAGCACATTCAAACTTGCAATATTGATCCTAAAATGTAGGAACAATGTCCTTTTTTTGTGAAACGATAAGAAAACTTAAATTAACATTGACTTTCTCATTATTTCTGTGTCTAGAAAGTGTAGACATCAAACTTATATCCATTTGACTGTTACAAAAAGAAAAAAGAAAAATCAGTGAGAATATTAAAACATTGGCAAACTAAATTCCGCTTAAGTCACAAACTTTGATCAAATTTGAATGTGTGTGTCCCACGAATGTGGACTTTCATGACCTTAGCTCCTCCCTCTTATCAGATTGGTGCTACGGCAACCAGTTAACTTAGAAAGAGCTGGTCCCAGGCTGCTTCTCAAAAACAGAATTCTTGAAATCATGACCACGCCTGCATCTTACTTCTAGCTTGGTAAACATTTTCCATCCATCCATCCATTTTCTATACCCGCTATTTCCTGTTCAGGGTCACGGGGGTCTGCTGGAGCCTATCCC
>JBAMYA010000006.1:11865964-11882091 GCA_037176975.1 Arrhamphus sclerolepis | reverse complement strand
TTGAATAAAGCTACTGAAATTGGCCTGCTAATTGTTTCACTATTGCTCATTTTTCTCTTGTATCTCTCTTTTTAATTTAACTTGTCTGTCTCTCACTGCAGGTAAATGCTGATCTTATTCTGTTTTTATGTTTTCTTCACTTATTTTTACTCTGTGTGTCATATTTAATGTTCTTCTGGCTTGGAGGCATGGAGGAAGTGTGATTGTGAGGTTCAGCAAGATTATTGTACTGCTGTAAAAACGCCTCCAGCTGTATTCACAGAATGATATAATTATGATCTTCCACTAAACAATCGTATGAAATCTATTCAAATAAACGATTGTGCATCTGCCTGAAAGTGTTCTGGTGAAGTCAAGAAAGGAAGTACAGACAATCCCAATTCCCAAAAAAGTTGGGACGCTGTTTAAAACCCAGAATGATTTGAAAATTTCGTAAAATCATTCAATATTTTATTCTCAACGGAACATAAAGGACACACCAGATGTTGAAACTGAAATATTAGCTCATCTGACCGTTGTGTGACATCCCCTCTTCATTTAACAGCTGTCTGTAAACATCTGGGAAGTAAGGAGACCAGTTGGAGTTTAACGAGAGGAATGTTGTCCCATTGTTGTCTGCTCAACAGAACCAGAACCAGAACCAGGACCGTTTCACGTGTTTTCTACTGGTGATGGGTCTGATCTGCAGGCAGGCCAGTTCAGTCCTTGGAAGCCGTGTTGTTGTGATGACTAAGTAGGGGGGTTAGCATTGTCTTGCTGACATATGAATATAAGGCCTTTTACTTGCGATTCACACAGGAATTGTGGTTGTTGGAACATTTGCAATAATAGTAATAAGTCAGTAATAGTAATAAGTTAGTAATAGTAATAAGTTAGTAATAGTAATAGGGACAGAGAAAAAAAAACCTGTAGTCTATATCCTAATATAATTAGGAGCAAGTTCGACTATTAAGTAAGCTAATATGCTCATAAAAATGCTGCTAATTTTGTCAGAATCTGGCCTCAAAGACATTTAAAAGACTCTTTTTACTTTTCAAGTAATTATTGAATTTTATACACGTCTGTCTTCATTTTTGCGATTAATCACGATTAATTGTAAAAAGTCATGCGATTAATCACGTACACTGTGGTTATTTTTCACAGAAGTAGAACAATACCTATGACTTTTTTTCTTTCTTAAGCTAATTTGTAATCACATCCCAGGACTAATATGCGCTGTGTTTCTATTGATGCTTTGATTAACTGTTGATTAACAATTTTATCAAAGCAAAGCGCCATATGTGAGGTCCACCACGTTATTTAACAGAACTCTCAAACCAAAGGAAAAAAAAACATAATAAAAACAATCAAATATAACTTCTGAAAACCCAGTGATCCCATTCTGATGGAGCAGCTGCAGCCCATCCATGAACCACATGTAATACTGCAGTCGCCCAAGCCTCACCCTCATCACCATCATCATGGTAGTTCATGCTGTTTAATGGTTTGGAAAACTTCTTTACACACTGTACTACAAATCACAAACCATATTCTTATTTTTAAATAAAGTGCTGCTTTTTGTCTCAACAGCATGAAGGAATGATGTCATCGTGAGCCTCAGCCAGCTGATAAATGTGGTTTTCTCTTATTTTTCATGATGGGGTGGTATGCATGCAGACAAAAAATGTTTGAGAGGCTTTCATGTTTTCTGCATTTTCAACCTTCAAGGCTGCAATTAAGATGCAGATGTGCTGATTTACAATCTGGATAGTAGTCATTTGTAGTGAAGGCTGACCGTCATCGCATTCACTCTAAAACCTTGAACATACACTGGATGGTGAAGTTATTGACTAAGAAAGTTGAAAGTCAATTAAAAAAGTTAACCTTAATTAGTGAATGATAGGAGACTGATTACTGAATGTTGTCGCTGTCTTGCTGACATGTGAAGAGTGAGAGAAACAGAGAAGAAAAAAGAGGGAGGGAGGAAAAATGAGCAGAAGCCACAAAACTGAAAGCTTGGAGTCCATAATTAGGCAGCAGTTTTTCCTCTCTAACCATTTTCCCAAAAGAAAAGAAGCCTGACTGCTTAATTGGAGGAATCAAATTTAGTCAAGCGCCCCGTCGGCTCAAACCTACATCATTAAAGTTGCCAGCTAAAAAACATCAAACACGACGCAGCATTAATGAAGCAGATGTATTAATTTCCCATTTATGAGCAGCTAAGCAACTCACTGCTGCTCCCCGCTCTCCCTCGCTTTCTCTGACAGCACTATTAATGATCTTTAATGCCCCACAGGCAGTAATAGGCCCCACTGGGAGAGCCGAAACATTGCGATTTGTATTGAGGATTTAGACATAACGGGGGTAAAAGAGAAGAGTGAGATCTTGGGGACAGCTCAGAGGTGCTGATCAGGTCCTGGCCTCGCAGGGGTGGCTGCTGTTTCAGAATAATAAATGACAGCCTCACGATTAAATCAAACCTTCTGCTCAAAAAAGGCCAGAGCGGATGATTGCCACTAACAGTTGAGCTGCTTTTTTTTTTTCTTTTTGAAACACCACTGGGAAAATAAATCAAAAGCAGACAGCATGTAGGAAAAAAGAGAAGAAGAAGAAAACTTCAACTGTAGTCTGGCTCTCAACACCTGACAGTTAACACACATTGGGAGAGACAGACCAGAGCCAAGTACAGGAAAGGAGGACCTGTCACTGGCAAATCTCACATCAAACTCATTATGCCTCTACCCACAATGCAACAGCCAGCATCATACTTTTGATTCAACATCATACATCATTAGTACTACCAATGTACTCAGGATAAATTAATTTTACAGAATGTTAAACAACACATCCCTGAATGGTTTCATGTCTTCAACTACTGCATTTCAAATCTTTGTTAGTAAATGATACGTATGAAAAAACAACCTCCACCTGATTCAAGTCTCAGGTTAAAGTATTGGTATGTGTAATGCAAGAACAAAAAATACAGATGCTACAGATGCCAGACACAAGTACGTCGTGCAGGTGCTGGATGTGCACGTCCAATTACCTGCTCCATATGATAACCTAGATAAATAAGCCTGTTCATGTCTAACCTACTAATTAAATATGATCCGCTCTCCAGACCTGCAGCTTTCTGAGGCTTGACTTAAAAACTGCTTTATTAAGCTAATTTAAACCTGTCTCGAGAGACTGATCTGGATGTTGTTTTGCTGGATGTGTTTGTTTTTGAGCGAGTGCAACACCAACTCAATGTCACACAGAATTAGGTCAATATCAAAGGATACTCCAGTACATAATGCACTACAAGTCAAGTATGGAGTGAGACAAGTTTGGATCCAAAAGAAAACTGGGTTTTCAACAGCATTTCCTGTTGCTTCTCTTGTTAAGAGTTAATCAGAGGGCCAAAAAAGCCAGAATCTTTAGTTTTCAATTGCAACTTAATCCATATGCTTACAGTTTTTCAAAAAATGAGGTAAAAAACTGTTTTCAATTAAATTAGTCCTCTTGTGCATCTAATAACTTAATAATATAAAACAGTATGGGTTAACGCCACACATTTAAGGCCCCTTAAAAGCAGCTGTGCTAAATCCTGCCTCACTTACGAAGCCAAAGCTTCACAAGTCTGGCAAAGTGGGCGAGGGAATGTTTTAGTGGCATCATCAGGACGGGTGCTATGAGATTCATCTTTCTTTCCGTGCAGTTTCCTCAGACAGCAATATCAACGTTTCCTCTGTGCTTTACAGTGGCAGGCGGCAGAGGGGTTAAGCTGCCAGCGATGCAATGATAGTGGAGGGGGGGGTTGCAGCTGGGGGCTGCAGATAGCACATTCTGTCACAGACTGTCAAGCTGCCTGCATAATGAAGTGAGGAGAATGATGGGAAAAGAGAAGTCTGGAAATGAGGAATGCCACTTGCTTCTGCTGAAGCTGATGCAGAACCACTACAGCCTCAAAAGCAGCTTCAGCTTCAGCTTCCATGAGGAACAGATGAAATATGAAGTTGTGGATTGATTAATTATCGCTGCAGCATACACCCCCCCCCAAGGGTGCCTACATGTGAGATGTATACGGTAACATTCACACTTGTGGTGCAGAGTCACAAAGATTCTAACGGGGGACACGACTCATGACCCTCACTGATATTTGGATGAGAAATGTTACAAAAAATAAATAAATAAACTGTAATTTAATCCCAACAGAAACAGAAACAATCCCAAAAGGAACATTCTGAAGACCTTCAATGGAAACAGCTTTTTCAAATCTATAAGTTGCATGATGCACCAAAAAGAGTCAGATTGGCTTTTTTTTTATATTTAAGGAACTGGTGTTGTGACATTTGTGACATTTTTTGAGTAAAAATAAAGATGCGTTGAGTGTTTGTGAAGTTTAAAATGACCCTGTCAAAATGAACGAGGTTTTGGACATCCGTGGCTAATTGCAAGTGGTGACATCACAAGTCATGGACGTGTTCATGGAAAGTCATTGTGCAGTTGAGGTTACTGTCAAATAAAAAATTAAAAAACTCAATAACTCAATCATGTCCCTTTCTTTGAAGCTGCCTGCATCCTAAAATACAGTTATGTCCAAGATGGACAGCGACAGATGGCTTCTGATTTTGCCAGTATAAATAATAAAGACCACATCAATGACACACAAGCTAGAACTGAATATTCAGTACGTCCCAGTTTATCCCTGACAGATTTATTTTTATGGCCTTTAAGAAAGAAAAAGAAAAAGTTTTAATACACAAATCAAACTGAAAGGGGCCGAATGAATGAAAACCACGCTTCTTCCTGGGACACCCTGGATGACTGTAGTAACCCATGAAATGAGCTGTGGCGTTGCCATCAGCACTGAACACTGCATGATGGACGCCTTCTTCATATGTTCCTGCAGTGACTTGAAGCCCACCATACACCCACGTGCACACGCCTGCTCACACAGCTGTCAAGCAGAATGGGTGGCCGAGGGGCGAGAGGCCCGGTTTGCTTTCTCTGGGGTGGGAGGTGTGTGTCTGCACCAGGGAAGGGGGGTTTGGAGGGTAATTTTGCCTTCAGGGTTTATGACTGAAAGAGTTCTCACATCATGCTCTGTACACCCTGTGAAGCTTCTGCTTTACACTTGTTCTCCTCTTCCACAACCACCTTCTCCTTTCATCCTTAATGCCTTGCATCCATCCGTCCCAACCACACCACAATGATTTACAACCAGTACTCATGTGTTTCCTGGGAATTGATTTCCAGGGAACCATACCTTGTACTCATCCTTTCTGTGGAGGCCATAACGATCACGCTGCGGATCATTAGCCTGGACCACTGTTTTCCACTGCTCTGTTGGCTGGGCGCCATACATCTCCCCGAAGTTCCCTCAAAGTCACAGAGGCTGTTAAATTGCCTATCCCCTTCACTCCTCTTCCTTCGCTTCCACCCCCACCTACCCAGCTGCAGTCACAGTTCATGATCCTCATCTGTCCTCCTTTACTCCACTGCATTTATTGAAAAGCAAGCTGTGCTTGTGTAAGGCCGATGTTGAGATTTATCAACATCCAAGGACTGAAGAAACCCTGCTCACATTTAGCCACTTAGCACAAATGCCCAACAGTAAAGGATGTGATGAAGTGACCAAATGAAAAACAAGGATGGCTCGCCACGGATGGTTTTTCATGAGAGGTGCTGACTGGGGCAATACGAATTTAAAAAGTGGATGCTGCGCTCAAGCCCTCACCATGAGGGCTCCCCCCTCCTCCAGGGAAAATATGTAGTCATTTGCAGCCAAAAAAGGAAGCATGATGGAGCTTCCAGGAGTACTTTGAAAGACCAAAGCCAGTATTGTACCTGGAGCACTCATCAAGCTGCCATTTTACTTTTTCCTCTGACCCTGCAGTGTTAGAGCTGACCCACCAATGTGCTAACACTCATGTTAAACTCTAATAATAATCACAAGCTTCACAACCATGCAAGCACTGAACTGCAATATTCACATATTAGCTTTCAGCTGACTCTAAAATGAGGCTGATTTAGTATAAATATATGTTGCTATGGTCTCAAGTTACAATCAATAGGTTAAAAAAAATATAGCACAAAAGTCTCCCCTAGCTGCTTTTCAAGCAGATCAACTTTCTCACATGCAGCCACGTTCCACAGTTGCTTGATTAACTGCACTTTCGTCTGGGAATCCAAAACCGGTCAAACAACAGTTTTGCTGTGTTAACAAGCCGAGTCGTAGTAGAACAAACATCAGCACAGACAGCCAGTCTCAGCTGCCTGAAGTGGCTCTGCTCTGCTCTGGCACGAGCGCTGGAAGATTCTCGAAGTACAGCCTGGTTCTGGCACCGTGCACTGGCAGCAGCCATTTACAACAGCATTTAAGTGAATCTAATAAGCAGAGTGAATGCTTCCCATCACTTTGGCATGGCCCGTGCCTGGGCCCTAATCATTCAAATATTTTGGCAAAAGGCAATACCCTACTCCTCTCCAAGAGAGAATAATGAGACATGGAGCTCTTAATCAAAGTAGATCAGTTCAAATAAATGAAAAGAGAATCAAAAGCATTCTTTGCCGTAGCGGCCCCTCTCTCCGTCCAAATGAGCTGACGGAGAGCCAGATCTACGAGATGGAGATTTACCCAGGAGATGGAGCAGATTTTCCATGACTTGTGAAGCACTGTCTCACCCTGGCAGACTAGAAAGTAATACTGAAAGAAACAAGCTTTTGCACCATATTCTTTTGGAACTTCAAAGTGATTACATACACTTTGCACACATATACAAACACACAAGCACAAATATTTTGACCAGCCCAAGAAAATCAGACTGTGTTCAGTTTAATCAAGCACTCCTCCATGCTTGTTCTTCTATCACACCTCAGAAGCTTTCTGGAAATCCACGCATAGCAGCGCCTCATCCAAACTCAATAATTCACCATGCTTTCGCTTGCCAATTCTTTCCTCTGCCAATCTGAAACCTTTCTGCTTGCTGAGACAGCGCTCTAACAAACGATGCTGTCAGTTAACAAGATGGAAAAACATTCTGTTAATTTTTTTTCTCCCTTCTCCCTCTTCCCTCCCTTCCTTGGCAAGGAGGCTTGATGTGCTGAGACGAGGGCTGGATCACAGCTTGCCTGGGGGAAGCCTGACACAAGACAGGCTGCCGCTGACATGATGAGCCTTGAGACTGCTGGCAAACTCTTGTGATGTCACTTCCCCCTCTCGACAGCTCTGACACCCTGGCACGGGCTTCTGGGAAGATGAGGAATAGAAGGAGCTGCTGGTGGGGGAGGAAGAGGAGGAGGGTGGTGGGACTTGATGAGAAGAAACACTGGTACATCGACTACGCAGCACTTGTTTTCTTTAATGTTCCCGCTTTTATCGGCGGTCGGAGCTGTCAGCCGTAATCACATTTGCAGTGAAGAGCTGCAGAGACGATAAGCCCGGTCTGTCAGTGCTGCATCCCAGCCATACATGTGCTGCTGCTCGCTGTCTGTCTTCATGTATGATGGCATTGTCCCCAGAGAGAAGCACAGAAAGGGAGGAAGGAGGAGAAGAAACGGTCACGTCTCATCCGTGCAGACACTGGTTGGTTTGTTGCAGATGATGGTGCGATAGTCAAAGCTCAAAGATGTTTCCCAAATGTCGTAGTTTGGGTAACTATATGTATCAGAGATCAAGGAGCCAAGGAAAGAAATAAATAAGAACTTTTCCCAAATTTAATATCTTAATAGAGATTTAAAAAGAGAAAAAAAAGAGAAACTTCATTCAAAGTAAAGCAGTTATATCAAACTGGTGCTCTTGATTTTATTTCATTTTTTCTTGTGGCTGCTTCACGTGAGGAAACTAGTTTGCTGCTAATAACTGTCACATCAATCTTCAGAGATGATGACAAATGTGGCCTCGTGTCAGAGCCTGTGCAGTCTGTTTTATGGCTGCAAGCGTAATCATTACAGAGATGAAAAGTAATTACATGCACTGAAAACCTGGAGGCTGCTGCAGTGGCATCATATGTGTGACAGGTGGTGTGCAGCATATAAATAATGGAACGCATGGCAATCAAAAGTTGCCAGGCATTTGGTTACCAATTATCCTTCTCTTGTGAGCATTAAAGCACTGCACATTGTGTTAGCAGACGTAATTGAATAATAAAGCCCTCATCCCACCTATACTTTGTGTTTGGGGAGGTAGCACTTCTGTTGGGATAAATGAGCTGTGCTTTCCCTCGTCCTCTCTGCTGCTCCCTCCGCCTCCCCCTCTCTCACTCTGACAATGAGGCAGAGAGGCCTGCCCCCGCAATGGCCATTAAAATAATGTGGCCTAACCTGAGCAGGGCTTAACCAGCTAATGTCCCCTGCACTGCTCCTCTGCAGACATGAATAATGCAGATCAGGTTTCTAAACAAGCACACAAATTAATCTATAAATCAGCCTGGTCAGGGCAATCTTATTAGCCCCCCTTCCCCTCATTCCAATCTCTCTTTGATTTGTCCCCGTCAGGCTGCTGCTGAGGGAGCTTCCTTGTATAAACATGTAGTTCAATGTCCTGTTGGTTTAATTGGATGGATGTGGACATGGAGAAACTGCCATGCAGAGCTGATTGACTATGCAATGGATTACTGCACCTGTTTACTCTCCATTCAGAGGTGTTTGGCATAAAATACAACATTGTTAAATAACCAGGCAATTCCAGTGAATAAATAAAGATGGTCCTTGTCAGAATCTGGTAACACAGACAAACATTACACATCATATAACCAACTCCTGAACATTGGCATGCTCCATATTTCCAGTATGACACTAATTTTGGAAGAAAAACAAATTAGCTGCAAAAACAGGCCAGACTAATGTTTTGCATCATTGGCATTTATGTTTTTTCTCACCTTTCTGTTGGGGGAAAACAAGCAAATAGTAACCAGTGTGTGCAGCTGTCGGGACAATCTGAACAGAAATCTAAGAGGCTTCAGTAATCCAGAAACAGAAATTGAGAAGTTGAGGTTCATTCAAACAGAGAGCAGATCAATATGTATGTATGTCTGTGTATCAATGAGTGTAACCCTTATTAATTACTCAACTTCACTCACACGATCATTTTTGCATTAATTCACCCAGAGTGGATAGTCCCTTAATGTTCCATGTGTGTTTTAGAGGGATATTGGCAGGAAGTCCATCAGGTTTCACAGAGAAAAAGAACTTGTGCAGGTGGCCTGAATCAGAATGTCTCTTTTATGTGTTCACTCGGATGATTTTCGCTTTCAGCATATTGCCCAGGCTCATGAGACCACAAAGAGCCCAAACAATGTTAAACTGCAAAGAAGGAAATGCCTCACCATCCCTGTTCAACAGAAACTTAACACCACCACTGGCATTTACACTGGTTTCATGCGTGAGCTCCATGAACACTGTCCTTTGCCAGGTGGAGTGCTTCTCCTCCTCCAGTGTCTCCTCTCTAAAGTCAGATGTAAGACTCCATTGTCTTGCATAACATGAGTGATTGTGATGTCACACTTAATCAAAAGAGTGTTCTTGCACAGATATCAGCAGCTCAGTGTGTCACGCCACTGGACTCTGACAGACCTGCTCCTAGCCAAGCTCAGGTTTGACCTTGAGGATTCCCATATCACTGAACAATGGAAAGGACACGAGATGACGACAGAAAACTGAACACCTACACTACTAAAAATGTGTAAGCTCTCCCAAACTCTGAGGAAACCTTCACTGCTCTAAATCAAGCAAAGTGGTTTTCAGAGATGGTGCTTAAGTCAGGATATAATCAGGTTGAAGATGGTGAAGAGGATAAGTACAAAACACCATTCGTGTGTGTACTTGGCTCCTTCGAATCCAACCAAATGCCTCAGGGTGTGATCAACACATCAAGTACTTTGCATCGTCTCATGGTGAAGGGTGCTGGTGACTTGTATTTGAATGGAGTGCTTGCTCTTCTTCTCAGAGACAACATGAAGTCGTCTGATGAAATTCTTTACCTGCTTGAAGGACTATCCCCTGAGAAATGTAATTTCTTCAGAACGTCAGAGAAGTACTTAGGTCATGTACTGGATGCTAAGGGAGTCCACACAGATCCTGATAAGCTTTCTGCCCTGAAAAGCTGGCCTTGTTCTTCTAATAGGAAGAAGTTGAAATGTTCTCCAGGAACTGGCATTTTGTTGAAGGGTATTTGAAAATAAACAAATCACTAAATCATCCCACAGCAGGTCACCACCCAGCAAAGAAGCGAGGAAAGATGTATAAACGCCGTGGTGTGAGTTTACTAACAGACAGTAACCGCCAGCTAAGCTGGATGCTGCTGGTCATAGATGGCTGGCTGCCCTTTCCACTTACAGTATCAAAATCAAGTACAGGTCAGGCCAACAGAGATGGTGACAGGTTGTCTCAGCAACCTCAAGGACCTCCATGTGAAGATGATGTCTTCATTAAAGAGAAAGAGACAATAGAAGACCTAAAACAACGACTCGTGGATATAACTGGCACCAGCATTTCTCATGAAGTGCTCTCAGCTATATGTCTTCTTGTCTGCATGAATGAACACTGTCATTTCGGAGTCACTTGATGCTGATGCGTAATCAGAGCCTGTTTTCTTTGGTGAAGATGTTCTACCATCAATGACATGAGCAGATTGGTGTAAAACTCAAGGAGATGACTCACATGTCAGTTGTGCTATTAGGGTTCTGGCAAAAGCAGCAAAACCCAGTCATATAGAAGTCACCTTGAAGTGAAGCTCCTGTTGCAACAGTGGTGCAAGCTGGAGCTGAGAGACGGTGTCCTTTACTGCTGGTACATGGATCATGGAAGAGCTGTTCAGCTGGTGCTGCCCAAGCATTTCCAATACAGAGCTCTATATTCCAAAAACGATAAGGTTGGCTATCTAGGTGCTGAATGCCTATTACGCCTTGCTAGTGTCTGGTTCTTCTGGCCTAGGATGGCCAAAGATATCTTAAAAGTACCAGAGGTGTGAATGCTGCTTCAGAAGAAGGGCTGTTCCTCAGACGGCTGCTCCAATGGAGAGCATCACCACGACTCACCTGCTTGAGCTCATACTTGTCCCTAGAAGCAGACAGTTGTGACACACGGAACATACTTGTAATCATAGACCAGTTTACAAAGTTCACAGTGGTGGTACCAACAAGAGACCACAAGGCAAAGACCACTGCAAAAACCTTATGGGAGAATTTTACCATCCACTACGGTTTCCTCCAGTTGTCTGTTGAGGGACTAAGGCCTGGACTTCCAAGCCCAGAACCATTAAAGAAATCTGTTTAGTTATAGGAGCTACTAAAGTCTGAACAACCCCATACCACCCTTGGGGAAACCCAGTGGAATGTTTAAACAGAACTCTTCTTGGGATTTTAGGAACTTTAGAGGACAAAGAGAAACACCACTGGAGATATTTGTCAAACCGTTAGTCAACGCCTATAACTGATACTAACTGATATAACTGACACTAACTGAAATGATACTATTAGCTACGGAGGATGGCCCAGACTTCCTGTGGACTTCATTCTAGGAATTTGTCTAGACAATGGAAATCACCAAAAACACTCAGAATATGTGAAACGCCTGCGACAGCACCTCCAAGTGAGCTAGTCATTGTGCCACAGAAGATAAGAGAAAAAACAAGTTCCAGAAGCTAGCACTGCTGCTGTCTTACCAGGCAGAGCTCAGTACCCAGATCATGTCATAACTGACGTCCATGAACCAGAACCTGTACCTGTCCCTGATTCAGAACCTGATATTGCTCAAGATGCACTAATGCATGAAGAACAGCCTGAAGGGGCAATGACATGTAAAATGAGTTATTTAGCCATAAACATGGATGGAGAGTATAGTTATGAAATCTAGTTTTGCAAACTGCTTTGCACATGTGTGCAGACCACACGTTACGCCTGCTTGCAGCCTACGAGCTGGGTCGTAACAGTCTGTTGTTGCCATGGACTTTTCTGACAAGGAAGCGGCAGGACTGGACATTTGTGAACTTATATTCTGAATCTGAAAACTGAACTATATATTCTTTGACACTGAATACTTTTTGCAAGTCCATACATATAGGTTATTTATTTTTTTGAGATCTCAAATCTTAAGGATTTAAATTTTTTTTTTTTTCTTTTGGGATTGTTGGATCTATGACATGGCTCTTTATTTATAGAAAGGCTCAGTGTAAAACACTGGTACCAGTTTTTGGTCACAGTATGGAAGTCAACATCTTGAACAACAGTCTGTTTTGAATTAAGCTACTTTTAACTGTAGGAACAAGTGTAAAACTAAACTTAGGCTACATTCCGTAATAGCAGGAAGTAGAAATAGGTAGTACAAATAAGTAGTCAAAAAATAAAAATAATGTGGTAATAAGAGAAACACTTAACTTAAATGGCTACATTTAGCTCTACAAGGTGACAGTGGTACCTTGAGTTATGAACTGAATTCATGCTGTGACAGCGCTGTAAGTTAATCAGCTCATATGTCAAATCAATATTCTCCATTGAAATTAATGGAAATGCCATTAATCCATACAAATCCACCCCCAAAAAAGAAAAAAATAACACTTACATTTTTTTTGTTAGTTTTTGTTTGTTTCAGAAGCGGAATACAGCGCAGCTCTTTTGGCTAAACAAAAAGATTGTAGGAATGATGCCTCATAACCCAAAAAACTCATGTATTGTGACACTCGTAACTTGAGGTACCACCGTGGTGCTTTTTTTGTTTTTACTCTTCACCTTATCTTTGTCCTCATGCTTGTTGTACACACCGTCGCCGTGATGGTGGTCCTTCAAATCGCAGGTATTGCATAATGTAACATGAACGTCCTCTTCAGACAATTGAAAAAACAACAACTGCCAAATGACGGACACATGGACACATTCAACTTTCACATGGGGGTTGTTGCTTAGCATAGCGCTTTGCTTTACCTGTGGAGTAGCTACCATGTGAAATAAGTTCTGCCCTCTCTTTTCCTGTCAATCTCCTTCTCCCCCCCAAGACATATCACTGCAGACAGACTCACACAGTGACCCAACAAAATATGGCGGCTAAAAGGGGAGAATTTCTAGACATTGGCCAGAATTTGTTGACATTGGACCGATACTGATATTATACCGGTATTTCATAAACTGCAGCGTTTGTTCTATGTGAGAGTGAACCTGTATGGTCTCTGCTGATGTGTCACGTTTTTTTTCCCTTCACACTGTTTTTGTGGGGTGTGGGATGGCATAATAAATTAGTAGTACTAGATAGTATTTACTACTACTACTAGTCCTCCTGTACAAACCTTAAAGTAAGACAGGTCGATGTAAGTTGTTCTAACGTTTACCAGATACTAGAGCCTATCCTGGATAATCCCAGTGGGCAGATTTATACAAGCAAAGCCAACACAACTCATAAATTGTTCTCAGGCGTTCATTTGTCTTCTTTCATGTGTTTCACCACTGAAAGCCAAAGTTTAGGAAACAACACATGGCCAACACGCAATTTCATTTCTATTATCAGCTAAAATAAATTTAATCTCTGCCATCCCCTTTATGCAATCTGTGATTCCCACAAATCCATCCTGAAATGTTGAGGCTGAACAGGATCCTGGGATTTGAATCACAGACGAACATCAGAGAAGAGAGGTGTCTCGAAGTCATCAGGAAAGCTCAAGCGTTTAGTTCACATACACAACAAACCTGTTTCATTTGTCAAATCCAGTATACGCTCCCACATACTCTATCAAACAAAGCCACTTGCTAGCTTACAGAGTCATTTCCCTCTCTCCCAATTACAAATGAGTCCATTAGTGTGTCTGTGTGGAGCCCTGTGCTGTCTTCCAGTAATGGCTTGTGAGATTTCCATCATAATCATAATGGCTCCCAGAGCAGCCATGAGTGCAGATGGAAGGTCGCTCATAGGTAATGAGCTATCTCACCACCCAAAGGGCACATCTTTTGCTTTGTTATTTAGAACTGCATGCCTCCAACTTGCGAGCATGTGCTTTGTGGACTCTGATGGCATGTTTCTTTGTATGAAGATGTGGGGGTGGATTTCTGAAAGTGAGTGAAGACATGATCTAGATGATGCTTGGCACTGATTAACATCACTAAACTGGTGTCTGGGCTCCAACTGCTGCAATGTGAAATCACAAGTTGACACATGACAGCTAATACCAAATGCCATCCACACATTCGTTTGCATGTTGACATTCCAGCTCCCGCAGAACAGAAATATCATTAGGGCCAGCAGTCTCACTCTGACTCACCTCCGCTTGCCATTCAAGACGCATCGCAATCTTTCCCCTGGCCTTGGACTGCAGCAGCCAGCACATCTGCATCCTCTGCCAATTATTCTCTGAATGCCAGTCTTGGTATCATTTTTAGAATGTGTGCACTCACTGCAACAGCGAGCTGGCTGTCTGCATGGCCACGGGGCATGTAAGACTGGGTGGAACAAGCTAAAACAGCACTCGCTTATGCTTAATTGACCTGGGGTCTACGTGCTGTTGTGATTTGGGTCACGTCAGTGAGTTGCTTCTGGTTTCGTAAAGGCTGATGAGCGTTGGAGGCTTTGGCGTCTGCTTGAACAAACGTTCAGGTGAACTATACATGGAGGACGATCAAAGTGAACAGGTCTCAAGGGGATGGTAGACAAAGGGCTGGGCTCCCTGTGTGCAGGGTGCCAGAGCCCTCTAATGATGTTCAGTGAAGAACATTGATATATTACTTAACATAACATTTACTTCATTCTTTTCTATTCTCTTTTTTTAACCAGTTTAAACACTGACTCTATTCTGTATATGAGAGAAAACTAGGACTAGACTGAAAAGATTGACCGCAACAGTCTCAGATGATTGCCCAGCTTCCATTTTAATACAGTCAATTATTAATGCTGGTTAGACTGATCAATGGATAGATTGCTCGGATTAGGCCTTCCTGTCCCCCACAGACCACGATTCCTCTGTGCTGAATCAAAAGGAATAGAGTTTTAACTGCTTATGCAGTCTTCTTTACATTGGCCATCAGGGTTTTTTTAATGATAGAGAAATATATAAAAGGGAGGGCAACAGCTCCATACTGAAGTCCAACTCCTCCTGGGAGGTCTGCTGTATATCTTAGCTTTAATTCAAAATCATTCAGAGGCAAAATGGTGGCTGTTTGATTTATCCCTTATTACACAGCTTCTTAAGACTCTGTCAGCCAGCCTCATGAATTCATTCATCTCCATAAGCTTCCTCGGTGCCACTTAGGCCTTGTGTAATCTGGGTGAGACCCCTTATCATTTCATTTGCACAAGCACGAGACTATCAGTTCCTGTCCTGTATCAGGGCCAGGGGAATCAGAGCAGAGGTGTTTGGATGTGTCCAGACAGAACTGCACTTAAAATAAATAAATAAAGGATGACAGAATGAAATGCCATGCAGGTGGTCCATTTCATACACTGAATTTAAAATAATAGTGAGCATTTTTTCTATATATCTTTGCAGCTTTATTGCTACCACTGTTTTCAACGTAAATCATGATCGACAGACAGTTTTTCCACCACAATTCATTGATTTATTGCCACTGTGAAAAGAGAGACACTTAAAAGCATTTAGCTGGTGCCTAGCTCCACACAACAGCCTCATAAAAGTAGACAATGGCTGAGCTTAATAAGAATCAGAATGGATCCCCTGTGTAGAGGACCCATCAAGCAAGGGAATTTCATTTAATTTCCCCAGGGCTGTCTATGTCTTGTACACATAATTAGAGCCCAACATGCAATGCTCCTTGTGTTTTGTCAATAATCCCCCCAGGAGCAATCAGGACAAGGGCTGGACATGCCTCTGTGACCTGCGCTTCTTGCAACAAGCTCAGCCACCTAATTAGAGTTCCTCTAACAAGCAGTACGGTGGTGATGGTTGCAATGAAAGGATGTAGGTGGCGTAAGAAGAACAGCCTGAATCCAGAAGTCGGCGTCATGCAGCCCCTGTTTAGAGCCCATGATCATTAGGGTTGTTTGTGGCTGCCGCCAAGAATCCTGGGACACCGATGTTCTGACGGACTTATTCTCCATTTCTCTCATTTAGGATCTTCCTCTGTAGTTACTCACTGCCTCTGGTGACACAGCAGGATATTAGACCTGCAGTCCTTCACAGCAGTTATTTTCTTGTTATTTCCTTCAAAGTGGATGGTTACAGAAACACA
>JBAMYA010000006.1:11824745-11864334 GCA_037176975.1 Arrhamphus sclerolepis | reverse complement strand
AATGTTGTAATATGTCCACCGGACACAATGCCATGGTTGTAAAGTGTAAATTAAAACCAGAGACTTTAAAAAGAAAGACATGAAACTGGTTGATTAGCGTCACATCAAAAGCTGTACTTTTTTCAATGTGGAAGATTTTGTTGTGCTTTTCTGATTTGAATTAATGCAAAAATGACTGGAAAATATTATGTATTATGTGTATTATTTTTACAAGGTTTTTATGTGGTTACGACCATCTTTTAACATCCATGGAAATAATAAATAAAAATAAAAATACATACAGCAAACTACAATATATCAAGATGCACCAACTGATTGGCTGGTATCAACCTTGGTAACAGTATGATTTATATTTATTTTTAATTGCTGATTTGTCAATAAATACATCAGGTACAGGTCTCAGAAATTCATTTTCATGGAGGGAGTCAGTAAATCTACTAATGAAGATTACTAATAAATCCATATAGTTTCTAGAAATGCTTCTGTTCAGTAACACATCATGGAGACGTGCTATGTGGAAGTTTTCACTGACTGCAGAATGTAGAAACAGAGCAAGTTCTACATTGTATAAAATAAAAATGAGTCAGGGAGGAAGAACAGCCAAAACGTCAGGGTAACAGTCTTAATTCAACACTCGTGATGAATCAACACTGACGTCCATATATTTTGTCTGGTCTTTAGCATTATAACCAGTAGAGCACGTGCAGGTATCTTTTACCCGGTGATTGTGTTAGTTAATCAAATTTATTTTTAACAAATCTCATGTACAAACTTCATTACATTAAAGTAACTGTAATTATTAGTAATGAGTAACATTTCATGACCAACGCACACTGGATTTCCTTTTAAAATCTGACAAACAGAAAGAAATCCTGACTTGGCCGCAGGGATGAAGCCATTTTCTGTGAGCTGAGGCTGCTGAGGAAAGAGAGAGCCAGTCGATTCTGAGGGAAGCTGCCTGCAGAAATCATGGGCTTGACAAAAGGGCAATGAAGGGGCATGAGGTTTGTGTGAGAGTCACTGGCCCAGTCGCTGGGGGGCTTACGTGCAGGTGAGGCGGGCCTTGACTGACATCCGATCAGCACAGTGAGAAAATTTAACCTTGGTGTGCTGGAGAACTGTCTCTCAGCAGGAAGAGAGGGCAGATAGAGAGACAGTGAGGGATGAAGAGAGCATGTGAGAGAAAAGTGATAGGTGCTGCTGTGAAAGGTTTCCTGCATATCAACAAGGCTTTTTCCTTCCTTTTCTTTTTTTTTTTCATAAGCGGCCTGTTTTCAGAGACACTGGTTTGAACCCAAGGTCTGACTCCATGCATTATTAAAGACTGGTAACTGGCAACACTGCCTCATAAATAGAGATGAGGACAGACACCCGAGGAGCCAGGGTGCTGCTTACTTTTGATCGTCCACAAATCCACAGGCCTAACATGACCCAAAAGGTTCCGCATACACAATAAGCCAAAAGCAGCAGCCCTCTGTTCTGATAATGCTGTTGCACCTGACATATGGCACCATACGGAGAGGGCTTATAATTGTTCAGGTCAACACGATCAAAAGTGCATGTAATTCAGCCTGACTCAACATGTTTGAATGCTTTTTTTTCTATTTTAGTAACGAGTCCAGCTCGTTTAATAATGCTCCTAAATCAACGTTGGTTAGATAAATGGAGGGAGATAATGATGTTCCTTCCCTAATCATAAAGAACTGCCGATGTGTGACTGTTAAACCTAAACCTTTATATATTTTTCTCATTTTAAAACCTTAAAACTGGACATACTTCTTCAGCTAGGGGCTCTGGATGTGACCACTCTTCTAAATTATTGTATATACTGTATGTGTAAACAATCTTCTTGAGACTTTTCTTCCAGGTCAAGAAAGATGGAAATGGCTTTTTCTTTCCACAGCAGTGAGCATCTCAGTCAAAGAGCTTATTTATGGTTTTTGTTGCTGATGGAATTATACTCCATTCCCTGTTTTCTCGGCTTGTACTAGGAATTGAATCATTGCCTTAGAAACATGATTCACTGCTGTGACTGTTTTTTCCCCATTCAATTTCAAGGACTTGGCAACCTTGTCCTATTCAAACATGTGCATTATTACATTTTATTGTTGGCCATAAATGAATGGTGAGGTTGAGCACTCCAGAGGCAAGTGTAGCACATTAGGGCTTGTATAATATCACGTCTCAAGGTAAGAGTCAGGCCCCCGGTAACGCTGCGTTCACCACCAGCAGCTATGCAGGAAGCTATCACAGGGCATCAGCAGGCAATGCAAAAGACAAGTGCATGTTTTTCACCGACATGAAAGGCAGCCTTACATTTCAATACCATGCTGAATAAAGAGTAATCTACGTGTTGTCCTCATCCTTTACAAATGCATGCCTCAACAAAAATGAATAGAAATGGAAGCACTGATGGATGGATGGAATAATAATGAGAAACTGTGGAGGCCCAAGTACTTTTCTGCAGGCATACATTTCCAAATGGATGCAGTTGAATATTTAATTAAATTAAAATAGATACTTTTCTACACAGTTGAACCTCCCAATAATATTCATACGTGAATAAAGTCTGGAAGATCTTGTGGTTGAAAGAGATGATCGTACCAAAGGTGAACATGGAAGCTGAACTGCTAATGATTACACAAAAGAATCTACAGCTGTAAAACTTTGACGAGGACTCAAATACTATTATAACATTTAAGGATTACTACCTCTATAACAGACTTGTGTGGCAATTTATAGCTGGAATATTTTTGAATATTTGGGTCCAAGTGATGGAAAGTAATGAAGCATATTTCACCTACATATCTTCGAATAAACCTGAGGATTACACATCACGCAAACCACAACACAGAAAGGAACATCCCAGTATCCCAGTAATGGTGTAATGACTGCAAATTAAGATTAAAAAAAGTGCAGTAGGTTGGGAATTCACATGCAATACATTTATACTGTGTAAAGTATAATCTGACAGGATCTCAGTCCAGATGAAAGTAAGGGAAACTTTTGTGAATTAAAGTGCCTCCATTTAATTACCAGAGTCAGTTGGGGTATAAAAAATGTCTCCTCTGTTTTCCTTTAAACTGTGCTGCGTCGACACTGCGCAGTAGGTGAGATGAGCTGCACTACGGGTGGGGGTGGGGGGGTGGGGGGTCAGAGGGCAGAGCTGAGGTGTGTAAGTGTTTGTATGTTTGTGGACATGTGGGACTGACTGGGGAGTGTTGCAGCCTGCTGACCTGGTTATCCATCAGACAGGGTGCATTCATCCAGTTTCTGCTCCACCAACCCCCCAGCCTCCACACCTCCCCCACCCAAGGCCCATCACTGTGGCTCTCTGCCAGGCCTGGAATCTCCACATTAATTTCTCATCTGTGGTGCCCTAATGAGCTCCGCCTGCTCGTCCACCTCTGAGACCTTACTGATTATCAGACAGGGGGCGACCATTTGTCAATGGCAAGAGGTGGCATTTACACTGCTGACCTTGCTGCCAAGGAGAGAGGAATCCAAATGTGGGGGAAAGAGCAGAGCAGGAAAGATGAGAAAAGAAGAGGAAGAGCTTTGAGGTGGAACACTGTCTACCATTACAAACAGTGCAGTATCTCTATTCACTAGAATTAAAATGTGGTGATTTTACTGGTTTCCAGATGTTCATAATTTTGTTTGTTTCTCCTTAAAAGGTCTTATGGGGAAAATCACGACGTTTTATTTTTCTTTTGTTCACAATAAGTTGTCACTTGAGTTCTCAAAGAGGAACAAACTCTTTTTTTCTTGCCCATCTTGTATGGCTGAACATGTGGAAGTGAGTGGGGGCTTGGAGTTGGTGGTGTGCCCCTCACAGGGAGCAGGGATTTGCTGGTTATTGGAAGGAGGGGAGCGGTGTAGGTCTCTGACACCCGCTAACCTTGGCCAGGGCTACTGGGACTTTGGGGGTATCCATCAATGTGGCAGCCCTGAGACCTAGATGGGGGGAAAAGCCACAGAAGTTGCCAGGGGACGGAAAAAAGCTAGTAAAAATTTAATGCACTCCGCAGAGCAGTCATGTCATACTTGGTTATGGAAAATAATCCCAGATGCCTGCAGTGCTAAAATGGAGCTGTAATGTGCTCGCCTCCTAACCCGGCCTGACAGCCATGATGTACGACTACCATTACCGGAAAATATCACTTCAACTAACCCGTGATCCAGCTCTGCTAAGGGTCATATTATCCATGAGGAACAAATTACACTCCCCCAAAGTAAATACAAATTTCCTACACTGACTGGGTACAAAGCACAAAGAGGGGAGGGGGCAGGCGGGAACGTTACCTATGACAACGCTCTGCAGAATGACAAGGATGATAAAGTACATGACAAATCACTGGCTGACAGGGTACTCTAGTGCAATCAGCCTCAGCCTCGGCCTAGCGAGCACCCACTCAAGCCTGTAAACACTACTCTCTGCCTTTGGAGGGGGCAAAACACATAATCTTTTAACGCTGACAAGTTGCTCTCTCCTTTTTATTACTCATCCTTCCCACTGCGGTGAAGGGAGGGGGGGAGGAGGGGGGTTGTTGGGAGGAGGAAAGAGGAGGAGATAAAATGGTTTTATGTACAGTGCTACTGAGTGATTGAGAAACACAACTCTTCAGCTGTAATTGCCTGAGGGCAAACACAGCAAAACAATAAAGGAGGAGAAGCAGCAAATATATTACCAATTCTGATCTTTATTTTATGTCAAGGGCACACAGGTTCTATCTACCACTTTAAAGCACCTAGTTAGATCCCTTGTCTCCAATAAGAGCAAAGCACAGCAAATTACAGCGCTCTGCAGCATTAAGTATCAGCATGTCCTGGCGTGCTTTTGACAATATTATAAATATCACAAAGTTGTAGAAATTTACCACTATGAATAGAGAGAATGCTTAATTCAAAGTGAATATTTCTGAATATGCGTTAAAAAAAAAGAAAAATAAACGTACCTTTTTGGTTCCAGAAAATATTTTATTAAATTTCCTCATGAGTTTTGCCCACAGGAAGTGGTTTCTATTGGTCCTCGAGAGAAATCCAGTGCACTGGTGGAGGTCTGCTGCATGACACTGGCCCAACACACCAAAACCATATGTGATCCGGCCTGTAGTCCAGGTTGTGGTCACTGGTCGATGCTGAACAAGTGTTGGAGGTCAACACGTCTGACCGCTGGACTGCTTTAGCTCTGGCGTGGATACAAATCACGAAATACACCTCCACACATTCATCTACCTACACCACACAAACACCACATGCTTCAGCATACAACACTCACCACCTGCATCACTATCTGGCTTCTATCTTTTACCGTTTGTGCTCCGCAGTCAGTGATTTAAGTCCTCTTTGACAAACTCAGGGTTTTGGGAGTTAATAAAGCGTGTTAGGCGAGACTGTCAACGAGGGCTGGCGAAGGACACGTTCACTATATCACTTATCACAGTTATACACAGGAAAAACTAGAATCTGCAGAAGGATTAAACTGCACATATATATAACTTAAAGAAAAGAAAAGAATAAAAGAAACAGAAGAAACTGGTTTTTCAGAACATGTTGAACTTGGTCCTCTCTCTTATTTCAGATGGAGGGAATTCTGAGGATAGAAACAATGCAGCAAAACAATCCTGTGTTTTTGCTACAGAACATACACATTCAGCCCTGTTCAGACCTGGTATTAACAGGTGTCCTCGGTGAGCCAATCAAAAGTGAAAGTGCTGAATGCAATTATGAATAGAAAGAACATGTATTGGTGATGCATTCAGAGTCAGTCATTCAGGACGATGCATGTGGAGTCTGGGACACTTGTCGTATCATGTTGATAACATTTGTTCTGCATGTGTTCTGGGCCAACTTGAGGGACATCTAAATCCACCACAGGACCACACACAGACTCCACATGCTTTAGAATGCGACACACACCACTTATACCCACTTCATAAAGGAAAGATTGTAGTTTCTGTTTGCATGCTGATGGCCTCATAAAATCCCAAAACTGGATGGTGAAAACATCTCCAGTTTGTTCTCAACTCCTTCAAGCTTACTTTGTCTAAAATGTTTTGAAAACGCAGGAATTCCTTCTGGCAGAACAAAGTTACTTCCTCCAGTTAAAATCAGCAATGCATTTGTTTTTGTTGCAGACCTGAGTGATAAACGGACTTAGAATATAAAGTGGTCACTTTAGGTGAGTGGACGGATACATTTTATTCCCAGGTGTGAACAGGTGTACTTAAAGCTATCTACCTGTAACTGGATCACCTAGGATGCATGTTGATACCAGTTGTGAACAATCCCTTCGTGATACCTGATGCTATCAAGCTCTTAGTCTGTTTTCCAACCATCAGAGTGGAGATTCTTAACTGGGATTAAGCTTCCCTAATTGAACAATTCAGTCATGTCTACAATTAATAAAATGGTCATGTGGTTGTTCTTAGACCATCCAGAAGTGTTAGAGTGCAGAGAGAATGCTTTGAGTGTGGAGCTGGACATGAGCTGGACAAAGAAACGCAATCAGCGTGAGTATTAAATGTCCAAGACGTGCACAGTTCTCATATGTATTTAAGATTTTTAACAGAAATGTCCCTGTCCATTATCTAAACTCTGATTGGACTGCTTGATACTGGCAGAGAGAGGAGCGCTACTAGCTGGGAGCCCTTTAACAGAGCTGCTAATGATAAAGCACATAGAGCTAATAATGCCAGTGATATGGGATGAGTGACTGCAGCGAGGCTTCCTCCCACCTACCTCCCTGAATGCTATTAGCATGTCATGTTGGAGAGAGCCCATCCTCTAGGTCACTTTATAATGAGCAAATGCTCCGACAGTTTCCAGCACACGCAGACACACACTCACACACAAACACACAAGCAGGATCATCTGCACATGTACTCTCAGATGCGAATAGCTTTCCCTTATCAGAGCCTGGCAGCTCCCTCCGACACGGCAGAGGCCTCCTACACCAGGCAGAACATGATGCCTCCTGGGAACACTTTTTCCATTTCCTGCTTTTGAAAGGAAACTAAATAAGCCACGTTTGTTCTCATCTGAATACATTTGACCCATTAAAATGACTCTGCTCTCCTGTGTCTTTCTCTGCCGTGGCATTGTAAAGTAGACCATGTTGCCCTCAGAATGCCAATGACAGCAATGGCAGTGGGCGCAGTGTGCAGGGCGCCTGGCAGGAGCAGATAGTGGCAGAGGTGATGAGGACTGAGGAGGGGCAAAAGTGTTGAGTGGGTGCGCCAATTAGTCCCTTACATCATGGAAGACCACGTGAGTCAGCCCATGTCGTAGGGCTCCCCCATTTACTAATTCAGTCCTCTGTCGCTTTAACACACAATTAATCAATGACAGGAAGGTGTAGTCAGTGCTGTTCATCAGGAGCGTAACGTGAGCCAGGGTGAATTAATACAGTCACTGGGGGGATTACAGCTTACCACGCTCTCTCTCTCTTCCTGAAACAAAAAGGAATTGCCATCGAGACAAGAGCAATTTAAATCGACAACACTGAGTAATGACTCAATTTGCTTCACAGTCTAAACACAACAAGCAAATGGCATTACTAAATCATTAGTGCTCCAGATCTCTAGTTAGAAGTTATAGTGGGTACCTAAGAACCCTTAAGGTGTGCTCAAACATGGATATTATACAGTTTTAGAACAACACCAAATACTACAACTGTGGCTAAAAAGAAACGTGGAAATTCTCAAAAAGCTATAGATTTCCAGTATGTCAACATTTACATGCTGTTATACAGCAGGTCATGGCAACACTATAACCAGTATCACTGCAAAATGTCCTCAACAATATACCTGATTTCCAAGTCAATTACCAGGCGTTCAGACAGTTCAAAACGCTACGTGTTTTTAGGCCTGATGTGAGGACTGATCAGCACTCACCAACCAGACTTGGTGGTTACATGTGAACTGCTGAAAGATGCATCAAAGTGGTTCACCGTCACATCACCAAGTCACTTTTGACACCAGACTGATGTCTCGCATGCCAAATACAGCTACGGTCAGTTCAGGAGACCACTGTATTAAAGAGATGCCAGCAACCATAAAAGACGTGTTCATGCTCTGAGCGAATCATTGTGTAAACAGCCCACAGCGCTCATCCCTCCCCCAGCTAAAAAAACCCAAAACATCCGGCATCCTGGGTTGTCTGTTGACAAAAAGTGCTTTGGAGACTAGAAAGAGAGGGATGGGGGATGAGTCATTGTCAGATTGTGGAGTGTGTCACCAAACAATCACACAGTGTGAACACCACAACTCTTTCAAGAGGTTTGATTATGAGACAAATGCCCCACGTTTTGTCTGCTTTTTTTTTTTTAATCCTTCTTGATAGTCTGCCAGCTGCCTATACAGATCTGCATGTGGCTCCAACGCTACAGCTGAAATAACAATGAAATTTAAAAGAGCTTACCGCACTTCAATGGAAAAGAAGCTATTCACTAGATCATGAAAGCCAGTTAAAGCTTTTACAACAATGATGCAGTACACGTGCACTTCACAGGTACCGACACTGATGACCATCAACTCAAACAAACCAACATGACGACTTTATACTATAAGTCCTGACTGTGTTGCTGTTAAATATGTTGGTAATAAAGAGATCGCTTATGGAAATATCATTTTGTGTCATTTTTTTTCCTTTCTTTACTTTTGTATGCATATATGTGGTGCATTAGTGCCAAGATTAACAAAACCCCTTTTTCTTTTACATGTACTTTGATGTTGCAGGTGAGAGTGGGGGTGAATGTGTCCTTGACAGTCTGATCTAACAAACTTTACTGGTACATGACTCTTACAGAGGACTCAAATATACCAACAGTGAAGCATGAACTGAGAAACAAGGACAAAAGATGGCGGACGTGGTGTGTTGTTGGATAATCACTGGTGTTGGTGTAGTGTGGTATGGTAGATGGAAATGAGCGTGCGGTGGTTGTGTGGTGGTGTTGGGTGCTAACCCTCCAATTCATGCCAGAGCCGACACAGTCCAACAGAGAGACATAAAGCACTTATTCAGCACCTACTGATGACCACAAGCAGAACTTCAGGCTGAATCACAGTTGGTACTGGTGTGCCGGGCCAGTGTCATCCAGCAGACCTCCACCAGGCTCTGGATTCCCTCTCCAAGTCACCAGGAACCATCCCGCCCAGCCTCACTCCACGCCAAGTAAAGATGATGGGCCGCCAATCCCTTGACCGACAGAACTTGGATTGACCCAGAATCCCAGGAGCACGGCAGCTAGTGGGGCAATGTTGAGGGTATCGGCGGGGGAGGGGGTCTTCTTGCTGGTGTTGCTAAGTTATCACTAACTCGAACACTTGTCTCTTAGAAGATAATTCCCTAAAGTCTTCATGAAATGACGTTATCTTATTAGCTTTGTTCGTAGCAGCTGGTTTAACTCCAGTCCAACTTCGAGGGTGTTTCTGTTGATGTTGGTGTTGACGGTTCTGCAGTCGCCTCTACTGAGATACATCAAATATGGAAAGATATAAAGTTGGTTGGAGATAAAGATGGGCTGGATAATGCTAGCGCTAACGCTAACCCTAAGCCTACAACTGGAGCAGCCGTCTTAGATGGTCAACTCGGAGGTGGTGAGGATTCTCCAACTTGAAGTTCCGACTTCACGGGGCGTTCCAGTTGAAATCTCCCACTCGGAACTTCAAAATCCAGACTTCCCAGTACAAATGGAACACAGCACAACAGTTCCAGTGGTTTCTGTGCTCACTGCAACATGCTTTGCATTTCGATTGCGCCGTAGGTTTGAAGTGCTTCGGTGGTATGCACAAATTGCACAAAACCACGCTTTTATCACGGTTTCCATCACGCAGTTTTTAAAAATATATTATATTTGCCTTTCATCGTTCCCAGCAAGGCGCTTTCACCCGATTCGTCCTGTAATCAGTGGACCAGGAAATAATGCACTGACAAACGTTCAGTGTTGTTTGGAGAGCAAACTGCAATTAAACGCGTTACTTTTTTTGTAATTAATTATGAATTATGCGTTGAAGTCCCATCCCTAATATATAAAACATCATTTTGGTAATTAGACATTGTGACAAAAGGAACACAACTGAATTAGTGAACATCTCAGAACTCGCTTTAAACCGCAGGAAGACACGGTGGCTGCTGATGACGGGAGGTGTTGATTAGGACAAGAGGGACAGAAATAACTTCCCATTAGAGAAACAGTGAGTTGCTATGAGAGATGGGAAATTACACAAATAGGTAGATGGGTAGATAATAATGAAATATAAGCACATGCAACATAAATAAATAACCACAGCAAAGAAGGCTCCATCCACAACCATGGCTGTCACAGCACTCTCATTTAAAACTGAAAAAACCCAGAACAGTTTGATTTAGATTTTGCACCTCATTAAGTAATTTATAATTAATGTGCAAGCAATTAAGGCTTTCTCATAAGATGATGTTTAATTCTAATTACATTAAATCCTCAGTTATACAGAAAGCCTAATATCTGAACGCTAACGAACCCTGATAACATGTTTTGAGCTAATTCACTGATGCATAAAGAGAAAACAGGCTTACCTTGTCATCTTGGTCACTTTCTGTGTCACACTGTAAAAAAAGAAAGATAAAGCTGAAAGGAAGCATACGTTTAAGTGATTTGTATTTAAGCAGTTCCTACTTAATCTGCCTTTACTTTCAGCAGGTCAGAAAAATCTCATTTAACATCAAAATCCAATTTGACTTTTAGCTACGCACACTTTAATAACACTCTTTAAATATTCAAAGAATATCATCATTGCTTACATGAGTTGATACACAGCAATTCATTCCTACATAAAAATTCAGACAGAACTAGAAATTCAAAACATTGACCTCCAGCAGAATTATTATCCAACCATGTAAATTTCTGCTAGAGGCTGTGGATGTGGAAATATCAAGAGCAGGAAGGAACTTTGTAATGAAGGGAGGAAAAAGTGGATAGATTTCATTTTTTCGTTCCAATTTCAATTTCAAGGTCCACTTAATTCTTTATCAACTAATTAGTGAGATGCTGGGTGACTGGCGGCCCTCAATGCTGTGCATATGGCTGAGATGCACAGAAGCGCTGGAGTCAGTAATGAAGAAGGCACTGGGGGGAAATATGGGCTTGGCACGGAGTGTGGGTGGGAGTGCAGGGAGGGGTTGGTGGGTGGCGAAGGAAGGGTGTGAAATGACTGACAGCGCTGGGAGAGCGCTACAGAAGGGCCTTCCTTTTTTTTTTCTTTCTCCTTTCCTTTAGCTCAAAGGTAACTGGCTGGGTCTGTGGCTGATCTGCTTCTCAAGCTGGATGGTAAAAAGGGGCCTTGCGAGCTCAGCAGGAGCACAGCATCCAATTTACAGGCCTGTCCCACACGGCCCCAGGGGCCGCCCGCGGCATACTGCCATGATGGTCAGCTCCAGCAGCTCATAAATTATGCAGAGGCAATAAATGCACTGGGCAAACACTCCTCAGACGTTCCCCTGCTCTGCTTCTCTCTCTCTCTCCATCACCCACAGCATCCCACCCTCAATTTAAAGCCAACAGCCGAGCAGACTGTCAGAGCTGGCAAGATAACTCAGTACAATGATAGACAAGTGCAGATTATTATTACATGCAAGTATCTGTAATATTAAAAAATCCATAGTGGGTGCATTCATGTGTCTATTACTGCTTGTGAATAAATAGGCTTGTCTGTTATACATCTTTCTCACGTGGCCTCCCACAGGACTAACTAATGCACCAGCAGCCAAGATGAACTGCATTCAGACCTCAGAGAGTGACATCAGTAATGCGACGGAGCACTCATTAGCTGCGCCTCTCTGTGCTCAGCAGACACCGAGGAACACCAGAAAACAGGAGGTTTAAATAATGTACATCATTTTAGTTTCTCCGCTGTGTTGTGATCCATGAAAACATGTCTAGTCTTTTTTTTTGTGTGTTTCTCTTTTTTTCCCTCCATCTTCCCCACGTTCCCTCGCTGTGCAGCCAATTGCTTTGATTGCCAAGATAGAAGCCGGCTGGAATGACTTGCCCTTGCTTGTGAAGCAAATGGAACATGCTAATGGAACTCATCGTATTACCCGATGCAAAAGTGCCATAGCTCATTACTTTAAGATAAAAGGATATCATTGTAGACGGCAAGCAGAATTGACTTTCTGTGCTGCGACTTGATGATGATTTAATCAACTGCTCTCTTTCACTTCTCATCCCTGCGCCTGTCGCTTCTGCAGGTGCCACTAAGCGAAGCACTCACACGGCGACTGAGGCAGAGAAAAGAAAAGAAATTGCTGTCATTACTTTTTGCCCAGGAATAGAGGTATGCAAATTTCCCAGAGCGACAAAGGGTGGAAAAAAAAGGAAAACTTAATAAAATGGAAATACCTTTATAATGAGCAACGCAAAAAATCCTCAGATCAGACCTGACAGGCAAGGGCAGGCAATTTGGTCGTCCTTTCAGTGCGGCAAAGCTCCCTTGAACTCTCTGCTTAAGCATAGGGCGAACAGTAACAAATAATAATATCTTTAAAAAGATAAAAACTCATTTCAGGCGCATAAACAAGTCGGAGCTGTCACTCACTGATAAGTGATCATAGGCAACTAATGTGCTCCCTCATGCAAAATGCAACCTGAGGCAGTCGAAAAGGATCCCAGCATATCTGGATTTTTCTTTTCTTTTTCTACTTGTTCTTACTAACTCTTTCATCAGAAACAGAGAAGGAAAGCCAGCAGAAGTCTCAGCTTCGCAGCCAGCCAGCGGATATGACATGAAAGATTGGTGAAGCTCATCTCTAACGCTTATGAAGTGCTGAGCTCTGAAATACATTTACTGCTGGAATTCTTTGTTGTTTGGATGTCTTACTGACTGGTTTGATAAACCTCCAAGGTTTACAATTTACGGTATTGTCTAACGAAGAAAATGAAGCTTATGTGATCAGTGAAGGTTAAGGTAGGAAATAGTTGTTATTCGAGGCATAAATGATATACAGTAAGGAAACCATTAGTCCTGGGAGGAGGCTGACAAAGAAAAGTGATACTCTATCCAGGCCCGGTGCTATTTGCACAGTGCCAGCATTATACAGTACAGCTAAACCCTGGTGTTTAGTTTAAGTAACACAGGAATGTCAAACATTAGCTTCAGCTCTAAGAGCTGTTGATGTTGGCCTGTATCCTGAGCACTTCTGATTGCCCGTCTGCTCTCTCTTGGGCCTCTCTTTTTGCTGAGAGCTCTTACAAATTACCCTACACTGTGTCCAAGTAGAGAGTCTTTTGTTTATAATGGTCTGAAAGTAGGAGTAAATTATTCTTGTACTAAATCCTCTCCAGCTGAGTGTAATGCGGCCCAGTAGAAGGGGAACATAGGGGGCCATGGGTCGAATGCTAAATTATCAGCTTTAGTCGTCTATAGTTTGAGGGCTGACCAGCGTCTCCTGTCGGTGCTACCCACAGAAAAATGTCTGTACTAAAGAGGAGGCCACATTACAGCGGGACGCGTGGAAGGCGAGCACGCCACGCTCCCTCGTCCAACATAACAGTCGAAGAATCTGATGCTCCGCAAATGCAACCAGATGTTTAGCAAATCAAGAAAGAAAAAAAAGTGTGACAGCAACAGCTGTTTGGCCCAGAGTGTGTTTAAGGTGTATTATAAATCCATGCTTCCACTGAACACCAAATGTGTCTTTGGTTTTTCCAATTACATTGCTGGAAAAAGTGCAGTGGTACAGTCTGCTGAAGGTGGCTCCAGTTTGTTGGAAAAGGATCATCAGTTCCGTGAACATGAAGAAAACCGAATACATACAGAAAAAAAGCATATACTCAGACCCTGGAGGTGCAGACCGGAGAGATCTGGGGATCCCTGCTGATCAACGTGATCACCTGGATCTATGGGCAGACTAGGAGTCCTGAATGTCTCAAACTCCTTCACATGAGATGTGAGTAGTGGCTGCACATCACATCAGGGGTTTGTAGGAAATATATATTTTACATAAGTTATTGTTTTATTCATAATTTGTCATATATTCTGTACATTACAACATACGCAAAACTAACGGCCTGATGAAGTTGACAGCATGCTAGCTGCACACATCCTGCTAATCTGGAAGTCCTGCAGACAACCACAGGTAGCAGATCCAGGTTGACAAATCAGGACGTCTATCCACGCACACGCATGAATCCATGACCTCACAGCTCTGTTAGACGTGGGGTCATTTCTTTTAACGGTGCTTTTGCACATTCCTTCCTTGCTGTCAACTTCTTAGCAGCACTTCTCTGATTTCTGCTGTCGTGTAAAATCAAACGTCTCACACTGTTTGCATTTGCTTAATCTTGGGTACATTGACATAAACACAGACTGCACGTTGAGGAGTCCTGCTGTGTTGTAGGCTATGACTGATGCAGAGATGTATAGAGGCGCATCACCAGTATGGATGACATATAACATATAACATGGTCCCAGTCATGGCTGGGGAGAAGGAGCCAGAGGGTCCTTCATGACCAGCTGATGATGATCAGTTCATTTAAATCAGGAAAACATCTATGACATCCAGGACCGTGGCCCTTCAGGACTGTTGCCCTTCAGGACCGTGGCCCTCCAGGACCGTGGCCCTTCAGGACCGTGGCCCTCCAGAACTGTGGCCCTTCAGGACTGTTGCCCTTTAGGACCATGGCCCTCCAGGACTGTGGCCCTTCAGGACTGGGTTTGGACACCCCTGACATACACGATTCTTTCACAATCAGAACCTTTTATCTGCGACAGCCCATAATCGCGCGGCGTACGGGGGCCTTCAGATGGACGCAAACTACAGAAAGAAGAAACTTTCTTCCACATGTCAGAATTGATAATCTTTAAATAAAATGAATACTGTTTCTTGACCGCTGAGTTTTGGACATAACAGAGTGTCTTTTTGTTTGTAAAACGTGAAAATAAAGTGAAACCACACAAATCAATTAAAACAATGAGATGAGGCTTCATTATACTTAATTTATAAATAAATTAGTTTCACCATCAAGATTTCTACATTTGCTTATGTGTCCTGAAGGACTTGATGGACTTGAGTTTGAGCCAGGACTGATCCAACAGCAGGTAAACTTGTTCAAGTATCCAGATTTGACACTGCTGATACAGAACTTCCTTAGAATGGAGAGAATGTGATGAAGAAGAATGATGAAAGCGCTCAGACAGGTCAGGAAAAGGAGAGCTACTGAGGTTCTAGCAGATGTCTGAGGAGTGCTGGAAAATATTAAAGAAGTGTAGAAAAACTATATAACTATATCTCTGTTGGAGATGACGATAGACTCAGTTTTTGTCACTGAAATGTTGCTGAGCTAGCTTAACTAGTTTCTTATTCTGTGACACTGTAAAAAAACGCGCTGCTTTAAAACTGCAGTGTCTTGACCCGAACTGAGAAAAAGCACTTTGAGAGTGGAAACGTAGCCTGATTTCTTATCTGCTGCCTCTCATATATAACTGAGTCTAAATATCCACCACGTACATGTTCTGAAGCCCCCTGAGTGACACTGGCGTTAGGTCATGTTGGTCGCTATCCTCAACCTTAGAATTCATTTTTCCTGATGGCCTTCATTAAGACACCCTGCCACACAGAGAGCGCGGTGTGTTTATCAGCTGGAGCCTGGGTATCCTGGAGGATTGCTTTAGGGGGCTAATGCCCAGGAAAGACACCAATCTGTCTGCACGTCTGCAGAAGCACAGAGACAGCATGAAGGATGGTAGCCATTGCCAGGGTCAGCTCTGACAGGGCCAACGTGATGCGCTGTCTTCAAGGGCTGCTTAGCCTCCCCCCCCCGCCTTCCTGATATAGCTGCACATCCTGACGGTTTTCTGATGCAAACAGTCACAAGGCAAAATGGTTTCCTCTCTTGCCGGTGCATCCTCCGCCATCTGCTGCTGGGGCCTGGGTGCCACCGACCGCCTGCCTGTCACAGCATGCGTGAAAATTAGCTGGGGAGGAGGTGCTCGCTTGTGCTAATTACATTTTAATCATTGGAAATGTGTTGGCAAATCAAGGCTAGATTGCCATCTTGGAGCCCAGTGCTCTTCTCTGCAGGTTGTGGATGAGGGGTGGGAGAGATTGTGAAGCTAGAATGAGCTCAGACCTGCCAAGCTGGACACCTCATCCTCCACCACAGCTTGATATGGCGGCATGCCTGGCCCACTGCTGGGTGGGGCCTCCACCACATTATTCATGGGGAATAGAGGCAGACCAAGATGGTGAAATGGAGATCTGTGCCATGCATATTCCCAAGTCCCCCTCTCACACTTCCTGCATCCATTTCTCTTCCTCTTCCCCACTTCCTCCTCATACCCACACATCACAGTCTGTCAGTCTCGGCGCTGTGAACTGAGGAAAACCAAATAGAGCTGGGCAGGAGGCGACTGATGAGCTCAGGCTTGTTACACAGCATCTGCTCTGGCACATAGAGGCAGAGCAGCACACCCAGCACAAAGCGCTCATAAATAAGATTATTAACACAAAAACAGAGAACAAATGAAGCGACATAGAAATTACAGATTATGGTGAAATTATTATAATAATCCCCATAAACATTTGCTTGTTGAACATGTGGTTCAGTTTGAAGTCTGTTCAAGCCTCCAACGGACGTATTTTGTACTGAAAAGCTTTCTCATGTCCTCCTTTAGCCAGCAGGAGGGTCGCCCTTAGAACTGATTCAGGTCCTGGTTCAGGTTTAGGCTCTGCCATGTGCTCGGGGGTCATGATCTGGGTTTCTGAGAAGCACCAAGAGACAACTTTGTAAATAGATGTTATATGAATAAAACTGAATTGAATTGGAGACGTTATTGTAAATAGGACTTGAAGTTCAGAGGGTGGATTAAAAACCAGCAAAACTGAATAAGTTCTGATTGACTGCGAGGATCATTAAAATAAGCACAGTTGTGTCTTGATGAAACTTAACATTTAATCTCTACAATAGCTCTCACATAGTGACTAGAACAAAGTTGTCTCCAGGCATGTAGTTAAAGACAGGTCAGAAAAATGCATCTTGACTGTTTCAGACGGTCTATACAGTAAAATAAGGTAAATGCTTGGTGTCGAAGCCAAGAACGCTCTGTCAGGGAGGACCAGACTTCTGTCTGGACTAATACAACCGGGTCTGAGCTGCATGTGCAGCACAGTCCAAATTCAGCAGGCCAACATCTGCAGACAATTTCCCTTCAAATGTAAAACTTTATCCAGAGGTATTCAGTTGAACCACAAACTCTGGACTGCACTCACTGGGACAGTAGAGCTAAAGAAGGGGCGATGGGTGGAGGGGAGGGGAGGGGAGGGAAGAAAAGTGAAGCCTTGTGTCAAATAATAACTTCAGAGTCTGCAACCTCTGGTTTCAATATTCTGAAGTGCATTCTTCTGTTTTATCTCACTGGCCTGTGACCAGCCCAACTGAAAACATATTTGAGAGAATTTTCTAAATATGTCCCCTTTCTTCTGATCGCAAATTATTATTAAAACCATATTATTATACCACATCATACCATTTCTTTCGTATTAGATCATCCAAAAACATCAAACAGAACGCTGAGCAATTACCGCAAATGGATTTAATGATGAAACAAAGCACAGTGGTAGGAACAACAGAAAGGAAGCATTTGGCATCTGTAAAAATATATTTTAAAAATGAGTTTCTACACAACACAAGCGTCCCAGAGTACATGTGAGGCTCTGGGACACCTGGAAGTGGGACGAAAGAGAGAAAAACAAAAGCTGAAACACGACACACAGTCGGACCACAGGAGTGGTCACGCTCACGTGCACACCGCTACTCAGCCCCTAACTGCACTGTGCCCACGAACCAGCAGGGAACTGCAGCACAGGGCAGACGTGGCATTGATCAAGATTAACAGAAGGTTGCTAAGATAATTCCATACATCAAAGTGCATACTTGGGGTTGTTTCGGTCGGCCCCGTGGGGTAGGTCCGTTTGGTCTGTACTGTAATTAGCCCCACATGCTAGAAATTAACTGTAATGTGATTTGGCATCTTCATTACAGCAATCTGGTCACACACAAAGAGCTGGATTTATTTAAAGTTTTGATTAGATGTTTAAGCAAACACGCATACGTGACTTCCACACAGATGCTGCATTTCTGGGAGATTATTGATGAGCGTCTTATGTTTATGAACGCAGCAGGATACAAATAACATTCTTTGTCAAGCTGACATGTTCTCCATGTGCTGATGTGGGTTTTCTTTTCTGGAAACTGGATACTTCCTCCCACATTTCAAAAACATGAATTTTAGATTGTTGGTGAGCATAAACTGTGCATAGGAATGATTCTGAGCATGCTAGCTGAACGCGCACTGCTCATTCATGCTCTTCCCTTCTTGTGTTCATATTTCTAGATGATAATAATATCAAAGACATCTCTACTGTCTCAAACATCTAAGGTCACCTGCTGCAAACATGCTTTGCATTCACTGGAAAGTATGTTCTATAACTCATGCAACCCCCTGTTGTCAAGGGAAATAAACCTTTGCTGCTCCTCCTTCCAGCCCTCCCTCCCTCCCTCCATACTGACTCATAGCTAAAGGGGGAGAAAAACATCAGGATTAGGTTCTGTGCCTCTAATCACTTAACTCCTCACACCTGATGGCACACTATTAACTTTGACTGTCTCCAGTGACCCCGCGGGTCGTTGCCCATCACATCAAGTTTTTATTAGGGAATTTTCCTCATCATTAGCCATGCCCTGGAAACGAGCCATTAATATTCATACTGGCAAACCAAAATGAGGTCCCACTGATTTTCCATCATCCAGGCTATCTGCGCAGCTGCTGTCGTTAACAATCACCGCAGTGCTGCACATTTGCCACGTATCATTATGGGGCTCCGCAGAGCTCTTTTTCTGCTTCTGCCATGATGGGAAGGAGAGCAAGGTGGAGGAGGAGAAGGCTGTGAGGCTTGTAGCCAGCTGACACCCATTTGAGAGAAACCGGCCTGCTCTGCCAACAATGTGCCAGGAAGCGTAATGCCTATACCGGCACTGTCAAAGCTAACAACCCCCGCAGGCTCTGCCAGGTACACAGCTGAAATACGACGGGTTCCCTATGCTCTTACATTAGAGAAGCGGCTGTTTATGAGTCTGGCAGCTCAGAATGCATTGCTTTGTAAAGGTTTGAAATCTTTTACAGTTCTTTTAGAGAGGAGCTCTTTCACCTCCCAACAATTCTGTAAGATTTATGTAGCAGAAGAGTTACTGCCATGCTGTCAAAGATAGAATTATTATTATTATTAATTTTACTGGAAAGCATCTGAAACACCTTTCTGGTGGAATACTAGTATGTCTTTAAAGCAAAAGTCTTTTAAACGAGAACACCAGTAAATACATTTTATGCATCTCTAATGGCGGCCCAGTGTTTCCATAGATGAAACGATGCCCGTTTCATGTGTCGGCTGCTGTGTTGCTGCAGGAGGCCGTCCTGCGTTGCTGCTGCTGCTGAGAGCAGAGGCTCAGACTGCACACTGCGAGAACACGAGCCTGATAAGGTGCTTCGCAGCGGCGCTGTCCCAGGCAGCCCCTGCTGATAAGACTCTCCTCTCCTCCCAGTTCACCTCAGATGAGACGAGCTGGACAGATGCAGGTGCAGGCCTCTTCTGTGTCACGGATCCTCGCAGTAATTAAGTGGCAATGCCCTGATAAGCAGAGATAAACTTTCATATTTTGGTTTTACAGCACACTGCGCCATGTCTGACAGATGAAGAGTCAGCCCCTGAGTGTTCCTCAGCGAGTAAAACATGGAAATGACACTGTTAAATCAGTTCTTTGAGCTAATACGTGAAAGAACGCACCCCGCATTCAGTTGTAGCTGAGAATATTCACTCCGAAAGGCAGCTTAGCATTCATATGATATTTTTAGTCAGTACTGCTGTCGTTTGGGAAGTGTTTGGTTACCTGGGTTAGAATTCACAGCTGACAACTCTCAGAAGAATTAGGACATGAGGTGAGACACTAAAACAGATGCAGCCTCTTCAGCACTGTCTACCCAATAATTAGAGCTGCGGTGACAAAACACTCTGTTATTCTCTGGCTATGATTTGCTAGCTGTCACAGTGTACATCTGAGTTGCCTCATTATACAGAAATAAAAAGCCGACACCGCATACTCCTGTCAAGATCCTGTCTATCGCACATGCAAACAAGCAAAGATGAATAAACATTAGCTGTTGTCGAGGGCTGATCTTTGAGCCGCAAGGCTCAGAAAGATCCGCTTTGTACAAAGTAAAAATATTTAATTTGAAAGACTGATGCAAGGCAAAATGAAATTAAAAGGAACCCATGCTAACTGCTAAAACAAATTACTCTCAGCGCGCTAAATTACATTTGCTCCTTCATCAGCAAGATCAAACGAGCCTAGTTTGACTCTCCTGCGCTAATGATTTCCTGCACTCACCTCCTTTTTCATCCCAGGGGTGTTAATAAACACTCAGTCTGGTTTTTTTATTTGTTTGTTTGGTTTATTTATACATTTCCCAGCTCTACATCTCATCTCGCTCCCTCCCCCCTTCCCTTTGCCCATGCCAGTGGCAGGCTGGGTGAATTAGAGGGATCTAATGTAATCCCAGGGACAGCAAGCCCCTGAAAAATGTGCTCAATTAAAGCAGGATGAGCCCAGTGGGAGCCTCCCTGGGGTGGCGTGGGGTGACTGACATGGTCTTTTGGTTTAGATTAATTAGCATGTTAAGTGCTTGAGCATGATAGCATTCTGAAAGCTAGAAAGTCGAGATTCATCACAACTCATTTCATCGCAACACTCCAACCACAGTTCTACGAAGGTTCCAACCAGAACAACCTCATCTGACCGTCAAAGTCGGCTTTTAATCTTTGTGGCAACATACAGACTGAACCACAGACGCATGATGGATGCTATTTGTGGAGGAGCACACATTTTCAAATTGTCCCCATAATCAAAAGCTTTGTTGACATTTCTGCAAGCTCCTCAATTTTACCTTTTAAAATAATAAGCAGTAAACAGCCTGCCAACAGGAGGAAGCACAGCAGCTGATCACAGCATGGCAGAACGTTGGCTTCACTCATGCTGAAGTGAAAGATTTCTGCTGCACCTCAGCGATGACCAAAGATCCACCAAATAAAAGACTTTAACATGTAGCGGCGAGCTTTGCTCCTTGAAACCATTCGCAGTATGTAAACACGACCTCAGAGAGGGCGGTGATGTCATTTGAGCTGTTTCCAGGAATTTCTTTTTTTCTTTCTAACCCTGTTTTGCTCTGGTTCATGTTTTTTGTTTCATTCTTGTATTTACAAGGAAACGATTTCTCATTAAGCTAATGAGTGTTCCACGTTTCTTTAGAATTAACTAAATAAATAAAATAAATGAAGTGTACTGAGAATGTCAGCGTATGAAGTTGCGTGTCATGTGATGATTTTTCGAGGCCGCTTGTGTGTTGAAAGTTTCTCTCTGAACAGAAGCGGTCCCCAAACACCCGACCCATCCCTAACTCCCCCGAGTTAGCAAAGGAGCAAAGCTGCTACAAAGTACCCAACATGGCTTACGGCTACCTTCCTCTGTGCTTCCCATCAGGAAGATTTGTATTATTTTGTCAGCTGCAATTACTCTTCAATTATAAGGTCAAAATATCACCGAACAGGGCACCTTGTTGTCCAGGCAGCCTGGCTTTGATCAAGTTGTGGTAGAACATGTTTTGCATTAGAGGCCCCATGATGATGTACGTTTCCTGTCATGACAAGGATAACAGTGAGGTCAGCAGAGCAAGGATCCCCCTGCTGGGAGCAACAAGGGTCTTCTATCCATCCCTCAAGTCTTCCTGCATCTCTGGCCACTGCGAGTTGAGGACAGCTAGACTGATGGATGTGGTTTAAGTCAGTGATTCTCAAACTGTGGGGCTCAACCCCCCCGCAGGGACATGCCAGCACCGTGGGGGCAGTGACCCCTCTTGTTTTTTGACGAGTGACTAATAATGAGACACAAATAGACTTCAAATGCCCGCACTGTTTTCTTCGACCAACTAAAATCTATTTGTTATTATTTCGAGTATGGTGATTGGTCGTCTGAGCCCCAGCTTTTATGTCATGATAGTGTTTAAAGAAGAATGGAAAACAGGCTCACTGATGTCACTAAAGTTGTCAAACAGTCATACAGAGACCAAACAAATTAAGTCTTTCTTTTACCAAAGTCTGGCATTTCTTTGCTTTTCTTCTTTAATCCAGAGATTACTGTATATATATATCACTGCAGACACTAATATTATATTATTTTCTTTGTCCAGATGGAACTTAAAATGTGATTTCATTGTATTTAGATCTAATTTGGAAACGTTTATTATTATTAGTGCTGCAAATTAATGCTGTTATTTAATTGTTTAAGCAGTTTTGCAGGAAAGAAAGCGACAGAATATGAAAACACTGGTTGACAAAGTAGATTTCCTTTTTCTTTTTTTCACCAATACAACAAATAACTTGGAAAGATAAACGAAAACGATCTTGATATTTCTTTTTTTAATCAGGTTTAAACTTGGCACAGCTTGTTGTGGTCTGGGTGGAAACTGTGAGGGATGGCACAAAAGTTTTGAGAATTGCTGATTTACTTCAAAGTCTAACATTTTCTTTCAGTCTTCGCTGCACCTCAGGAGATCATGAAATCCCAGTTTTCTTTGTAAAAGCAGTATTTGTTAGCTTTCTTTATGGCTTCTAAATATGCAGAACACGCGTTTAGACATGATGAGATCCACGTTGTTCTAGACCGTTTTTGGTGACGGATTTACTGATTCATATTAGTCTTTTTTGTCTTGTCTGTTAGAAGCTCTCTGCAAGATTTTGCATTTTTACAAACTCAATAATCAGTAGGACTGATGAGGTTATGCTCATAAAGCATTGAGTAAAAGTCTTTTTTATACAGTGTGAGTGCATGGTATGTTAAACATAATATCATATCTGAGCAGCATCAAGGCTGAAGAGAAACCTGTGGTTTGGCTCAGTGATGTGAAGTTGATAGACTATTCATCACTTAACTGTGCGGTTAAGGTCAGAGACCGCTTCCCTGGAGCACTACAGTCAGCATCGTATATTAGCACTGAGTGTTCAAAGAAATTACAATGACTTTGAACAAGCTAATTTCTACCTGGTACATTCTCTCAGCCCAGCAGAGCTCTGAAAAAAAGCCTCTCAGTCAGCTATGATATATTGAAATAAAGAAACATATATGACTCCAGCGTTTCTGAGCTGAGCATTGCTGCTGGAGTAACTTCTGCTGGTCATCTGCTGACGAACTAGCGTGAGCTCCTCCTGAGGAAAATCAACGGCATGATATGTGTTCTGTCTGTCTGCATGCTGGCTTACACTGCAGATACCACCATCTGTGCAGCCTCCATTGGTAGGTTGGCAAAGGACGTCCCGCAAGAAGCCCTCCTCTTGTTTGGGCGTTGAGCCCGGGAGGGTTGAAGGAGGAGGAGGAGGGTGGCTGTGGTGCAGCGAGAGATGCTCCCTGGTGTCTCCAAGAGCCACTCCATAACACTTTCCTTATGAGCGCTCCTCCGGAGGGCTACTGGAATGTCTCTGAGCCATCTGGGGAGAAGTGGAGCGTGGCAGGGAGCAGCTGGACACTTACAGCTGCTATTTAAGCCCTGGCAGCAGCGCTCCATATCAGTCAGTCAGCAGGAAATGCAAGAAGCTAGCAAAAAGACTCCTGCCACACACTTGTGAAGAGAAGACTGCTGATGCAGAGCCAGGAACATGTCATGCTATCTTAAATTAAAGATGTGAAATGTGGTTTGTGGAGCAATGTACATGAGATGTAATCTCTGTGTAAAGACGAGCGTGAACTGGGTTGAGTCAGATGAAGTGAGGTTAGTCAAATTACATTCTGGGAATAACTCTTTGCCAACAGCAGCACTGAAGCATACTCCAAAAAGAAAAAAAAAACCCACAAAGACAAGAAGTTTAATGAAAACAAACAAAAACTAGTGAAGTCATTAGCCATTTTCCCACTTTTGAGCCCAGCTGGACCAAGACTTCCAACACACTAAAACAGCCTCTGAAGAGTGTCGTCGGTGCAGCTGCTTCAGGATCGGTGCTCCATGAAATGAACATATTGAAACAGCATATAACTGAACATACTAAGAGCCAACAGTGAATGTGAGTCCACGATGATCAACAGTGTCTTAGACTGTCAAAATCAGGCTCACAAAGTCCTCACAAATAATTTTCTGGGATTCTTCAAATTCCATTCCTAGTAGTTTACTATTGACGGTGCATTTATTTTCTAATTAATAAAAACAGTGAGCAAAGCTGTGCTGAAAATACAAATGTCATCTATTAGAAAAACACAAGCTCAATAATAGTTCAATAACGCAACTATGGTTAATTATTGGAGTTATAGCCAAGTAATGTTTGAAAGTGACTATCCACACATATCTGAGACACGGCTGTGAACTAAATGTTAGCTCAGTGCTATTCAAAGCTCAGAACAAAATTTGAAAAGAAAAAACAAAACAAAACAAAACAAAAAAGAATCCGACCACAACCTGAGATTCCAGAGTTTGAAGGGTATGTGCTCATCAAGAGAAACTTGCAGCCATAGAAACAGTAACGACAGGCTCTGAAAATGTTCACCAGCAATTTTACAAGACAGACCCAGACTCTTATGTCGATTGGCCCCTGAAGACGGCATGGGAGGTTTTTCTTGAGTCTTCTGTAGATCCCAGAAGCTCACCCCCCACCCCCACCCCCCATGTGTAGCTATTGGAAAAGCTGCTTGTAAGGAGAACATTAATTAAAGCGTTAAAAGGTAAAAGAAGTATTGACTTCCTCTCCACCACAATGTCTGCTTCCACTAGCTGCCAGCAAACCCTACTGCCCCCCAAGGTAACTCGCTCAAGCCCAAGAGCTAACTGGAAGAAAAGCCCCACTAAGACCAATTAAGGCCTTCACTAGGAGACTGAAAGGAAGACAAATGGAGGCAGAAGGCCCGATTACAAGAAACCTTTGTACAGATGTAAAGCAATTAGAGCAGTCTCAGGGGCCAGACAGTGCGGTACCTGTGAGTCATGGATCCTACAGCCAGTCGAAAGTCGGAACAATTCCTCTTTTCTGTTTAGGGTCCCAGTCAGCCTGTGTATTAGTGTCATATATCAGCCGATAGGCCTGGTATTGGTTTCTCTAGTGCAGGGAAGAGGCAGCAGGCTGCCAAAGAGGACCACTCCACCCTCCATTATCCGTCTGTTGGGAGAACAGGGGCTCTATTATCCATTCTGGTGGGGCCTTTTCGATAAAACAAGGGCAGATAGGAAGTGTGGAGGCTCTCGGGTGTCTCCTTCCACCAGGGAAGTTTGTTAGAGAGGTCATTCTGATAAAAGCTGGGGTAATTATACTGCACAGCTCCACTGATTACCAGTCAGAGCACATTTAACCAGGAGAGCATGGTGACCTCTAAATCACAATACATTGACATAGTTTGAAGACAATCAATGTGAAAATCTATAGGAGGCAATCTATATGATTATAGCAAGGTGCAAAATCCTTACATGGTAAGAATATGTTTTTCCCGATCACTACACCCAACGTTTAACTTAAACTGCTATATTTCAACAAATGTACCTCGTAAATGCAGCTTTAGAGGGCTTTAAAGACATCATTGAAATCTGCCGGTTTCAATGACAGTCACAACGAAGAGCTGATACGGTTACAATCTGCAGAGAGTAGCAAATTAACTGCTAATGGAAATTTATGTTGGTGGCCTGATCCACAATTAACTAAAGCAAAAACCCTCCTCGTGACCTGAAATTATGAATTAATTTTGATAAATGGAGGCCTGATCTATAATGACCTTTTTCCCTTCCTCCAAGACGAAGATGGCTGAAGCCCTCATTATTTATGGGAGCCTTTAAAAAGCAGGTATAGGAGAATGAATGTCTGCCTGTCAGCGTGTGTAATGGGGCTAATAATGGTATCCTGTGTGCTGCATAATGAACCCCACCCCCACAGAAAAGCTATCCTCTCTGCTGGTGTCACGAACGGCACGTTCCTCAGCAGAATCTCCTGCTTTATAATCTTCAGTGTGGCCCGTGTGCACGCTGGAGTCATGGCTAGTAAAAACCTATCCAGGAAATTACTGTTCCAGGTGTGTCAGCCGTTTGTCTGCACCTTCATTTACAGATGCTTAACACTTACCATCAAACTAACCCAAATAGACTTCCTGTCTGCTAAATGTTATTTCTACAAGTGATTTAAAAGTATTCAAAAGAGAGTACTTTGTCAAACTGAACTATTTTAAATTTAATGACATAAGAACAGCTCTGGGAAAACCTGCTGTCATTGAGTGCAAAACCCATAAATGGGACTATGTACTGCATAATAAAATATGTGTGATTGGCTGGATATGCCAGAGCAGTAAATCTGCACAGCAGTGCTGAGCATGATTTGGGAGCCGAAGAAAACCATTTGACTTCACATTTCAAGCTTGATGAAGTCCCTGGATGCTGCTGGTTAAAGACTTAAGCAGATGGCCAAATACTTGGCGCAAGAAAAGAGCTGCGCTGAATATTCTTTTGGCAGATCTACAGACATATGGCAAAAGTTCATGCCAAACACTCTATTTCCCAAAAAGAAGAAAAAAATCTCCAGCATCCATCACTAAAGCGTGTTGGGAAAAAAATAATAAATTACAGAAATGAGGAAACCATAGAAATGTTAATATGTCAAATATATGATACTTTTTGGAATATACATATCTAATTTACTGTAGGCTCATCCAGTGCATTAGTCTTAGATAATTCCTGTCAGAATACACAGAATGGAGTGGATAGACGGGGTTCTGCTTTAGATCAGGGTGGGGGTGGGGGTGGGGGTGGGAGCGTGCCAACGGCATCATGACTTCTGGACCGACCATAGCTAAACATCCAAAATCAATTTCTGCTTCACCAAAAGATTAAGTGTAATGACATTTTGCGGTGAGTGGATACACGTTTAATATCTGTGGATGATCACTTTGAGTGTTTTTTATATCAATAATAAAGAAAAACTGAGAAGATGACAAAACACCACCATGCAGAAAATCTAATAAGAAGGTCATATCCTGGAGAACTGCACCGGCTACAGAACTGTAACAGTTAGATTACTAACTCATGGAGTTGCTGCCAAATAATTTGTTCAAGTCATCCTTTAAAACACTTTTAAAATAAATAGCCATGGAGGAAGAGCAGAGGAGCACTCTCACCACTGAAATACTCGAGATGATTGGCAGAAGATGCAGTATCAGTGGGAGGAAGATCTCTTAAGGGCTTTACAGGGAAAGAAAGTATCAATCACTCTGATATGGAGGATGCCTTTAACAATGCACTTCTCAATCACTTGTGTTTGTTCAAGCTGCAAGTCCTGCTCCATTGTAGAAGTCACGTATCTGCTGATGAGGGAGATGGCCTCAAGCTACATGGTGCTGTCAGAGCAGCGTAATCTTTTCCTGCTTCTATTCATCTGAGAGCTTTAACATGTGACTGCACAAATGTGAGGATCAAAAACACTTGGCATTCTTTTAAATTCTGTTACACAGATAAACTTCTGCTTTTTAAATACAATCAGGGCAGAAAGAAATGGCTATTTTTGGTCTATGCCAAAGGGAAAAAATAAGGGTTTCTGGCTTCCCTCAAGATTATGTTTGCATTTGTGTTCTTACAGCTAAGGATAAAAAGAGAAGTTTTATGGTTGGAAGCACCTTTAATATTTCAAGCAAGCAAAATGAAAAATGGCACCAGTGTTTTAAAAAATAAAGACTGGGAGAAGACATGAAAGGTCATTTCATCCCAAGCGTTAGATTGCTTTCTCATCAGATGATTAGGCTCAGTCATGATAATTACAGTGAATGGAAAATAATTAAGAAGAACTATGTGTCAGTTAATGAGGATGAGGGGCTGTGTCCATCATGTGACATCTTTTCCACAGCACCAGCCGGGAGTTTTCAACGACATGAAGAAAGTACTGAGTCTATGCGCCGTGCTTGGCTACACACTTCCTCCCAGTCCTCCACTTTCTTCTAATGATACGCTGTTGGTGGAAAGTGATTAAGCAGCACTACAGGACAGGGAAACAGAAGAATCAAGGCGATGGAAGGAAACTTTGTTCCGCACCCTCCACCTGACTGTGCCTGCTGGTCGGAGGGGACTCTGGACCTGACAAGACTTGAACCTATGAGCTGCTGAGCTGTTGGTCAGAGTTGGCTTGATTGATGTTTTCTCATCCAAGCAGACAGAAATGAATGTAATGTAATCAGGCCAGGGGGACACGGATGATGCCAGCAGCTCAGCAGAAAGCCAAGAACCTTTCTAGAAAGTACTGTCTGGCTGACTTTACTGACAAGAGAAGAAACCTCAACTGAGACCTTTTAATTGACTATTTTTACCGTAAGGCCAACTACAAACACTGAGGATGAGAATGAGCTTGTGTTTAGCAAAAAAAAAAAAACAGAGAGGGGAGAGGTTTTTAGAAATACAGTGTCATATTATGGGGCATTATAAAGCTAGCTTATTAGCGATGCTAATATAAATCTACGCCTTGACAAATTCCCTCTTCTGGAATAATCTCTATCTAATGCCTTTAATCTTAAAGCAAGCATGCTGTTCCTCTTCAGCCAGAGCCGATTCCTGGCATTTTTATTGCAGCAGCCGTTGCACAGACGGCCGCCGGTTTAATTTTTAGGTATTTATCATCCTGTCTTGGCTCTCTCTGTTTGGGTGGGAGACGCACCTCAGCAAATTCACTCTGCATTTTGGATAAACAGAAGGGGGTGGCTGATGTCAATCATGAGACAAACAGAAATGGACTATGAATACAGCGGGACACAAATGCTTGTTTGAACACACACATACACGTACCTGAGCTCTGCGTGGCTTTGCCGAGGAGCTCAGGCTTATAATTAGCCACACGGGCTGCAATCAGAGGCCAATGACAATACTCCTCCGACGGCTTGTTTTCCTAACCTCTGTGAGACCTCAGGCAGAGGTTCACTTACCCTGTCGGAAGCAGCCCACTGCTGAAATCAAAACACTGGAATCACTCATTCTGCTGCAGCACCACTGATTAAATGTGCAGAGTGTAGAGTGCAATTTGCTAAATTACAAGTATTTTGCACATGTAAATATACTTTAATTACAGCAATTAAAGAAGATTATGGGAGATTGGCAGATGGGGAATGTAATGTTGTTTTAATTAGAGTTTGAATGCACTGTAACACAAACAGAATGTTAACCCCTTGGAACAGAATGGGCTGTTAGGCCCTGACAAATTGTATCCCGATGCAGCTTTTTCAAAGCTTATAATCACCTGCAGCTACAATGTCTATGTAATAGAAAGAGAAGCTGGCAAAAACAAAGAGAAAATGATGGCTGGGAGATGGAAAAAGTGAGAGGCATAGAAGAGCAGGATGTGGAGACGATGAAAAACAGATGTAACATTCCTTGACCGTGGTTCTCTAGGAGCAGAAATCTGAATTAGAATGACATGCACAAATATTTTGACAACAGTTAAAATTGAATTAGAGGCAATTAAATTGGATTTAGACCCTAAGATCAACCAAAGAAAATTAGAAACAGCTCATGTGCGTGGATGTAAAGAAGCTTGAAAATTAGGACTTAACAAAAGATCAAAGCTTGGCCAAGAAAAATAATGAACTCAGCTGACAAGCAGAAGAAATATTAGAAAGAAAAAGTATTTATCAGATATGAAAGGTTACTGGGATCAAAACAGCTTTGCTGAAATTACCAGAACGCATATGTAGGGCAACACAGCTGTCCAAAGTAAGCACCTTTAAACCAGCAATTTAAGAAGCATGTGAGAAAAAATGTTTAATTCAATCAAGGCACTCATCAGCTGGCAAGTGTTTGCGTACATCACTGTGAGGGATTTCAGGGTCATGTACCCTGGATTGAGGAAAAAACCCTCTCAGGATCTATATGACTGTGTAGCAACATTTAATACATTCCAGTCAATACCCTATTAGAAATTCTAATTTAAAGTTCAATGTCTTACGTTAGGGCTTTCAACAAAGATTGCCTTTGGAAAGCCATTTAAAGGCTTAATCTCTTTATCATGCACTATTTGGAAACTTAACTTTGTTCTTGTTAGGCAGATCAATTGTATTAATTTAGAAAATGGGAGAAAATGTCACCCTTCATCCTTTAAATCTTAGCAGGGTGAAGGAGCTGCATTAAAGACACACAGCAGCACTTTCCCTCTATTTCAGTAGAAACAGGAGTCATGGGAGACTTGACCCGCAGATCTTAATTACCACACCGAGTCCTCAGCCTGAGGAAGGCCTGTCTCTCCCAGTTAGCCCACTGAGGACCATCTATCATTACACATCACTTCTGGAACATCAAAACCTGGTGTCGTTTCAGGTTTTTAATTTTTGCACTTTTGCATTAACGAATGTACCAGGTTTTAAGCTTGATGGAACAAAATAAACAATCAATCAATGAAAACCTGATTAGCAGTATTTTCCACCCCTTCCAAGCGTTGATCAGCATCTTTATTTTTTTCTTGTGCATGAGCAGCTCTGCCGCTCCGCATACGCAGACTACGCAGAGCGCGTACGGCCCCAAATAACTGGCGGGGCCCCCAAAAGTAAGATTTGATTAAAAAATTATTACTATGGTAATGACACTTATTAAATAGCAAAAAAAGGCAATTAGTTTTGAGCAAGCCCATCATTTTGTTAAAAATTGTGTACCTCATCACTCAATTTGAGCAAATTAACTGTTTTTGCCCAAAAAGAGCCCCTCCCCCTTCCCTGAAATGGTACAGCCCATCAGTTTGCATCCTTTCAGAGTTCGATCTTTGCAGGTTTAAAAGTGGTGAAGGACTTGTTGATGGCTAAGAATGGCAAGAAGACCGTATGGATCTGGGGCGGAAAAACGTAAAAAAAAGAAACAGAAAGATGACGCTCGTGCATCCCTTGCTGGTCAGTCCATGTTTTTGGTGTAATTGTTTTGCTAATGTTCAGCAGGCCAGGTTAGACCTGCAAATGTATCTGATGTCGCTCTGAACCCTAAATTATATAGGCTACTCTAGATTTGCATGTGGCACCCTTGCAGTGTAGTCTGCAGGTACTGGGTGCCTTACATGAAGGCAGCTAAATTCAAGTTGGCCTTGTGAGCACTGCATCAGTCCAAGTTACGCCCAGAGATTAGACAGGCCGATAAATTTACCAAGAATAGTGAGAATTACTTTGAGTAAGTAAGATAGAAATCTTATTTATGCATGTAATGTATCCGATGCTTAAGACAGTGGCCCTCGACCGTTTTTGCGCCTCAGACCGGTTTAAAGTCAGATCATATTTTCACGGATCGATCTACAGATGTAGCAGATAAAAACAAAATAAAATGACAAGACCGGCATAAAAACTGTAGTATTTTCTCTATGAAATAATAATAAACTTAAATCCAGTGTGTATTCATGTGCAACTTTCAGCGTCCTCATAACGTCACACCAGCAACAGGACATGACATGAGTAACGTCCTCTCTGCCCCTACACTCTCTGGTCGCTATGGTAACTTTAAAACATGTAGACAATTACGTGATCTTTGGTCTCAAAGCCTTGATGTGCATCAAGAGCGAGTCGTAGACGGATGTAATGGAGAGAATCTGGTCATTTTCGGTACGTGAAAAGCATCAGTCAGACTCAGATAATAAATCAAACGGAAATAATAGAAGTTATTTATTCCTTCTGCGTGGCCCGGTACCAAAATTTGGTACGTCTTGCATAGATAGATTCAAATTTTATAAATTGTTTAATATAATATAAAAATGTTCACAGTGATATTTTTTTAAGTAAATCTTCAAATCAATAGTAATTGTTTAAGTGAAACTTTGATGGTTTTGTGTGCGTTTGTGTGTCAGCTTAGGGCTCCCAAAACCTTAGCAGCGGCCCTGTGCATGAGGCTCAGCTTTCCCTTTCAAAATAAAAGGTGGGCTCTACTGTAAATGAGATTAGTTCAAATGTCTTTCTCTTTTAGCAAAATATCTGATTATGAATCACAGTGAACGAGACAAAGAACATGATTAGACCAGAAAGATAGATAAGTTATGAACGATTTAGAACGAATCACTAAGCTGGAGTAACTCTTTTAACACAATGTAACCACACAAATAATTATGAGTTTGGTCACTAGAGTTTTAAGACAAATTCAGAGCCATTTTCCTGAAGGTCCGGTGAACTGTCAGGTGGGATGTTCCTGCTCCCTGTGTTTAGACGGGTTCTTCTTCCTGCTGTATTTGGGCTTAAACATCAGGCAATAAATGCAGATGGGTTTAAATCTTCTCTGCTTCCTGTCCAGGAGACACGTAAACACAGCAGTAACTTTCACATAAAATGTGAGAACACAACACCTTCCCACGTAGCTGTGTTTGCTTCAACTTTACACCACAACTTTGAATATTTCACGCGCTAGGTTTGAAGTTTGAATCCTGAGTTTGACCACAAATAGCTACTGTTAAATTTAATTTTAACCACTAAACAGAAAAAACAAATTCTACTTGTCAACCACTTTGTCCCTGGATTGAGTTTTCACAATGGAAATAAATAAATAAATAAATAACAATCACTGAGAAATCCACTTTTCTAAAGCAAGAATAATAATTTATCAGCATTTCTGTGTTTAAGGTGAGAAAATCTCACCAGAAAAATAGTGACATGCTCCACAAATGTTGCTAAAAACTGCACCTACAAACTCCAAAGTTTGCTGCTATTTAAGAAAGAAGTTCCACTCAGACAGCAATGGTCAAAACTGACATAACATAACGCCAAGAGACCGTCTGATTCATGTCAGCTAGAGGAAGTCAGCATTACGATGGACATTTGGACCTCCAATGTGTTTAAATGTTTAAATATAAATACCTTTTTTTTATTTCAAATGCTCCAAAACGCCATAGATTAATGTGTTAAAAAAGAGCCAAATAACCAACATCAGACACTGGAATCAGCTGTGGAAAGAAAAACTGGCCTCTGAACATCGTGCTGCACCAGAGGTGGGGCTCAGGTTACTTATCACGGTGCTCAACACACCAAAAAAAACATTTTAATTAGTACAAAAGGAAAAAAACAGTGCAGGTTTGGTCAGAAGCACAACGTTTACTGGTGAATCGTATCCTCATTAGTGGTTTGTTCTTTTCAAAGGTGTTACATTTATGCATTGGATTTTTGTAGCCCTGCGATGGACTGGAGACCTGTCCAGGGTGGACCTGCCTTTCGCCCTAAGTGGGCTGGGATAGGCTCCAGCAGGCCCCCGTGACCCTGTATTGGTAATAGTGGGTATAGCTGATGGATGGACTTTTATAGCCCAGTTCCAGATGAGGTGTCGCTCCTCTTACGTCGCTCTTTGTCACTGACTTTCGCCACATTCAGCTGTCAGTTTATGTAATGAAAAGTGTTCATCTCTGTGGGGTTTTACCTGTAAATGTAAACTCAGCTGTTTCACTTTTGATTGTTGCTGATGTTGCATTTATTATACTTAAAATGCTTTAAGTTAGTTTATGTTTGAACACTGATGTCATCAAATTGAAAATGTATATGACAACAGGCTTACAGATTATAGTTGACTGTGATGTGGAAACCAACCAGGCTGATGGTTGGAGTCTATTATCCATTCTAATTTAAAGAATTTAAAGTTTATTTATGCTGTAAACACAACATCATAATCATTTAACCAAAACATTCTTTTTTCAGTGAAAACAACCGAGCCTGTTGTGTTTGAGTTACCTGTCTGAAACGTTTTATACTCCATCTTCAATTGTTTCCCAGTTTTTATTCCTTTTTTATTCCAGCAGGATTTCATCTGCCACGACATAATAAAATTACACATTCGCTCTGTAATTTCTCCCACACGGACTGTCTTTCCTTCACCGCTGCAGCTGTCCTGCCATGTGACTGCAATAAAGTCTAATTTAATACAGAAGAGTAGGACGATCTCTTCCGTTTACTGGCGTTGCCATGGTGAACCACGGTATCAGAGCTCCACTGATGATGGACTTTTATAGTCGCGGTAACTCAGCTGATCTGAAACCAGAAACTCAGAGTTGTTGAACCTCCTTTCTGAAAAGGGCCTCAGCAAAACGACACCAAGAGATTGCTTCATGACTGTAGCTAAATGCAGACGTCTTCATTTGTTTATCCATTTATTTTTTTTAGGAGGACGGACTTAGTTGATAAACACCTTGTGTATAAATAAAAGCTGTGAAATAACAGGTGGATGCAATAATGTGCTAATTAACCATGTACTTGGTTTTCCTTTTGCTAAGCAGCCACGAGGAGTTGCTATCTGGCAGCACGCTAGACATTAGCGCCACTCCAGGATGGGGTCTCCAAGCAAATCAGAAATGTATGTTTGTCTCAAACTGGTGGAGATGGCAGGGCCTCGGCAGCTACCAGCCACCTCCAAGACTTGTTATGGATCAGTTGTCCATCCACCGGAACATGGACAGACTGTAGAGATTAATGCTGCATCATGTCAAGTAGGAAAAGGAACACTTACTTTACACTAAATGTAATTATCGAATTTTAAAATCTGCTCTGAAAAGATGCCTCCTCAGTGATATTCCTCACATTGTCCCGACAATGTGCATTTTGTCTTTAGCTGCCCTTTCCCGAGCACCAGAGACCCCCAGAGTCCTCTGCAGGATGTCACCCTTCAACTCCTGTATTTTTCCAACGATCGTACCTCGACTCCATGTTACTATTCAGTTCTAAGATATAATAGCTTTGAACGGTTCACTGCACCTTCATTGTGTGGCTCTTGCTCTGCATGGGCATCAGGAACAGGGCTTTGGTTAGCCAGTGATAATTAATCCAAAAGCAGAGAGGAAATGTGGAAGTGACTGACATTTCACATGTGAGTAGCTGCTGTGTCTGTGTCTCGCTGCGTGGACTCAGATTCTTGAGTAAGGTCCTCATATCCACTTACTGGTGACTTTAAGAAGACTAATATTAACAGTGTGAGTACACCTGATTAAAACTGATAAAGGCAAAAACTAAACATGTACCAGACAAATGTGCAACTTGGAAATTCACAAATTGAAAAATCTTGGCTGCTAAATCCAGATTCACACCTTCATGTGGATCTGATGTTGCTTCCCTGCAAACTCAAGCAAGCGCTCTTTCTGAATAATGCATTCAACATTTATCAGGACCAACCAAAAACCTAACTCAACCTCTACTCTGCTTTCATTTTCAGCACTTTCCAGCAGGATAAAAGTCACCCGGGCCTCATCAGAGAGTCGTGTTCCATCGAAGAAAACCTCCCACCTGGGTGCACTCTCTGCAGCTTTCAACTGCAGTTTTTTTCTTGTTGACTTCACTCTAGTAAAATCATGTGGGGAATGACAGACAGATCAGAGAGCACAAAAAAGAAAAACATTTACTAGTGGTAGGTTAAGGAAACTTTAGCATCCACAGTCTTTAAACTGTCACAAAAGTCAGTAGCTTTTCAACAAATTGAACAAAATGGAGCCTTTCAAGAGTCCCTGAGAAGTGGCATGTAAGCTTTTGGCACAAAGGGGGGCTCTGCTAGTGCGAGAAAGTGAATGGCTGCATTATTCTCTCCGCGGCCCAGTCCAAATGCACATTTCACACCTACGACCACCTGCTACCGCTTCCCCTATAAGTCTTATAGGAGGGTGCTTATAGATTCCACAGCTCCAACAAAAACCTAAACAGGGATGAGAATGCTGATTAAGAAACAAAAAAGCATCGGCGCCCCAAACTGTTACTCTGAATTCCCCTGATCGACAACCATTACTGCAACTTCCTTTGTGAGGACTGAAGGAAAAATGTGATATACGCTAAAGTGTCGCTCCAACGCTAAACAAATCCCAATTTTGTCTACGACCACATCGATCAGTTCATAGGTAGTCATTGTTTTTACAGATAAGGAGGGGGAGGGGAGAGGGGTAGGCACACATGCAAATCACCTGTTCAATGCTGTTAAGTTGGAATGAAGTTATTGTTATCAAAGCATCCTAGAACATTATTACATTGAAAGATTCCACTGGCATCAGTAAACAGCACCAACAAAACGTATCCGTACTGCAAATATCAGGATCCAGGATTTCACAACGGAGCATTTGCCCAAGTTGGCTTGATTTCTTCGATGTGCATGTACGTCTAAATCCTAAAAAAAGAATAAAAAAATAGAAGGAAAAACATGATCATCGGCAAAGGTGACCTCTTTCACTGTTCTCTGGTCCAGGTGTGGAGCACATGGACCCTCAGCAGGAGCTCTGGCCTTGAGGGTCGTCAGCACTCACAGGGTTTGTGGTCCGTTTGTGGCCCACGGACAGCAGACATAAGTCAGAACCGTCACTGAGGCTGTAATAAATGTGAGCTACAGGCGCTCTTTTTGGGATTGGATTGGACCTAACAGGCATCGGCGAGGCTTAAACTAACTTCAACCTCCCGACTGTTCGTTGGTTGTCCTCACTTTGAATGTTGAGTCGCTGAAATGAAGTCCTAGGCAAAGCATTATTACGTAGGACTAAAGCAAACACAAGAAAATGTCCTGAAACATAATTACTACATCATTTTATCAAGTTTCTGACCAAATGGGATTCACCAGAACTCATGTCAATTATTTAGAGACTGGGAGGGCTGAAGGCCGTAGCGTAGTATTATACATCACTATCACCATTATTTTTTTTTGCAATAGATAAAATCTAACATTATCAATAACTACTAAATGTCCTCATTTGCATAATTAATCTCCAGTAAAATACTACAAGTCATAGATAATTAAATTTAAACTTGCTTGTGGCTAAATATCCCCATGAGGTCCATGATGTTCTTTTCTTAACTCAAGGTGATTCCTTGGTCTTAACAAGGGTCTCTTCATGGCTTTTTAATGTGATTATGCTTCTGTGTGCAGCACGGTGGACCTTTCTTCCTCCCACAGTCCTCCCATCAGACTCCAGCTAATTGAATCCCCGGCTAAATTTAAAAAATTATTCAAGGGTGTAATGGAAATTATTTATCATGTCCACTTAACCAAAACGGATTTTGAAAACATTAAGCATCTCCAGTTGATTCAAGTTTGTTTTAAGGCTCCTGCAACGGCTCTCTCTCACACGAAAAAAGCACACACACCGAATACTCTGACATTGGACGGAGGACGTTAGAAAAAAACGTAAAATGGAAAGTTTGAGCTTGAGAAAGAGTAAAAGTAGGGGGAAGAAGGGAAGAATGTTTTGTTGTATTTAAAGAGTAGAATCAGACAATTAAAGCTAAGAAGCTAAAAATAAGCTAGGTAGCTGATAAGTATAGATACATATACGATCATTCGAATTGCCAGCCGTGGAAAAATAGTTTGCTGCCACGGTCAATATGGACTTCTCCAAATTCTTCAGAACATTTCACACTGATGTCTAGAAGGGATATGGCAGCATGTCAAAATGAATTCCCAGCATCGCCTTCTCCTGGCCGCCGTTGCCCAGGAGGCTGACTGTTCATGCAGATGAACCTCACCGTGACAGCACTGCTCTGAGATGAAGAGGGGATGAAAGATGGTCCTTATCTGGCGAGAATCACTTTGTAGCCCCCAGGTCCATGGACCCACTTTCAACTTCAAATCTTGGAGATCAAGGTCCAGCCGAAGGCCATGCACACAGAGGCTGTTCTTCAAGTGTGGCGAAGAGAAGTAATGAGTTTCACCAGGTCACCCGGGCCCTGACATTTTCTTAAGAGCTCATCAATGGAATTGCTTTCTCCCTTTGCAGGCCGACCAGGAAGCTGAAGTCCAAGGTTTAGGTGGACTAATGAGGATATTTATTTACAGGTGTGCTAACAAAGAAATGATGGTGGAATCATCTCTGCCAGACGTTTTTATTAGAAGTGGAGCCTTTTCCATTCATCTGAGGTGAATCTTGTCTAATTCAACTCTCTGCTAACAGACCAAATTACATTTACATAGAGTTTCATTAAGAAACTGATAATTAATAACAATAATTTCATATTTTGTCAACCTTTCAAGAGGAATTGAGGATCAGATTGCATCAGTGAGTATTTATGCTAGCTAGACTTTGCTGCAAGTTTCTGCCAGTATCAAGCCAACTGAGAGAGGATATTTAAGGAATTCTAGTTAAATAATAATTATTTTTGATAACACCTGTGACATTAATAAAACCAGTCAGAGTCTTTGTTCAGCCAGTTAAAACACAGAAAAGCGTATTTTCCACCACTGTTTCAGACATTCAGTGGGCTTAAGGTTAACATGACTTTCATGACAGTCTGCGACGTCGCTGTATGTATGAAAACATGAGAAGGACTTCAGCCTTAAAACCGTGTTTAATGAGGCGTCTAATGTTGCGTGAATGACAAATATCACACATGTACCAGAACGCTCTGCGACCATCATCAGTCTGACTTAAAATGGAGAATCATGTAGAATGTAGAAGTAGAAAATGTCTAAATGACAGAGTGACAACACTTTGACGGACTGATGAAGCCATTAATGGTCCCAAGTTTGGAAGAGCTGTGGTGCTCAGAAGATAAATATTAAATATTATTCAGTTCCCCCAAATAAAAGATGAAAGAAAAAAGAAATCCCTGGAGTGGCTGATCATTTTTTTCTCTGACTCTTGTCTGTGGTTCTAAATCAGGCTGAAACCCACAAATGCGGGCCACAGTCTGGATCAGTGAGTCGGGGCAGCGCTTGAAAAAAGATGAAGCAGAAAAACAGGTGTTTCAATTTCAACTCATGTACAGAACTAAAAATAAATAAATAAATAAAATAAAAAGATAGAAAGCAAGTTTGTGGTTGAGACACAGAATCATTCACCCGTTCCACCACACATCAATCCAAAATGTGTCTGAACCCAATCTATATTTTAAGAAATGCATTATGTGCACTGTTCCTCCTGACTCGTGTAGATGGAAAGAGGATTTTCCAGCCGTGCTGCATTAGAGCACCAATCACAGACACAGACAACTGTGCTCCCGAGGGAGCAATGCTTCTGTCCTTCAACAGGCAATTAACACTGAGTCCATTATAGCTCCCAGGAGAGCTGCTGGCCAGGGAGGCCAGGAAAGGCATCATCTGAAAGGTCAGTGCCTGCAGAGGAAACAGGAGGGGCAGGGTATGATGGAGGCTCAAGGCTGGAAGCAGCGAGGACAGGGAGGAGGGTGAGAGCTGCCTCAGACTAAATGGAGTGTAAAGCAGGAGCTATTTGTCACCCACAAGCTATTCTCTTGGGGAGGCTGCGGTATTTTTCACTGGACAGCAGTATGTGTCAGCAACAATGGGTATAAATTAAGAAAGCTACTGTGGCTCGCTGTCTAATAGTAGCCTTTCCAAATATCATGGGACCCAGGAGATCCACTCTGAGTTCTACGTCCAGATCAAGGATGCTCTCTGCCAGTTCAGATCAGTCACAACCCAAAGATGTTTCACTGCCTCATCCTGTCATTTATTTTTACCTCTACGCAGGCTGAGCAAAATGTATTCACGTTATATAGAGCAACGTCTATTTCTCCTACGGTTTACATTTAGCATGCCTTCAAGACCTCTGCATTTTCACCCCAGCTAATAACCAGAAGGAAGTACAGACTATA
>JBAMYA010000006.1:11797102-11818901 GCA_037176975.1 Arrhamphus sclerolepis | reverse complement strand
CAACAATCTGCTCCCCAAGCCCACCACCACCCCCACCCCCTTGGACTGTGCTGTGTCAGTAAAAAAAAAAGAAAAAAAAAATGTAACTGGCAGTGAGAGATGACAGGATGTTGTTTAAAACTGGTGACCCCCAAAAGAACCTCACCTGCAAGAGAAACCTGCAGTTTCCTTTCCCCCCGTCAGTCCCAGGACTGCAGCATAGGTTGTCCTCAGAATGCACATTTATGAAAAGATTCAAGACCCCGCTCGCACCGAGCTCACTTCTAACTACTCCCTCATTTGACCTGTAAAACGGAATGTTTGCAGGGTTCAGGTCCAGCTAAATTAATCAATTTATTGCTGTGTTAGGACCTTGAGAGTGCTGACATAATTGCTTGAACAGCTTTGATCGAATAGATTTAAGAAATTAAACAAATGTTGCCAGCTGGAACTTTATAACCTCACAGCCCACTCAATACATTTGGCACATGGAGGAAGAATGAAAAGCAGCTGGGGAGGAGAAGCTGCAGATCAATTTCTACAGAGACGTACAAAACCTTCTCCTCTGTTTTTAAAGTTGGTAAAGAGCTTATTGCTCATCAGTTCTTGTTGGCTGTTGCTGGGTTTGGAATTCATCAGTATGTAAACTGTTGGTCATATTCTGTTTTACTGGCTGTAACTGAAAAGAAACGATTCTACTTCATCACTTAATGATGGACGTATACTCAGTATTTCTGGCTGCTAGCAAGGTGATTAGCTTCTACGCAACTCTAGTGAACACAGAGCGATATCGATTATACAAAGATATGAGAAGAATGAGGGCATGGGATCAATAGATGGAATCAGTAGGATCAATGAACAAATGGGCAAACAAAAAGCATGTGGGTGTGCAAATTAGAATCAGCAAATGCAGTGAATGGAGAAAGTGCTGAAATGAGTTGATTAGATAAAAACAGTTGTTCAATAAAGTCATGAAAATGTGTTAATGATGAGTGAGAGAAGGCTTGTAGACCAGGGTAGAGATGAATAATGCTATTAGCTTATTATTAGCCCAGTGATTATAAACGGGGTAGAGGCAGGGAAGCAGCATGGATACTGGTGTAAAACTAATCCATGCTAATGTTGATGGCAGCAACACCAGTCAGGAGACCAGTCGCTGGAGTTTCAGGAGAGGAATGTTGTCGCATTGTTGTGGGCCTTTGTTTCTGGATTTTTAATATTATGATGCACCAAATGTTTACGGTTGGTCATCGGTGTGGACGACACTCATTTCCTGTGAAGCCACGTCGTTGTGATGGATGCAGTATGTATCTTATCATTTTCTTGCAGACATATGTGAGGGCTTCCCAGAAAGAGAATGTCTGCTCTGAAACATCTGTGAACTCTTTAGCGTTGATCTTGCCTTTCCAGATGTGGAAGCTGCCCACACCAACAGCACCAGTACGACCATTTACGATCAGAGATGGAGGCTTTTCAACGGACCACTGGTGTTTCTGGATCCGGTTCACACATGGCTTCTTCTTTGCACTTCTCTAACCTGCATCGTTGGGTTGCACAGTGAACTTTGTTTTTTCCTGAATGAAATGTTCCTGAGCTGATGCAGTGATGTCCAATAGAGGACATTCCTGTTTTTACCACGTGAGGTCCTGAATATTACTCACATTAAGTTTTGATCTTTGGCCTTGTCACTTACTCACAGATACTATCAGTATCACACAAGATCAAGTTGAGGAATATTTGATGGGATTCTTCCACAATATTTGCATGTGTTGTTAGACGTCCACACGCACATGAACCGAACCAATTAAAGTCCAAAATACAGACAGTTTCGGCAAACGGGATTTCACTTGAAGCCCTGCAGATGGAACTGATGTCTCTGTTATGCATGTCACGGTGTTTACAGTGGGACAATCTTGCAGAGGGGCAGTGCACCGTACAGGAAAGAGCTGCTAATCCAGGCTGTTGGCCAGGAGAGCTAAATCCTCGTCCAAAACCAACCATATGAGCCCTAAATGCTGGCAGAGCTCAGATCAGGGCTGGCTTACATTTCTGCCACAGTCTGCTGGAGGACACTGCTCTGCAAAAACACTCAATATCACAATCTTTGCAAGTGCAAAAACAGCTAGAATCTGTTAACTTTCCTGTTAGTACACATTTTATTTGCTTTTTTTTTTTAAAATTGAATTTTACATCAAATTCACAATTCACATAAAAGCATCTATTTAAGTTTCAGGGAATATGAACCTTTAAGGAACAGCGAGCCTGCAGAGAGCCCTGTGTGGGGTAGCAGAAAATGATTCCCTCTGGTTTATTTAGCAATAATATGGCCAGACGTGCACAGGGGAACCTTTTCTCTTTTTATGAATTATGGAGAGACAGACACCCCCACTGAGTACTGCATTCTTAACCGTAAAATATGTCCTCTGTCTCTGTCATGGCCTGGTGAGAGCTGTGAAATAATGACATAGAATTCATTTAATCAGAACATGCCCCAGCTTTCTCATACATACATCAGCCAGTTCCTACAGCAGCTCTTAGGAGTTGACAAAAAAAAAAAGACAAGTGGTGCAGCATGGTGGAAAAGTACAACCTGCTATCAGACACCTGTACTATATATCTTCTGCCCTTCTTGTTCTTTTACATCCCTCCTTCAGCATCCAGCCATCATTCTCTCACCTCATATCCTGTTCCCCTTTTTCTGATGTGGCATACCTCCATGCATCCATCTTTGTTTCCACCATCTTTCCAACATGCCCTCCCTCCCACAGAACCCTCCCTCCCTCCCCGTCTCTCAGTCTCCCGGAGGTGAGCACAATCTCATTAACCACTGCTGGATGAAGCGTCCTCTCCTCTCAGGTTCAAGGTGATGGAAGATTAGGCCGTTTGGCCTCAACTCATTCCGTATTCACACGGCGTTACTTGCAGCCGTGAACACAAAATTACATTGAACCTGGGGAGTCTAACTCCATTAATTTTAAATGGAAGATTAATTTAACAATATGCAGCAGATATTTGTTACAAACCCATCATGTAAAAATGACATTTAGCTATAAATTTGCAGGAGGCTCAGACAGGCTGCTGGGGCTCTGGCACAAATAAATCACAGCCATTTAAAACTAATCTTAATTTTTATGTATGAATGACAACGCACATGTGGAACAGTTTGGACACTATTGATGCAGATGCGTACACGTACACCTGAAATCCAGAGTAGACTTTTATTTGAGTCTTTTTGCACAGCAGGACTTAGATTTACATCATGGCTTTGTGACTAACTGTTGGACAGGCTGGTAATTAACTAAATACAGAACTGCTGCTTATTAGAAGCCTTTTGCTTTTGAATAGAGAAATCAAATATATTTCAACGTGCAGCAAATTATGACGTGTTGTGACGTGCGGTCAGGAGGGGCCTACTAATAAAATATATAAACAAATAAATTAAATGGTGATATTTATCCAATGGTTGCAACTATAAACTAATTTTCCATTTAACTTAAACAATTCTGATTGTTTTTTTAAAATTAAAAATGGATGAATTTTCACATTTCCCGTTCAAGTACGGGGAAGGGACATATGGCAGCAAGCTGAGCCTCACCTAGGATTGCGCAATCCCTCATAGACTGGTCTCTGCCATCAACGAGAGCGTGTTTAGGTCTCGTTATGCTACTCCAACACTGTCGCTTTGTAGACACCCGGCCGTATAGCGGAGACATAAAGTTTTCAGACTTCTACACTGCTCTGAGAGTGTTGCAAAGCAATTCACCGCCAGGACACTGGGTGGCGTAGTGATTTTCCCGACACCAGCCTGCTATCCATGACATCTATGTAAATGATAAACTGAGTTAACTGAGGTAAATAAATGGTCGTGGATTGTTTATTTACCTTATACACAGACCTGGGGTCCGTTTCAGAAAGAGGGCTCAGTTTATCCGGTTTCAGAAACTGAGGTAACTCTTACTTGGAGTCTGTAACCATGGTAACTGACTCTATGAACTAAACCTGGTCTCTGTTACCATGGTAACTGACTGTGAACTAATCCTGGTCTCTCTTACCATGGTAACTGACTCTGTGAACTAATCCTGGTCTCTGTTACCATGGTAACTGACTCTGTGAACTAAAGTTGGTCAGGAGCAGTTTTACTTCAACATACCAGAGTTTCTTTCCGTCTTCTGTCCTTCATGAAGCTGAAATGGGTTTAATTTAATCAGAAAACCAATCATATGACAATCAGTTTGGAGACATCTGAATGATGACATGTCGCATTTGTGTCATTAACGTATACTAAGGATCTGAATAGATGTAGTAATAGGTTAATGCGGTCAAAACAAGACTTGGACTCGTGGCACTCTGATTATTTTTTAGGAGGTGTCATGTGGTGGGGTTGTTTGTGGAGGACCCACATGCAAGAGAGCAGGCAGGAGGCAGGAGTAATCCAAAATATAGAGCAGGAAAATCCAGAGAAAGACAAAACAACTAAACCAACAGGCAAAACAGCACAAGTAGCAAACAGTACGGACCAGCAAGGAGGGAAAGACAGACAAGACGGAGGAAGGAGCTGACGAGACACAGGTGAAAAACGTCAGGGAAACAAGCATCAGGAAAGTCAGACAGAATATAACCAGATACTGAGAGGACTTCAAAATAAAACAGGAAGTAAAGCTGACAGAAACGGTCAAGGACAAGAAAACAAGGATCCAAAACACCAACACTGAAACAAAACAAAACTAAAACCCAAACCATGACAGGTCTTTTTTTGTTACAGTTTGTCAAAAAAACAACAAACAACTGTGATCTTATCCTTCTGTGATGGAGTGAGTAGTTAGCTGACCAATCACAGACGTGCTCTATCTGGAGGGTTTAAATCATTTTTACAGATAGTTAAAAAACTGGGGAGTTATCCGTCACCTGTCGCAGAGGACTCTGCGTATCGACAGATACGGTGAGGCAGAAACTAGGCTCTACTGTCACCAATCAAATGTATACGCCCCCCTGATTTTCCATAGTTTAGCTGATCTATATATCATACATGTGTGTGTAACCTGTTTGATGTGCTCAGTGATCTTACAACAGCAGTGAAGAGGTGCCAGGTGAGGCTGCAGGTCTCATGCCTCATGGTAGGGGGCAGTAGTGAGCCCAGAGATTCTACTTTGCAGATGCAGAGCAAGTGTCAATGATCAATGAGACTGCCAGACTTTTAAAACTGAAAGAAGACAAGAAAGACTTCTACAAAAAGTAACATATTTTTGTCCAGAAAGATCAGTGCATGGATGTCATTCATCAGTATGGGTAAGACCATAATAAGGTTTTTTTGGGGGTTTTTTTGTAAATGAATGTGCGTCACTTGGGCTGCAGTTTGCACGTGTAAAGAATTCTGATATGAGATATGAAACATAACCTGCTAACTGCTGCTGATCAGCGGGAGAATAATCTACTCTGATGGGTTCATTTATTAGTAAACCTGATTCTGATGGAGTCGGAGCCTCAACAGCCACGAACCCGCACGTCACTGATCTGCACACATTTTGACAGATAATTCTAAATATTCAAAACAGCAGTTATCCTAATTTTATTTCACATGCTTAGCACTGATATCGTTTACGTTCTTCAGTTGTCATTCCTGCACAAATAACAATCGGTAAGACTCTCAGCAAAGCTGCACGTCTGAGTATTTCAGAGCTGCCAAGCACGTGGGCTCAGAGAAGAGACAAAGACAGAAGGCGGGCATCCATTTCATCTGAAAGGCCTATGTTCCTCACTGGCAGCGGCTGAAGCTCCACTGGAACACTGCACAAAGCTTACACATATAGCCTCGCTGCAGCCTCAACATGTCAGCCTGAGATATGCACATCAGTGCTCTATGACAGTAACTCCTGATCGTATTACACACCTCAGCAGTGCTCATGTCCCATTACCACCAACCAGCCCTGCCTGGCTGTGATTACCCCTCCCACAGACACACACACACACACACACATCCACTGATAGCTATAATGTAGAAGGGAAACAGTGATTTTCAATGGTAGAAGAAGGAGGTGTGGTGGTGCTGGTGGGAGTGTTTTAATAGAATGGGAGCTGGGGGGTGGTGCGAGCACACTGATTAACACTAATCCTCCGAGACGGAGAAAGACACTTTGAATCTTATATCCAAACGCCACCACCTCCCACCCCACTGTGCAACCCTCTGCCTCCACCACCCTCACCAGAAAGTGCCCCTTGCCCGACTCATCTTTTGGCTCTTTAATGTGAAATTTCTTCGGGGAGCATGCAGCCTAATTAGAGGAATTGATAACCTTGCAGTTTATTAACGAGGCCAATGCATTTCAAAGTCATTAAAGATAACCATGGCAATAAGTCTGGCTATAAGCATCACTAGGTTTCACAGTTGACGTGTCGATGTTGTAAAAAGTGGAGGAGAAGGGGGGTAGAGGAGGAGCAATTTTTGCTCAGTCAACTGTAAACTCTTGGTTATTGGAATCTTTAAAACATCCAGAGAGGAGAAAATGACATGACCAAATCTCCTTTTTCCTGTGAATTAATGAGGGATTAGTGCTCCCATTTGCCACATTAGATGGTTAACCAGAAGTATGGGTATGGCTGTCGATTCAGCCACAGCGCAGCTCTCAGGGCCATGGCAGAACATCACTCACAACTGTCACAATAAATTATCACTAACCACTATCGCCATACAAACAAATTCAGCTAAAGAATTTTCAGCATTACTTGCCTGTCTTCATTACGACTTTTTTCATGCAACATTGCGGCCAAATCACACGCTGTAACATAAGCTAGTCTTCATCCTGGGCTACATGTGCATTTATAATCTGCTGTATGATTACATTAATAAAAAAAAAATCTTTTTGATGAAAAACTTGGTTTCCAATGAGTTATCGCTTTCAGCTTTACATTATATCGGTATTTACCATGTGCAAAGTATCATATTACAAAAAGAAATTTTACAGAAAATAATTACCCTAATTCCCATATTTCCATTTTAAGATGTTCAGTGAAGCTAAAATAAATAGCATCAGAGAAAATCTGCGGGACGGCCTGTCCTGTAAGAGACCCATCACAGCTGGACGTTTGGCTGGAGCCGTGCACAGATTTCAGCAGGTGACACGTCTGTTGTGATTGGCTGTAAACTGCTCAGCCTTCTAGGCAAGGCAAGCTCATTTCTGAAGCACATTTCAGCACCAAGGCCACTCAAAGTGCTTTACATCATACATGTAAATGCAGAGTACATAGAAAAATAAAGAATGGACTAAATAATACTGTAAAGGTTAGCAGTCTGAGCTTTCTGGGAGTTTGTTCCAGATGTTTGGAGTGTAAAAGCTAATGCTGCTTCTCCATGTTTGGTTCTGACTCTGGGGACACGGAGTAGACCTGGACCAGAAGACCTGAGTGGTCTGGTGGTTGCTATGGTAACAACAAGTCTCTGATGTATTTTGGACCTAAACCATCCAGTGCTTTATAAACTAACAAGAGTATTTTAAAGTCTGTCCTCTGAGATGCAGGGAGCAGGTGATGTGATCTACTTGGTTTGAGGACTCGAGCAGCACTTCTGGATCAGCTGAACCTGGCAGACCTGTGCAGATGCTGGTGCAGTGATCACTTCAACTGCTGAGACATAAGCTGAGACATAAGCCCTTTAATCCTGGAGATGTTCTTCAGGTGACAGAAGGTCAACTTTGTAATTGTCTTTATGTGTCTCTGCAGATTCTGGATCCAGGACTACACTCAGACTTTGGGCCAGATGAGTGGATTTTTACTGTAATAACTGAAGCTGTGTGCTGACTCTTAATCACTCGTCTCTGGGTCCAAAAACAACCACTTCAGTTTTGTTTCAGTTCCACTCATTGGTTTGTTCTCTGCACCTGTATGGGATCATCGTCTGCTCACCTGGTGGCACTGAAATGTCACCAGGTGGAAAATCTTCACCAAAACTGAACACCAAGTCCCATTTATGTCTGTCACACTAGCCAAGCAAACATTCCCTTCCTACATCACCAGCAAGCTGCAAATCTTCTCAGTGCGTCTTAATCAGTGTAAAGCATTCTGCAGAAAGGCCCAACTGGATAATTAACCTCACTCACCACAGAGCCACTACCTCACCTTTACTTCATGTTTCCTTCCTTCGTTACAAAACTCCAAAAAAGACTTGAGGGGAGTCAACAGTTGAGCAGGTGGAGGCTGATTAGTATCATGTCTACTGCAGCGGAGTCAGAGCTCATCCATTATATTACTATTTGATTTGGATGCTGTTGTTCTTGAAAGGGAGAGGATGAGTAGAATTTGAAAAAGGCAACATTAAAAGAGAACATGGTATTCAACCAGAATTATTCATCAAAAGAATCCATTTAATCTTGCCAAGTTAAAAAAAATAAAATAAAAAACCTTCATAGCCAAAGCTCTGAAAGATATTGGAACACAGCTAAATGCAACTTTTGTTGTTGCTGTTTTTTTCCTGAAATTCTGAAGTCCAAACGGATGTGTTCATAGGTGAAATAATCCTACGAACCCATATAGCTCACAAAACATATAACATTACTGCTATTTCACATTTATTTAATAATTTCATCATGTTGTTTTAAAGCCTTGAGAACCATTTAAGGAATTCTCTGCTGAAATCAAATATTTGGTCTGTGAATTCCCTATCCTAAAGACAGAAGAGACAGAGGAGCTGTACTTCACTGTCATTTAGAACAAACATACGTTTAATTTTCATCGTTTTTAGAGTAGATGTGAAACTGAAGGACTGTAAATTAATCTTAGTGAGTCAGCTTTGTCCAACAGTCCAAGTAGTCCAACTTAAAACCTGTTATTCAGAGTCCAGTAGGACCAGAAGCATCCCAGCATTGCAGTTAAAGACAACCAGAACTGCAATAATGCGCTCTAATAAATGACACTGAAACAACTGGAGTGTCCCAAAAAGCCAGTTTGGCTAATGGGTTAGTGGACTAAAGAATCAGTTTCTGTTTGCTTTACTTCAACCATGAACAGTGGACCTGAAACTGATCATGACAGCCCACATTTAAGTAGCTTTAGGCTTTTCTAGTACCAACTGAACAGCCATATGCTCTGTAATCCTGCAGCAAAAAATATAAAAAAAATATATTATATAAAATATATTCTGTTCTACTCGAACCATGAGGGGAGTTTTTGGTAGCATCTTTAACATATCACTCGACTGGGAAATCAGAAGAAAAACCACTTGTTACAGTTCATTTAATGTAAAGCTCTGAACATAAAATAACATAATTTATGCGTTAGTGATAGGCATGTTTTCAGTCATTTTTAAATAGTGTGAAGAAGACTGATGAATGTTAGGTCTACTTAGTAAAAAAAAAAAAAAAAACTGCTCCAAAAATGTTTCCCTACAAAGAGTTCCTCCTCTTAGTGCTACTTCAATGCAGTGCAATTCAAAATGGCTGTCACACAGCTCTTCTTTCAAACTGGGATATAATATGCTTTCTGCCAAAGGTTTGGCCCTAACTGGGTCTCTGGAGGCTCCATGGACCCACACCCCCAATCCATAACTCAACAACACCTTCTGGGAATGGCACTCCACTTTTCTTAACCTCCAAGCTCATTGTCAGAAGTCTCCAGGGGCACTGCAAACCAGAGGCAGGAATTACGACTCACTCGGAACACTCGCAACCAGAAATGGATGATACCAAGCACAGAGATCAGTAGTGCACGAAGCCCCTGGGAGTACAGCAACTTGCAGAATAAGGCACTTTTTAAAATATATTTAGCAATGCACCTGTTATGTTTTAGCCTACAGAGGGTGCAGCTCTCTGTTTCTGGGAATCATTTGAAATGATGAAGAAGCTCTGCCTTCTTCACACTGATGCTATCGCTATCCAAAATATGATTTCCATGACATGACATCACCAGTAAGTGTTTCCCTGTGGCTTTGAAACCACACCATGAAAGGAATGCAAGACTACTCGTGTTTGCTATTCAACATTTACAGTGTAGTGCACATTTGTGTGATACAGCTGGAGACGTGTGCACTCTCTGAAAATGGCGGTGCAGCACTGAAAATGGAGAAGTGGCTGTGGTCACTGAGATTCACAGCACCGTGCTTACCTTTCACAGGTAGAAACCGTTGAGTGAACAGCAGCCTAAAAACCATATGAGCAGCTTTCCCGTGTTTGCAGGCAAGAAGGAGAAATGACAAAGATTCAAAGGAAAAGTCTGTTTGCCCTGTTGCTGTTTCTCCTTCCCTTTTCTTTCTTACTGATGAAAATGTGAAGGCTGGAAGGGTGCAGGTTTCTGAGTGAATTGATGGATTATGTCCTGCAGCCAGTGTTGATAGTTAAATTCATATTAGGAAGCTTTGTCAGTAAAGCAAAGTAGTGGGGCCTTCTGCAAACAGGTTTATAAATCCAGTCAGACCACTTTGGTTCCCTGCTAGTACGACTCACTTGTTAAGCCTATTTTGTCACCACTGCAACATGAGAAACAGCTGAGACCAAAGTTTACATCCACTGTATAAAAAGATGTCATTACACACTGTCTGACATTAAATCAGACTAAACCAAGATTTAACTTCCTGGCTGATGTCTAAAGACATTGATTCGCTATTTCTGCATAATGTTTCCTCATGAATTTATTTATTTTGCTAACTGCACCAGTTGCTCCTACAGCAAAACACCCCCCACAGCATGATGCTGACAACCCCGTGCTTCACAATTGAGACGGTGATCTCAGGCTTGCAAGCTTCACCCTTTTACCTCCAAATGTAACAATATGACCAAACAATAAAATGTTAGTTTCATCAGGCCACAGGGTATATCTAAAAAATCAAGGTCATTGTCCCTGTGTGCATTTGCAAACTGTAATCTGGCTTTTTATGTTGCGTTTGGAGTAATGGCTTCTTTGTTGACTGACCTTCACCTGATGCCGGTACAGGACTCATCTCACTGCGGATAATGACATTGTTAACGGCATCTGCAGCATCTTCAAGAAGTGTTTTACTTTTGATATAAACATTTGCGGGACGTGTCTCCGTCCTGAGCGGTATGATGGATTGGACATTCTCATTGTTTACACTTACATGTAACTGTTTGAACAGATGAAAGTGGCACCTTCAGGCATCTGGAAATTGTAACCAAGGATGAACCAGCCCTGCGGAGTTCCACAACTCTCTTCTTTGATATTGATTGATTATTGATTTATTTTGATTTTCTAATGATGTCACACAAGGAAGCACTTGCCTTAAAACACATCCAGTGTGCCGCAGTAGGCTACATGGATTTATAACCAAATAACTGCAAAATGATCATCAGCTGGATGTCACTGCTGTTCACTATAGACCAGGGTTGAAGAACACTGCTATAGACTGTATCTGCTTACATTCAGAAATTAGATGGTTAACGTCTTGGCACACGTAAACGTTGCACATTGAAAGATAAATGATTCGCTGTGGCAAAAGGAAAAAGCTCAAAGCACTGCTGGATTCTTCTTTCATATTCTTTATCTGCAAGTCAGTATTTTCAAAAAGCCTTTTTCTAAGACAAGCGACAACTTCAGAGCCGTCACCTTAATGATACAAGTGAAAGTCTTTTGAACGGTCATAAAGGTCCACAAATAATGCATTTACAGCATCAGTTGTCAATATCAGGGACGTTCTTGCATGCAAGGCTATTCTGGGATCACCTTCACTGTATGCTGGGCTTAGTGCTGCCAAAGATGGCTGTGATTGGTTTAAAGAAGCACAGGTAAGCACATGCACAGCACACAGTTGAGTCTGCAGTCTTTAAAATACAAAAACAAATGTTAAACATAACCCACTTTGTTGTGTAACGGAAGATGCGTGGCTTATAAAACTGAAACAAGATGACTTTCAAGGCAGCGTATCTTCCTGCCGACCACACGCTCGTGGTGGTGCATGATATTCTAAACACCTTGTTCACTAAACATAGTAACAAACTTTTCAGGGGGCTGTAAAGATGTTGTTTCCTAACCTGGATGCATCTGATGCCCCTCACTAGAGTGACTTTAATGACAGCTAAATAAATAATTAAAAAGACTAATAAACCAGGAGGCACATGATTATGATGGCGAGAGCCTCAACGGAGAGATCTGCTCAGATTACCATCTTTGAATGTTGCAAATTAAATTCCCTCGTCAAGACTAATCATTCACAGCAGATGGGGGCTTATGCTGTGTTTTAGATCTGCGGGAATTCTAATGGTTATTGTTTCTGTTTAAATAGGGAGATTATTGCATTTTAATAAGTCCTCCTTGGGACTAGCTGAAACAATGGACTGCTGTGAATTACCATAGATTGCTGCTACTGCATGCAGAGGGAGAAATCAAGTTACTAAGTGTGACAAGTTGCTCTTCCTCTCTCTCCACCCGCTACCACCCACCCACCCTTCCGGAGATGGCTGTGAGTGTATTTACCACCAAATTAAGAATGTGCAGAGGGAATAATATTTTTTATCCGACAGAGGGGAAGGGGAAAGGAGCTTGGCTGTGGATTTTCATTAAAATGACACATCTGTTCAGCAATTTCGGCAAAGTAATTCTGCTGAAAGTTTTATCAGCTAATTTTAATTATTCACTCCACTGACTTGAATACAGGATTCATCATGTTGAATTAATACATGCAACTACGTAATTTTTTTTCTCCCTTTTCACTCCCAAATAGACGCAGAGAGGAGTAGAAGGGAGGGAGACAATCAACAAATTGAATTGTCATGCACTGTGGATTAAATTGTGATTTGTTAATTGCAAAAACTATATGAGCTTCAGTAACTTGAAGAATGAGCAGGACGGATTAAATATTAACGCTGCCTGGAGGCCTGGTCAGCTACATACGATAAAAAAATAGAGTAGAACTGACAATATAAATATAAATATAATGTATGCACATGGTGTTCCTAATCTTTCAGCAATAAATATTTTAATGTGATTGTGATTTTTTGGAAGAAAACACAATTTTCATATTTGAAATATCAGCCTGTGTTATGGCAACTCCAGCACATAGACCTAGCCCTGCTGATAACGGCATAGGAGGAGCACAGTAGAATTACAAAGCCCTCACTTGTCAAAGGCCTCCTATTCAAACCGCGCACATTCAAAGGACCCCTGCCATTCAAAGGCAACCCATTCAAGGTCCTTTGGTTCTGCAATTGAGTTTCTGCAAGAATACTGCTAAACTGCTGCTACTGTTTTCTGCAGACGCACAAAGATCCACAGTGCAGAAAAAGGATTTTCCCCTCTCTCCCCTTACCGTTTTATCTCATCAGGTAACTTTCCTTTGCAACTTGTCCCTGGAGACTATCACGTTGCCCTGAAGCCCTGATGCACATCAGCACACAGAACAAATGAGACGCCAGAGCTCGGAGACGGGCAGATTGCAAAGTGATACCTCTTCAGTATGGCTTTGTGGCCATGCTCATCTCTTCTCCCTCCATTCTGAATTGTGTGAAGTGTCCCTGAGGAGCCTTCTGAGGACTGAGAGGGCAGTGAGCTTTTCCTGGACAAAGGGAGGAAGCTGGGAACAACACAGTTGTGTTAAATAATAGCCTTAGGGAGTGAAGATACGAGGTTTGCGCTTTGCTTGCTTGACACCAAAAAGTCCCTGTCATCTAATAAATTAACTTACTTCCTCCTTACCATAAGAGCAGCCCACGGGAGGCTCAGAGACCACGTATTCGCTTTCATTGACTAGAATGGGAAATAGAATTTTGGTACATATAAGGATCAACTTTGCGAGGATAACAGATCTGCCTGAACCGAGTTTCTCTAATAGTGGTTGAAAGTGTTCAAAAGTAACATCCTTGAGCTATTGAGTAAGAAGCTGAAGAAATATCATGAAGTATATGAAAGAGCTACATGGTAAGACTTTTAACTTAGTGTTTTTGCTCAGAGAGGCATGAGGGCTGCCTGACATAAATGTAGATGGTTGTGGATCCTGAGATGCTGAACACAGACTGCCTGAATGACAGGGAGCCTTTGATGGATCTCCACTGTCTTCTCCGCCTCCTCCTTCCAAACGACACGCAGCAGAACGTTTCTGTCTCTCTGGAGGCCTGTACCGGTTATCAAATTTAATAAATAAAGCAAGTGAAATCTGTCTACTCTTCATCTTCCCTGCACTCCCAGGATTTGCTTGAGCTGGTAAATTACCATTTTCAGGCACAATATTCCCAAAGCGTAGTGGTACTTCTCTTCTCTTCCTGATGGAATCAGATGAGCGCAGCCAGGGGACTCATTGTTATCCACTTGCTCGTCTCCAGAAGAAGTAAAAAGAAAAGGAGAAAAAAAGTGCAAGAGTAGCCTCTGACAGCTTTGCATATGAGAATTAACGTCAGGTGGGGGCTGGAGGAGGAGGCGAAGGTAAAAATAGGTAAAAAAATTAGCTATTACATCAATTAAAATCACAGTAGAAAATAAAATATAGTGTAGCTAACTCCACAGCGACCTTCATCAAATCAAACTCGTCTTTGAGGATGAAATGAGTCGTTGTATCTTTGGAATGTGAACTTCCTATTTCAGATTTCAGACCAAATCCAAAAAAAAAAGAAAAAAAAGATAAGAAGCCACTAATCCTTTATTTATCATTGACTCGCTGTACAGCAGACATTGTGACTACTGAGCCATGTTTACCACATTCTGTTCCTGCGTCCTCACAGAGGTTTGATTGTAGAAACAAAGAAGTGGTACGTGAGTGTGTGTGTGTGTGTGTGTGTGTGTGTGTAAAAAGCAGCCAACCTATCAGAATGCACTGTCAGATGTGTGATCTTTTGTCTTTGTCCCTCATTACGTATGTTTTATGGACAATTTTACAGTGAAGAATATTAAATCTTTAAAGAACAAACATAAATCATCAGTTGTTCCCAAATATTTGGCTGAACTTATTCACTGTCCTCTCAGCAAATCTCAGTTTCCCGCGTTTCTTCATGGAGGCTGTGTACTGATTGGACTTGAGTTTGGAGTAGTAGTCGGAGAACTTGTTGAAGAGGATGGATATGGGCAGGCCGTTGAGGATGATTCCAAACGCGATGCAGATGAAAGCAAATATGCGACCCAGTATGGTCTCTGGGTACACATCTCCGTAGCCCACAGTTGAGATGCTCACCTGTAGAGGAATGTGAGGAGCAAACATGGATCACAAACATAAAGGAAACAGTAAATACAAGTGTTTTGGCTATGCTTGAAAAAGAAACAATATTTCAGATAATTTAAACAGATCCCTGTCATTAGTCATGGTTGTCATTATGCATGCTTTAGAGTTTTTGTTAGTCCTGTGTTCTTGTGTTCTTTGTTCCATCTTTTATTATTTTACTTTCTGTTTAATATTACTTTCCCTGTCTGTCTCTGCTTCTCATTATTTCCCCTGATTATTGATGTCTCATTAACCTTAATTCCCTGATTGTGTCACCTGTTCATTCTCCAGACCCTGTGCACATTTCTCCCCATAAACATTTGTTTCTTCTTGTCCTTGCTAGTCTGTCAGTTGTGCTTAATGTATTGGTCTCAGCAACACTCTCCTTTCTCCTGCCTTCTGTCCTCGCCTCAGCATTTTGAGTTTTTGGCTTCTCTGATATCCTGCTGTGGCAGAGCCTTTTTGGATTTGGAAAAATGGACTCCTGCATTTTGAGTTCTTCCAGCCAGCCACTGACAGTGGTATTACTCTGCATAGTGTGATCCTCTGAGTTAAATCTGAATTCTTCAGAAAACTACTGATCAAAACCATTTCTACATTATTTTGAAGTCGATGTCTGGACAGATGGTTCAGCACACAAGTTTTTTTTTTGCCATGGCATCCATATCTTAAAACAGTTTACTCTGTCTTAAACTGTGAAGCATGTCAAACCATACATAGTCTGTCAAATGTTATTCAAAAGTGACCATGAAAAAAATTGTAATTTAAAACAGAAATGCACAATTTTTCCCTGGATTCATTCAACTCTTTGAACATTGAGGGTTTTGCGAAACAGCTGGATCAGCATCTTCATGTCTTCCACTTATTGTTGTAAACTAGTCATAAACATGGTTAAAGACTATAAATAACTGGGCTGCTGGGGGGTGCAGTGGTTTAAGCAGGCAGTCCATATACCAAGGCTACAGTCCTCCTGCAGTGGTTGCAGGTTCAATTCCCAGCCTGCAACCTTTTGCTGTGTGTCTTCCCCATTCTCTCTCTACCCTACTTTCCTGTCTCTCCTTACTGTAAATAAAGGCCACTAGAGCCACAAAATATTAAAAAAGAGACTAAAAATAACATGACGAGTTATAGTCATACATTGTATCAGTGGTTTGTTCTACATGGGCAAAGAGGATGAGGTGGATGAGGTTTTTTCTTTTGTTTGTTTGTTTGTTTTTTGTCCTCTTACAGACCTGCCTGTTTCACATCAGGAGATTCATATGCTGCCTGTGGAAACAGTACTGCATAGTCACTGCAGTAGTGACTGGTTTTGTCCTTTAGTAATTGTAATAGTTTTACAGTTCCCTGCTTGTGGGCACTCAGTTCAGACTGAGATGTGTGCGTCCACACATAATGTCTGTGAAACATGGCCCGCTGTCACAAACCCATTAGTTCAACTTAAACAAATCAGCATGTCTTTCATCCATGACTCATTTTCCAAAACACCCAGTCCAAGTTGTATGAGCCGCACTGTAACAAAGCTGTCAAAGAAGTTCCAGTTTCGGAGTCTTTCCTGCTGAATACAACAGGAGAAATACTCAGAGATCCCCCTCACCAAACACATTAGTGCCATTTGAAGGATTACCATTTTCCTCCCCCAGATTAGAAATTAAGATTCTACCATCTGTTCTGAGAGTGAGGGGTTTGATCTGTTAATGGGTTTATTTATGGCAAACAGGGAGCCTCAGTCAGAGATTTGTGTAAACACTTAAACCTTATCATGAGGGAAGCACCATGAGTATTAATGTTGCTTTGAAACTGACAAGGCACCACAAATAAATAACCACTCCATATGAAAGCACATGCACTGATTTTAAACATCCTATAATAATCACATGGACTGAATCATGTGGAGAAACAGATCCAGATCATGCTTCATTATGTTTGACTAATTTGAGTAAAGTATGCTTCCTATGGCTTACTTAGATATTTTACATTTAGTTTTTTTTTGGTTAGTAATAGATTTATAGAAAATCACTAACCCATTCCTTTGTTACCTCTAGGCTGAATTATTGTAATATGTTATTTTCTTGCTGCACTAATGGCCTTGTTTAAAAACTGTCAGCTGGTCCAGAACGCAGCGCTAGTACAAACCAGAACTGGGAAAAGAGATCACATCTCATATTGTACACTGAGCCTCTTCACCCTGTTGGCCTGATCTCAGCCTCAGAATGTCCTGAATCATTTAATAGAATCAACATAGTCTATTTTCCATAGCCTCACTCTTTTCTCTCTTCTCCTTTTCAGGTGCTGTTGTGGTGATGCTGCCCTCCCCCTTGCCTCTCAAACCTCCCATCTTCTGACCATCCTGATATTTACTTGCACCTGTTTGCTAGCGTGGTCAACCAGCTGTCCAACCCTCTGACCACAACATATTTATATGTTTTCATACCAGATATTTGTATATTTTTGTACCACATATTATATATTTTCAAAGTGAGCTGGGGTAGGCTCCAGCAGACCCCCATGACCCTGCACAGGAAATAGCGGGTATAGATGATGGATGGATGGATGGATATTATATATTTTTGTACCTCTCCTCTCTCTGTCCTTCATCCTCACTGTCCCATCTCCCTCCTCATTTCTTCCTTTACCCAGCTGGCTATTAGCAGGAGGGTCCCTCCTGTAATTGAGCCAAGTCCTGCTCAAGAGGTTTTTCTTGCCACTGTTAGGCTTTGCCATGTGTTCAGGAGTCATGTTGTAAATAGATGCTATATAAATAAAATTGAATTGAACAGTATTAAAAGATTTATTCCCTGTATGTGTTAAAACTTTATCCTTTTTTCTTTCTAGTGGTCTTTTACACATGTCAGTAGCACAGAGATGTACTTACAGCTGCCCACCACCATGCATGAGGTATGCTGGTGAAGTTTGTCTGTGGCATGTCATGCTCCACTGTATAAACCATAGCAGAGAAGCTGAAGATGCCCATAGCGATGAAAAGGAAGAGGCAGCCCACTTGTTGGTAGCACTGTCGCAGAGTGAAGCCAAACGCCCTCAGACCTGTGGAGTGACGTGCCAGTTTCAAGATACGAAAGATTCGCATCAGTCTCATGATCCTCAGCACTTGCCCCAGCTTGCCCACCTGCCCCACTGCCTGCATGTCGGCCTCATGGACGTAGTTTTCCTCATGGTCAAAAAACTCCAGGATGGCCTGGAGGTACTGAGGCAGGATGGCTATCAGGTCGACAGTGTTGAGCACACTCCTGCTGAAAGATCTGAGGTCAGGCGTAGATATCAGACGCAGCAAGTACTCCATGGTGAAGAAGGCAATGCACATGGACTCCACATATTCCCAGTAAGTCTTGCCACTGAGGTGCCCTGCATGGGTTCTGTACTGCATCTCCTCCACTGTGTTGAGAGTCATGGCCACCAGCGAGATCAGGACAAACAGACTTGAGGCCACAGCCATCACCTTGGCCTTGACAGAAGAAAATGGCTTCTCCATAAGGTTCCAGATAGCTCTACGTGTCTGGCCCATGAACATGTCATGGAACAGTTCCTCATTCTCCTCAATCTCCACCTCAGCTTCCAGCTCCCTCTGGATCTTTAGCTGCTCGTTCAGCTCATCCTGCCTCTCCTCAAAGGAGATGCGGCAACAGCGGTGGGTGTTCTTGATCCTCACCCCCCAGTAGTTGATCTCCTCCAGGAAGTTTCGGGGACATAGCTCGTCCTTGATCCACAACACACCTGTCCTGTAGAAGTTGAAGATGCTGTGGAAGACATCTGGGTCCCTGTCAAAGAAGTACTCATTGTTGGTCACTATGAAGTCATCGCACAGGTCCAACTTCATGTTGTGGTCAGTGTAAGTGGCCAGTCGTCCAATTCTGGTCTTGGGATACTTTGCTGCCATCTTGTAGGCTATTTGGTAAGACTTACCCCCTACATTGATGTTGATCACATAGTTCTTCTTGGAGGGGGAGATCTGCCTGGAGAAGTTGTATGGAACCCCATCATCTTCTTCATCTTCATACTCGGCATAAATATCGTATATATCCCTGCTCAGCTCTTGCATGGAGTTCCATGTCTTCACGCAGCTTTCCTTGGCAAGTGGGTAAACAGTCTCAGAGGGTCTTCGATTTGTGTCCGAGTCTGTAACTTTGTAGTTGGGGAAGAGACTCTGTCTCCTGTTCCAAAGGTTTTCTGCCTTCTTTGTGCTTCCCATGGTGATCTCACCCCTAAACTACACAGCAGACAGACCGTCCAGCATAACTACTTTCTAATACCTCCTTTACCTAAGCATGGAGGACATGAGCAGGAAGACTCATGGCCCCATTAATGTTGCTGACTGAGAGGATCTGCTTGCTTACAGGACATCTAAATACCATTATCCTCTGCTGAGCTGCCTGGCTAACATGACGTTGGCTGTGGAGTATGTCCCAACAAATGGCCATCAAAGAAAGCACCAACTTTTATATATATACATATATATATATTAAAAAAAGGATATGAAATTAGAGCACTTCAGCTAATGTGGGAAATTTTAAATTATATGGGACCAAATGCATATGTTTTTTCTGACATTATTTATGAATGCACTGGCACTATGTCATGCATTAATCTTTTTGAAATCCCCAAGGATTAGTCGACAAGTCAAACTGGAAGGTTATGACTGGAAAACATGATTGTGTCACTAATATCTGAGGAAAACTACAGCTCTGTGTTGTCTTTTTAAGTTTTTTTAATAGTCATGCTTAAATTGTGTATGTGCTTTATTTATTTTTGTCTTTAATTTTTTTGTGGTATTTTTTCCCCTTTTGCTTGATTTCTGTTTTTGTGTTGGTTTAAAATTCCTGTGGTGCAGGGGAACAAAAGGATGGATAAATAAAAGAGGATAAGGGCTTTAAGCATTAGGCTACTCTCTGACTGAGAGGGGGTGCAGGTTTCTTCAGACGTTATATGAGCCAAAGCCCCAAAGTGAAAAAATGATCTTACGTTTTAGTATTAAACCCAAGGAGATGCATAGTTGTGGACACTTCACGACACCTTACCTAAGAGGTAGGAGTAATTTAATTGAGTAGGATTTCACTTAGAGGAAGTCCTATGTAATATAACTTTGTTTGCCATTGAATCCTCTTATTGACTATCAAATAATTTCCCTGCATGTGATTAACAGCTCAGGCTGATCAGAGATGACATTCTGCAAGGCTGCTGGAAGGTGACAGCCACAATTAACTATACGATGCTTTTGTTGTCCATTGTTGTGCCTGACATCTTTGAGTGATTAAAACAATTAACATTTTAAGTTGTTAAAGCCGTAACCTTTAAGTACAGCTGCCAGACTTAAGATCGTCTTGTTAGTGCAGTGTGTCTTTAGAGCAAGAGCTGAACTGGAGCTGTCATGGAAACCATAGGGTCACATCAGGGGGAAAACAATAAGCTGGATGATGTTTAGCTTTCAAAAGTTATCCAGTGGTAAAATAATGCCAGAAATGTTAACAATAAAATCTGCCCTTACTCAGTTCACTGTTACTATAACCATTAAATCATTGCAAGTTATGTTATTTAACGTCAACTACTTTAAACGCTGTTGTTGTGACTGACTTTACCAATTGTAATCAGTTGTCTTTTTATAAATTAAAATCATTAAAATCTTCTCATCCTATAAAGGTTTAAAATTGTCTTTCTATTTTATTGTGTACATCTTTATGCTTGTATTTCATACATTTAAATTGTCTGCTCTTGAGGTCTATGGCCTCCTTTTAGTCACTAATATCTGCAAGATTTACAGATCAGATTTGGTAGTCTCTTCAAAGCTGCTTAGTAAAACAACAATGAAGGTTCTAATCACTTCTATATCTATATAAAGCCTTCTATAATTTATGTTTGCTGTCACTGACAGCTGGAAAATCCAAACAAAGATGGTTCGGCAGCAATAAATGCATGTGTTTGACCCGACTGTTACATATGTAATATCATACAGGGTCAGATTGTCATACAGAGCCACTGGGTGTCCTTTACGGTTATTTTTTTGTTGATGTAAAGGTCCAGTGTGGTTAAATATGGACAAATCCTTCTGTTCATACATTATTGTGAAAAGAAAAAAAGAGGAAGAAGTTTTTTTTGGTCATAATATTTATAGCAGTTTCATGATGATTACATCGTTGCAGTACTGTGGTACAGAATGTGTGCCTGTAAACTAATTCTGCAGTCATGTTCATCTACTTATTTTCTATATCTACATCCAGAGGAATTTTAGCCCCAAGTTTTAGCCCCAATGAGAGCCAAACCTAAACCGTGCTCCAGTACAAGCCTGTCAGGTTAGTTTTGACAGGTAATTGTCATCTGGTGCCAGAAAAAATGCAATAATCTCCTATTCTCTTCTTAAAATGACAAGAAGAAAATCTTCATGAGCAAGTCCACATCATCCATCAAATAAATAAATAAAATACTAAGGAGCTAGTTCTATGAAATGAGACATTTGTTCTATGTCAAATTTGCCCTTTTACTCATTTTCAATCTCCTTATAAAGTTTAAACCACTCTGACAACTTATGTATGAATGCACTATTGTAGTGCACAAATCAGTAAATGGAAAGCAATGGTGCTCTCCCCTGCAGATGGCAGTATAATGAAGAAAGTCAACTCACACACACATTCATGAGTCCCTGAGTGCCGTCAGTTTTTTTCATCTAGTTCTGCAGACACACTCATACATACA
>JBAMYA010000006.1:11778404-11797002 GCA_037176975.1 Arrhamphus sclerolepis | reverse complement strand
CACAGAAAGGCCCCTGTGGAGGCTGGAACCAGGAACCTTCTGGCTGTGAGGCACCAGTGCTGACCACCAAGACACCGCGCTGCCCAGGAACTGAGCGTGTAATCGGTCAACAGTTAGACTGGATGGCAGAGAACAAAGAGAAACAACTAACCCAGAAACTGATTTGGCTTTTGATGACGTCAGTCCAGTTGAACTGAATGAGAACGGTGACCTTTGAGGCCTGTTGAATCAATAATGCTATGTCCAGTTGAAAATATGTTTCAAATCAGAGACAATATAAACCAGTAAACCCAGTCAGGAGCTGTTTTCCACAATAACATGAGACATTATGTACACCGGTGGACAAAACTGCTGGTTCCCTTCCATTAAATACAGAAAACCCACAACGGGCACAGAAATAACTTTTAAAATGATTCTTTTGAACCATAATTCAAAAGCAATGTCAGATTTTCATTAGTTAATTTCCAGTATTTTTATTTTATTTTTTTATTACTACTTTTTGTCAGTTTTGTCTTTGTGTGTAACAGTCTTTTTTTTAGTTTAGTAAGACTGGAGAACTATTACTGATATGCTGCTTAATGAACCTTCGATGAAAAGACATACGGTCCACTATGACTGTGAAAGTAGAGAAATATACAATAAACAAGATGATGCACAGAAAGAAAGGAAATGTTCTACAATTCAAGTTGATGTTTCTATTTGGGGGAGGAAGTGTTGCGGTGAAGCTGAATTTTAGTCATCACGCCATGCTGTGAAGATGACGACTTTATCTTGGGGCTCAGTGGCTTAATGGCTTCTGGGAATGTGCAGCAGCAGGATCCTCCAGGTGAAACCTGGAGCTCTAGAAAATTGGGAAAGGAGGCTACTCACTTGCAATCCAATCCAAGAATATAATTGGGCACAGCCCAAATCCAATACAGTCCTCTACACTGCATGTAATCCACAAAAGCAAACTGTTACACTAACAATGAACCTCCCCACCCCCCACCCCACCCCATGGGCCTGCCCAGGCTATCTCAGGAACACTTCAATAGCTTGTACCTGGTCTGTTGCTGGGACCATTATCCACTAATCCACACCCGAGCGGAACGTTTAAGTAGTTATAAAAGGATTTCAGGGAGCAGCGCAGGGTTTACTCAGGCCCTGCAATTAATGGCAGAGAAATTATTGCACTATTTATTTAGAGCCAGTTCTTCTCTGTGAGAACAGGAGGATCAGTTAACCTTTTATGTTCAAGTTTTACTGTGAAAATGTGTAAAACTATTCAAACTTATAACTGATATGCAAACATTATAACGTACAAGATTAAGCCTTTAAACCAAACCAGGTAATCTGGCACCAGAAAACAAGAATCGGTACCGCTAGTGGTCCAGAGGGGAAACGGGGATGAACCGTTTTAGACAGTTGGCTGATCAGAAAGAAAGAAGCCAATTCCTGTTACAAGAAATCTCATCATCCTAATAGACTAGTGAGGATTTACTGAGGAATTAGACTGATGGAATAACAGAGCAGTATTACTTTAAAATCAGTCTTTGTCTACTGTAGCTGGACAACAGTACAGAACCAGTGCTGAGTTTTCTTTTACAACGTCCTCAGAACTTGGTCTGAAAAAGTACAACACAAAATCTCGCAAAGTCTAGCTCCAAGAGCTGCTCGTACCAGCAGCTGTGGAGGACAACCAGGCAAACCAGCAGTTGTTGAACCTCTGCTACGGTTTCCTGTGGTCATTTCCACATGTCAGGTACTGAACTCTGGCAGGGTCACCCTAAGACAGCGACCTTGCATATGACGTGCGTACATACAGTACATGTCTAGAGCAGCTCCAGCGTATGTGTTGGATCATCACATGATCATCACAGGTGAAGCCCATTTGATTAAAAAACAAAGAAACAAACCTTCTTCGCCCAGAGGAAGGTTCTGCATCCAATCAACTCAAGTTTCATCTCATTAACCACAGAACTTATATTTTCCACCTGTGTGAGATGAATGTGTCTCAAACTCACCTCCACCGTCTCCAAAATGTTTGTGTGTGTGAGTAAAGTTGCGTGAACAACATTCAGGCTCTGTTTTGTGCGTACACGAGGACTTTAAATGAGAACCATGAACCCAAGACCTTGGTGGAGACAGAATTTCAACACGTTGTATCCTGTAAAAATATAGATTAAACCAGGGGTGTCAAACTGATCCGTGAAAGCGCCGGTGTGGCTGCAGGTTTGTGTTCCAACCAGGCAGCAGCACAGCTGACGTGTTTTATTCAATCAGCTGAACTGGTTCAGACCTTCAGTGAAGACAATTTGGTTGATCGAACGAAACACGTCAGTTGTGCTGCTGCCTGGTTGGAACACAAACCTGCAGCCACACCGGCGCTTTCACGGATCAGTTTGACACCTGTGGATTAAGTGATAAAGAAATGGTGAACAGAGGGAAGTAATACCATTTTGGAACGTGGACACAAATAGCACGTAGCTTCTTTGTTTCTTTGTTTTCTACCCGAAGAAACGTAACGTCAAATGGAGATTCACTAACAATTCAAACACGGCTTGAGTGTGTGTGTGTGTGTGTGTGTGTGATTTTCCAGGAAGTCCCAGATGCATGACAGTGATGAACAACTGACGTGCACCAGACATAAACAAAGTCCACACAAACTTTACCCTGCTGATGATTTTTATTTATTGCTCTTCTTGAGTACAAGTAAACAGAACACTGTTCAAGACTGTTAAGTAGCCTACAAGGTCACAAAGCTACAAAGCGCTAACGCCTCAAAAACCTCCCTCGCATGAACACTGGGGCTCATTAGTAGACCAGTATAAATAAATCCCACCACCGGAAGCTGCTGCCCTCTGAACCAAAAGATGCTTTTGAAGCTTGAATAATGTAGGACTTAGTGACATAAATACCTTTAAAATATGACTCCATCTGCCTTTCAGCAGCTTCAGCGACAGCAGGTGTCTCCAGACCAGTACGATGACGACACACGTGGATTTGCTAAGTGGAAACAACTGGATCTTTGCTGCTGTAGCAGGTAAAAGTTCCCGACGCTCTGTGATTTCTTCCTGGAACATATAAAGACTTTGGTGTGTCGTAATGCAGGACTGCAAGCCACCCACACGGAACCTTATGATTACAAACGCATGAAAAATGATTGCTGTCTGTGCATCAGATGTTTTGAGTTAACTGAGTGTAAATGTAGTTTGGAATCATGTCAGACTATTTTTAAGAATATCTGTTCCAGAGAATGGGCTCTGTTTTTTATTAAGTAATCAAGTTTGGATATTCGAAGGAAATGTGAGTCACACAGTTTCAACAGCAGCAGCAAACGAGGAATTCAGCAAAACATCATCTGTGATTGCATTATGAATACGGCATTACGGTCAGAGGCGTGTTTCACCTTAAAGTGAGGACACATTTCACACAGCTTCAAAGCTGAAGAGCCAAACAAGAAATCTCATGCAATTACTCAAAGATTTCAAATTAAATTCAGTCTCAGGGAGGTAAAAATAAACATCTTCATTTCATTTTTTTGCTGCCTCGTAATAAAAGCCATGTTAACGTGCTCAACACAGTTTCTTGCTTACTTCATGCGTCATGAGAGAATATTTAGTAAACAAAGAGGTCGTGATGAGACCAACTCTGGCAACACATGAGATAAAGAGATAAACATTTTAACAAAACCGAATGATCTTGTTGAGATCGGGGCGTACAACAGCTCATTTATGGAGGCTGCGTAGGACCACAACTGCTCCATTTAATCAATTAAAATGTAGTACAAAAGTCAATGCCAATGAATGGATTTGTTGATTAGTACTTACATCATTAAACCTTCTCGCACCATCTTCATCACAGAATTAAGTTATTTCAAGTTGATCACACCAGGAACGTGTGGGAACATTTCATGCCTAACACTACAGAAAGTACTAACTACTAGCTAATACCACTACTAGCTGTGATATTTGTAGTGTGGAGCTGACTAGGCGCAGCAACCAACAACCTTGCAGAAGCATCTAAAGGGAAAGCACGCTGGATGAACCCGTATCGCTGAAGCTTTGCTGCAAATGGCTAGTTTGTTTGTACAGTTCAGTACAGATGTACCGTACGTCCCCTGTCTGAGAAAAGACTGGCTGGACACTTCTGACTGGACAAAGTCTGGCTGGAGTATCTGAATTCAGCCTGGAATTCATGTGCTCAACACAGATTCCCACAATTCCTCTGTCATCGGTGCTTTTTTCATAGCGAGCTGAGCTGGAAACTAAAGATGCAGGTGAATGTCGTCTGCGTAGAGTTTTAACTGTGACTTCCAAACTGATAAAAGCTGTTAAATGCAGCAGTTTCTTCTAGTGTGGACGTGTTCATCCTTTCAGAGGTGACAGTGTGCACACTGCATCTTTTTGCTTTGCATTTAATTATTTGTTCAAGATTCGCTTTATAAACAACGTTTACATATATATCTTTATTTATAAGCTTGGAAAGTGGACCACACCGAAAAGGCCACATAGGAAGACTTTGACATGAGAACTCAGACGGACTGCCATCTTGAGCATTTGACACCATCACTATCAGCCATCTCCCAACCCCCACCCTGTCTGTGGTCTCTGGAAGCTCTAATATCCACCCTTGGTGGTTCACTTGACATTTTACTAACCCTGCTTCTCCTACAGCACTCCCCGTCCTCACCACCACTGTTGCAGCTCTCTGGGGACTTGCTGACTGGGTGAACAGATAACAAACCTGTCAAAGCAGCTTTTGGTGGGGGTGGTGGGGCCCAAGCGGTTAAAGGTAAGCCTGGATCTTGGACTGAGGAGGATGATGTGTTCAGGAGGGCTGGGGTGGGGTCTGACATGAGACGACTGGGTGCAGGAGAGGCTGCAAGTTGTTGTGGTGCTACCTTAGAAATGGCACCACCGCTGCAACCTGATTATATCTTGATTAAAACATTTTATATAGCAAAACGTCACCGGCGCCCAATTTCACTGATTCTTTACAAGCCACCCCACCCCTTCTTTTATCATCAAAGCAGCAGTCAGGAGCTTTTTCTTCAGATTGGCAGACAGGTCAGGGGTGGAAGGTTGTGGTGGTGTGTGCCCTTTGAGGAAGGCGCTGAAAGCACCTACTACGGATTTATGGGGTATGGGGGCTGTCTTTAAGGTGCTGATAACATTCACGGTGATGTGTTCCCAAGAGCAGCACAAATGTCAGCACTCTCCTGCTATGAGCAGATAATTCCATGAACCGAAAGGACAAAGAGAAAAGGCAAGAGAGACGAGGCACACTTTGTCAGGCACTATGACACATAAAAAATGTTTTATTTCCAACACTAAAGACACCGTATCTTTAAATTATTAAGAAGAAAACAACTCAGGTATTTGTAGCCAACAGTTTGCCACCTTCTTTCCAATTACTAACTATACCACTGACCTTATAATCTAATTATACCCATAAATCCCTCACAAAGTCAATTAGCGTAAATGGATCGCTCCTAATTGATCTCTTAGCAATCCCCTTAAAAAACTGGGTAAGAAAGTAGCTGATAAATGGCTTATTTTTTTATTTTTATTTTTTTTACTATTTTAATCCCCAAGGGGAAATTCAGTCTCCGCATTTGACCCATCTGGGCTGCTGCGATACCCAGAGCGATGGGCTGCCACGGTGCGGCGCCCGGGGACATTTACCAGTGGTTCCATATTTACGCGACACAAGGATTCTTTACCGTTATAGAAATAATAGTGGCTACCATGTGACTGATTCACAGCTAAAAGGGTTGCAACAGAATATAGTTGATAAGTCAGCAAAGATACATTCTGTCCCCCATAACAGACTTAATCTAATTACTCATCCTTCTGTCAACTGATGTTAAGGGAAGCACATGATGAACTGTGACTGTGGAGTCCATTTGCTTGGAGAATTTGAAAAATGTCCTTTATTTAGGATGGAGTATATTGAGTGTTTGGAGCAAACCAAGTGATTTGTGCCCACTGAAAGATTGACTGAAGATGTGTCATGCCATGATGGTGCTAAAAACTGCACATCAATTACCTGAAGCACTGAGGCCTGTCTGCTATCTGCATCTGAGTTCTGCTTCTATGAAGATAAAATGACAGATAGCTGTGCAAACATCATTGTGGAAAGAGGGCAGGACAAGGAGGACAAGTTTACTGTTCTTGGGCATTGCTTTTATGTATGTAATTTTATATTCTGAATGAGTGCAGTTACTTGGCACTGATCTGCAGCAAACAGCCTTGCATGGCTTAGCAAGCAGCTGGTGTTAGACCAAGCCATTTTTATTATCAAGCACAATCCTCAGTCTCATCAATGCCTGCAGAAAGACATAGATGAATAAATGCATATTGTTTAGCTTAGGGTTAGCAAGAGCCAGAGCCACAAACAGAAAAACGAGAAAGAATTTGAATCAGATGATAAAATCCAACAGGAAAAAGAGTAGGAGGCACAGACAGACACAGAGCTGCAGAATGGAAGACACAGAGAAAGGGAGGAGAAATAGAAATTAAAAGGAAAATACAAGAACCTTGGCTGCCTTTTCACTCCTGTTTTTCAAAACACTGTAAAGCTAACAGGGAGAAAAAAATACAAAGGCCTGTGTTCTCATTTTCTGTCTGAGAGCCCCACTAGGACCACTGAAACTTGCTTGATTTCCCCAGTCCAATTATATCTCTGTGCTCAATCCTTCCAGAATAGCAACATCACACCAAGGGACGCTGTCTGCCTAAGCGCAGCGTGCCTAATGGAGTCCCAGAAGTTGACTCCATTTCATTGCTCCTAACTAATGGGCTGTGATATTTTCCCAAACTGACTGCAGCTCTGCCCCCTGGAAGCTAATCTAGTCAGCGCCGGACCCATCCCAGCAACATGCCAACCCACTTCCTGGAGTCCTAACAACTCCCTCCAATCCTATCTGCCACTGCTCCTGTTTTTATGCAAGCTGCCGACACACTCTCCTCCCTTCCCAGTGGTCATTAGTGCTTTCTAGCCGAGTGCTGATTGTCAAAGGGCCCCTGCGATGCTGGATTTCCCTGTGCGGCTGGCCTGCTGCAGTGAATTTAAGGGGACTTTAATCTAACTAGGCTGAAAAGAGGAACAGCAGCCAGGGACAGGTGGGAGGTGGAGGTCTGTGGAGTTGTCCTGGATGTACAATTGCAAGGCCACAGCTGAGGACAGCCACTCTTTCAGAGCTACCTATTGCTCTCCAATGGATACTTGTGGCCAGAACACAAGAATGAGAAGAAATAGTCGGACATAAATTCAGCAGAATGGGTCCCTTTCCAGTCATATTGTGGGCACAGAACAGTCTTCCAGATGGCTATGGGACACACCAATGGTGCAATACAATCCCTAGTATGGCAGAAATATCAGGAATAAATATGAAGCGCTTTAATTTTTTTTCTTTTTTTTGTTTCAGCCAAAGCTTTCATTTTCATGACTGGGCCTGGTTTTCTTTTTAAATACAGTCATGTGAAACAGAAAACACATCTTTCAGGATGTAATAAAAAATGAAAAAAGTGTAACATCAGGTCCACACCAGATCTTCAAGTATATGCAGCTTCAGATGAAGGTCAATATATGACACTGTGAAAAAGTAAGTGAAAAACGAAATACACCCTTACCGCCCCCCCCATGGATCTATCATTTTACAGTAGTAAAGACTACTACTCAAATAGTTGCCGATCTCCTGAAGGGAGGACCTCCCAGCAAGATAACCCTTAGATTAGCTGCATCTCAAACCCTAGACAAGCATGTTCAAAGTTACATCAGTACAGTACAATCAGGAAGAAAGGCGGCGTGGAGGAGTTGTCATCAGGAAATCTGTTAAGGGAGCACGCCTCTACAACTGAAGGATCAAGGTGTTGTAACATCCAAGTCCTCAAATAAATTCAAATGAAGTAGAACTGAGAGTTCACCTTTTCACATGCCTTTTAAGTCTTTGCATAAAAAACAATAAATTATTGTAATAGCAGCTGTATACCACAAATTACTACGAGAAAATGATTGCTTGTGTAGGAATTTTGGAATTTTTACTGAATGCATTTCAGTTTCAGTTTCATTTCAATGCAGTTGCAGCATTCAGTGTGTACTGTATTTAATTAAAGTTACTGCAGTTCAGGGGGAATTAAAAAGACCTGTATAAAATAATTTTGCATACTGAAGACAAACATCTATTTAACTGAGGACTTACTTTTAATAACGGCTGCTCATACAGAACAGACTCCAGCTGAAGAAGTGTAGGTAGAACAAAATTATCTGCTGCTGTAGCACACAAAGAGGTTAATTATTTTCATAATTACATCTTGAAATGTCAAACATTTGTTTTCCACCAATTGACAAGAGCATTGGCAGTAGCCTTTATTACGTGTGCAGAGTAGTTCTTGAACATTGTAAGTGCTTAAAAGTGTCTTTTATATTCAACACTTATAAAAAAGCAATTACACCTTTTTTTTCTACTACTTTTTTAGCAACTGTAATCTGCAGAGAAAAATCACCAAGGATAAGTGGAAAAACTGTAATTATGCACATTAGTCACCCTCCTAAGTGCAGAACTGAAACATAAAAAGCCAAGATGCCAAAATGCACTACACCAGGTTGTCCTTATGCAAAGTGGAGGTCAGGCTCCAGCAGGCAGAGCTAATGGCAGCGAGTGGTTCTGCTAACACATGGTCTGGCTCTTCCAGGGACACTGGGGAGTTAAGTGACATGCTCCCTACTGCTGATTATCACACCTTCACCAGGCTGCCAGGACTCCCTGCCCTCTATAAATTGATCTCATTTGGCCAGGAGATAAGGCTGTAATTGCAGGGGGCTTAGAATCAGATGGCCCTGCCTGGCTCGGCTTATTCCACTCTTCCTGGCCAGCACTGGCCTGGGGCCAAAGGGGTAGGCCAAGGTTAATCCCATCCAATCCCTGTACTATGTGCCCCTGCGCTACACTTTGACCTCACATACACCCAAATACAGCTCCTGTGACTTCTTTAGCACAAGTACGAGATAAATCATCTAATTAGTTTAACAACAACGACAGCAGTAATTTGACCCTCAGTCATACTATATACTATGTAAGCTAGGTATTTTATTCTTATAAAATTCTCTTAAACATTACAAAACAAGTCCCTCTTTTTCTTGTATTTGTATTTGCATTTTCTACCATTTCCTCACGGGGGGGTGAACTACTGTATGTTAATGTGGGAGAGAAGGTGGAGTTCATTTATTTATTTCATTTTTTCTTTTTAATGTGACATTTCATTTTACAGAAGTAAAAACCCTGCTCACGAGGGTGAAGATTCATAATGTGCTGTGGCAAGGCTGACTCAAATGAATATATAGTGCTAAGTGGAGCAAATTCACAATTATGCAAAATGCTCTTCAAGAAATAACTCAGATGCAATTTCACCCCCTCTGAGATGCGCGGCCACTGCTTTTCCGTTTAAGATGGCCAGTAGATTAATGCCTGTCTGTCTTTTTCATTTACACACAATATTGTAGTCAGAAATGGGACTTGCTTGTATGAAAAACAAGTCTCTTAAAAGGTCTAATGTGGCTCATCGAGAATGAATGTAGTCGGGAAACACAAGCCTCTTGGGAAATACTAATCTTCTTATTGCGTACATTTATTCAATTCCAGTGTCAATATCAGCCATAATCAGAGTGTGCCATGTGACAAACGCTTTATGTGTTGGTTGATAGTGGATGGCAGGAAGTAGACATTATCACTGGGGAATACATCACTGCTGACAGCTTTGGGAAAAGCTTTGCTCCCACAAATTAATCATGAATTGTAATAGACCATATAAATAACTTCAATACAGAGAAGAAAGTATACAGAAGCGCTCTCATTTAATACGTTTCTGACAGAAGTTGACAGCTGCAGTTTATGAAAATAGGTGTAATACCTTAATAAATACATGGACATGTTTTTGCAGCATGACACTTGATGAAAGAAAAAAAAAAAATATTCATCCAGCCTACAGCATTAACTAAAACATAAAAATAAAAACACTACAACTACTAGATGTGAAATCACAGAAAATCACAAGAATTACATATTGGCCAAAACAAAGAAAGTGGATCATAATGTGGTTTCCTCCTGCAAACCAGAAGAAAAACAATGAAATGCAAGATACAATTAGAAATGTGGTCCCACATAGCAGGGAACCGATCTTCTTTTTTCTTGGTAATCTCTGCTGCATTTGTGGACGCTGCAGTGAATCAAACACCTCTCTACGGTGTGCATCTGATCTATACGTTGGCCACACCTTGGCAAGCCTCTATTGAACATTTCAATTTAAAACCAGTCTCAATACACAGCGACTGAATTCAAAATCAGCTGGATCAGAACTTAGTTTACCAGGTCTCAAAACCAGTGACCTCCTTTCTGAACTTTGCACGTGTACAAAACAGGACATGAAAGTTGCTGAATCTTGTCACCCGTTTCTTGAGCTCCTCCCAGGTTCTCAATGGGGTTTATACCTGGACTCTGATTGGCTGCTCCATAATATTAATATCATTGTCCTGGAAACATTTCTGGATCTCCTTGGCCATGTGCTTCGGATCATTGTCCTGCTGAAAGGTCCAATGCTCCCCCAGGTCCAGGTTCTCTGCTGCCTGTCTGAGGTTTCCTTCCAGAATCTTCATGTTCTGCTCTTTTCTCATGATGTCTTCCACTTTAACCAAGTTGCCACGACTGTCTGCAGAAAAGCAGCCCCATAGCATGATGCTTCCACCTCCATGCTTCACAGTAGGGACCGTGTTCTTTGGCTTGTAGGCTTCTCCCTTCGTTCACCAGATGAAAGCCACATCTCTGTGACCAAAAAGCTCTATTTTAGTTTCATCTGACCACAGAACAGATGACCAGAAGCTTTCATCTTAGCTTTGGTTGAAGCAGGGGGGGCCTTCTTGGTCCATGTCCATAGGACCATTTTGGTGCAGTAACTGTTGTAGTGTCTGCCTTGATGTAGCCACACACACCACTCACACTCAGGTCCTTCAGGAGAGCCTTGGTAGTGGTCCTTGGACTGGTTTCTACACGTGACACTAGAGACTTCTGACTGGTTCCTCTGAGGACTTTCACTGTTAAACTTCTGGTACTTCTGGAAGATACTTTTCTCTGTTGACACTGGAACCTGAATCTGTTTGGAAATGTTTTTGTATCCTTTTTTTTTTATTTTACAATATGTGCTCTTAAGTCCTCACTGAGGACTTAAGAGCACATATTGTTTTGTGTTTTGTGTTGACTGGAAAATGACTGAAATATCACAAGAAAGTCAACTTTTATAGTCAGGAAACTGGTGAAAGAAACTCAGAAACTTTGAAAATACTATTAAATACTTTTGAGAGAATGAAACACTTGAAGAGAATGGTTTGTTTGAACATCCTATAGCTGTATGTGTTGGGAATCATTTTTGACATGGTGATTACATGGTAAATTGGTCATGGCTTCAGACTTTCTTATGTGTCCTATTTATGTCAAATCTGAGGTGAAATAATGATCTGTAAATGGGAGAATTAAGAAATTCCATACCTACACATCATCTCATCACTAAGTAAACATAAATAATGTGGAGACACTTGATGCTTAATGCTGCATAATGGATGCGCTGGCACTCCTGACTCCTGATGATAACTGGCTAATAGATCAGTGCTCCTGGATCTATGTGCTGAACTGGGTTCAGTGTTGAATAGACCAACAAGGAACCCGACCTTCCTGGAGCATGTACGGGTGCTGACTGCTCTCGGGTTTCTGGCATTGAGGGAGAGGGTATTTCAAAGCTATAAAAAGTAAGACGAGATACATAAAGACGAAATAATCTTCCTCTCACACTAGTCAATAGAGTTCAGATGATAAAAACAAGTGTTCTTCCCAATAGAACAACGTCCTTTGTAAAGAAAAGACCACAGTTGTTTGGTCATTCAGTAACAGTTGTTTCCCAACTCATGTCATGGAAATCAAACAACCTACGAGCACTAACACCTAATACCAACTGTCAAGCATGGTGGTGGAAGGGTGATGAACAACTGGGCCATAAACTGCTCTATATACTAAAGTACTCAAGAGTTAAATGTTTGACAGCTGAAACCTGGTAAAAAAAAAGTCCATAGCAAACCCAACCTAGAGCATCAACAAATTTATAACAATAGATGAAAAAGAAAAGCATCCAGGTGTTGCAATGACCCAGTCAATATCTAGACCTCAGCCTGATTTTAATCCTGTGGTGGGACCTTAGAAGAGTCTCTGCACAGACCTCAATGAACTAAAGCAAATATGAGATGAAGAATTTAGAGAAAATATCAAAGTTATGGGAGTTTAAAGGGGCTCTAGCAGGTTTTGTTAGTTTTTCGCAAACTGCTTCTACATTTTGGCTTTTATTTTGTTTGTGTGTTCTCAATTACTTATTTATTTATTTATTATCAGGTCCTTATATGGTGAACCTGAGAACTGACAGTGTACTTTCTTTTTCAAATGTCTATAGAACTGAATGTCTTAGAACTTGGACACTGAAAGAACCAATTAGAGGAAAGATGAGACCAACGCTTTCATGTGATAAAGGCAGCAGCAGAATGGCTATCATGTGAATTCCTAAGGCCTGATCTCTAGATTGCAGATGGATAAGTGCACATTAAAACAATATCCCACTGACCAAAAAAATCATTTCTCATAGCTGTCTGTATTTACTGAAAGACTGCTCATCTCCCGCTGGGGCAGAAACAAATGAAAACGTTATTTCTCTACTCATGTACTCCTACTTTCTTTTTCTTCTTTTACTGCTGGCAATTTCATTTCTTTTCCAAATTTGACTTAGGCTCATGACTTGAGGGAAATAATGTCTGTAGAATAATCTTCTCCCACTGTAATTCCAGGGGCTCTATCTCAACCAATGCTTGTATATTTGTCTGTCTGTCTGTTTCTCAGTCTGTCCATATGTCTACAGTACCTATTTATTGATTGTTGGCACTGTCGCTTGGTGGTTTAAGGGAAATTGCACTTGCTTCTAAAATAAAAACGTTGTGACATCCAACGCCTGACAGTAATCCTGTCAGCTTTTCAGGCCTGGGATGAAAGAACATGTCCCCTCTGCAACTCCAGGGAAAGTGAGAAGGAGAGCTTGTCAAAGAAAATATGGGCTCATAGCAGAAGAACTGTAGGATTTTCCTCTTTCTAGACTACTTATTTATTTATTTGTACAAAGAAAAGGTGAAAGTATTAACTGAAAAGGTCAAACATTAGGATGGTTTAAACTGACTTATCCTACTTTGGTATTTTTTAAGAACAACCTTGTGCAGACAATCGTTTAGCCAATCTGTATTTACCTGAGTCAGCAAAATGAAAACCTACTTGGTAAAACTGATTTTACTTACTTCGAGACATCCTCTTTTGACCAGACCTTTGTCTCAGTGGCATTACTTTGGCTGTCAGAGACAGTGTACATCAAAACCACTGTCCTTAAAAGCTGTCAAACAGACACTTTACCGACTCAGACAACTAAAAACGGCTTTACAGGACACTGAAATAAGAGTATGAACGTGTCTGATATTTTGTAAATGCAGCAGTAATGGTGTTTTAACCAAAACAACTAATTTTGACTCACATTTGTCCTCTCTTCAGATTATAATTTTCTTCAGTTTTCTCTTTCTGCATTACTGAAACAAAAAATTTGTGAAGAATTTGCTGTTTGTCTCCCGGCGCCTCTTCCTTCCACACCGTTGAGCTGTATAGATATGACAGGCAGATGTGACCACATTCATGGACCTGCACGCCATCCTGTGTGATCCAAAATAGCTTCCTCAACTCTTATTGCCTTTGAAATATAATCAGCAAAACTTGACACAACATACACAACAAACTCAAGCCTCCCACACAGCTTCTATACCCAGCAGCTAAACTCTAATGCAAACAAGAAAACACACCAGGGATTCATATATATTAGACATACACACAGACACGTGGTCCAGGGCGACGTTGGCACTGCCCTGTTGAAATTATGAGTTAAAGAATTAAACTACTTGTTTTAGTTATGCATACAATCCCAGAAGAGGCTAAGAGTGTGATGTGAGATTTCCATCATTTCTTTGTGTCCCTGCAGTGATGCGCTGTGGGTATGGCTGGAAGTTTAGTCAGCACGTTTAGGACGGACAGAGATGCTCTGGACTCATGTTGTGCCCAAAGTTACTGAGTACAGCCCGGTAAGCTAGCGTTATTCACTGTCAGTTCTCTTTGCTCCGCTTCTAACTGAGACTGGTGAGGGTGACGAAAAGGTGCGTGAAGCACTGTTTGTGTGCATTTGCACATTTGTGTTCACATGACTGTTGACCAGCGTGTGTCCATAAAGAGGAAGTCAGTCGATGAAGACCTCCTATCACAAAAGAAAGCTCTACTTCCCCTTCTCCTTTTATGCAGCCTGTTCCCACATTGCTCTTATTGCTATGGCAACCAGTCCTCTCTCCTTGGGCTCTGCATGCATCCAATGAGAGTGAGACCTTTGCAGAGATTCCTCGGGGCTCCACTTATTCAGCTTACCCCACCGGAACAGCTTCCACGCTGAAAAAGGCTGGAACAAAGAGAGGAGCAACTGGTCTGACATCGAAAATTGGAGCTTCAGGTTTGGGTTACAGGGAATGCGGAAGTAATGTGTAGTGGAGAGTGGGATGTACAACAAAGGCAAAAACAAGGTGGCAGCCCATAACCGTGGCCAATTTCAGTGGAAATTATGTGGAATAGGATTTGTTATTGGAAGCCTCAGAGCCTGAATACTTGGCAAGTATCACTTGGCTTTGGTACTGGTTTAAGCTTGATAAGTCAAAATGGATTCCGGCTGAGCCTATTTATGTAATTCCTGAAAACATATGGATAGGATTCAGGCGCTCAATACTTTCAACCTCCAACAATGACATTCAACACCACTTCTCCAGTCCATTAATCTTCCATGAGAATAGATTTCTCATCCACACCAGTGAGGAGCTGCATTTGGGCAGGATGAGCCAACAGCTTTTACTGCACCAACATCCCTCTGTATCAGTTTCAACAATTAAGAATGATTATTTTGCTGGGAATGCAGTAACATAAAGACATCAAAGGTCACAATATTTCTCTGATCCCTATTCTTTATGTTGTTAGACAAGGCTGTACTAGATGTGAGGTAAAGAATTAGAGGTGAACTCGTGCCATGCGTTTGCACACTCAGACTGTGGGTCTCTCATTCTAATTACCGTATATTTCTGGACAGCAGCTGCAGGAAAGTCACTTGTGAATGTATGCACAAAGGCCGGAGTGCCCCTGACACCCAGACAAGCCATCCAGCGAGACCTCGTCTAGTTTCCTGATAGACGTTCGGCTTTTGGGCACTGACAGGGCGATGGAGGCGAAACATAATTTTCCCAGACTGCCGTGTCACAAAGTGTCATACATTGTTCCTGACGACTCAGCTGCAGGCAAGAAGAGAGAAAATGGGAAAGAACAATAAAGGAGACAGAGAGAAGAGGAAAGGGGGCTTGATTTGGAGTGCCAGAGGTGGTAATAAGCACGTCTGGACAGCTTATTCATCAGGCTGATGTAGGTGCAGGAAAGTCAAGTGATCTTATGTCTGGATCCTTTGGCAAGCTGGGTGTACAATCAAAAAGCCTGGTATAATGAATAAGAAGAAGCAAAAAAGAAGAGCAGAGCTCTTATGACATAAGCTCTTCTCCCACTCACAGGAACTGAGAGACAGTTTGGAAGCCAGGACAAACGTACTAGCATCTGTTCCAGGTGTGCTTTATGAATTAATAAGAAACCCAGATGGAATGAATGAAACAGTAAGTTTTGTTGATGCTGTTTGCTTTAAATGATTCCTCATTGGATCAAAGAGGCAGATGAGCAGGAACGCCAGCTAACTTTTTTTTTTAAAGTCGAACAGCAGTAAAATATCTTTCCACTCCCGTACATCAGAGCCATGCAAATGTGCCATCCTGTAAGCTGTCAAACCTGCTTCATTGTTGTTTATTTTTATCGGGGTACGCACTACACCACCAGTCACCAACCTCCTGCTGCTCTGTTGAGTGGCAGACTTGTCAGCACTAAATACTAAGACTGCATTTATATTGGATTTTGTCTTGCAATCTGACCTTGCATGTGACTGCTGAAAAGCCATTAAACAGCCAACAAGACTATAAGTAATCCCTGCACTACATCTGCCGCTCATTTCACAGAGTCACTATGCACACGCTTGGAGCCTCAAAAGAGAGTACAATCCCAGGATAATGAGCTAATTATAGGTACAACATTCCTACTCCCATATCTAAATGCTTGTCTCTAATACGAAGCATTTCATATTATTGAGAGGGAGAGAAAAAAAGAGAGATAATTGATGCAAGCAATTACAAGTTCTGTGTCAGAGCAAATTGGCCAGCATATCTGGACATGTAGGGGGACTGTGACCTCATTTACATCAGAGTGTCAGGAAATAATTGTAGAATGTACTGAGGAGGTGGGGTGGACAAAGTCCAACGTAGATCAGTTGTGGTCAACATTACATAAACAGCCACTTGGACAGTGAGATTCGTCTCAGACAAGGAACTTATGGAAGAGATTGTACTTCAAGGTCAAGGATAAAACATTATGTAAAAACCTGGTAAACACCACCAAAGCTAATCATAACATTTCTGCTCACAAAATCAAGCACTCTTCATGACATTCATCACTTTCCAAACGCTGTAATTTAAGCACTGGGTCTGGTTTCACCAAATGCACACAGGATTGCGAATAGGCCGTCATGTTTTCATCAGAAAGCCAGTAATAATGGAGTTCAGTTTTACCAGCCAGAAGAGAGACTTCAGCTATGTTTGGGCTGTAACCACTTCAAAAGCTCGGGAAGACTGTGTGTACTTGACTTAACTATATCCATTCCAGATGTTTCATTACAAAACAGCTTTCAAAGGCAAAAAAAAAAAAAATTATTTTCTGACAGGATCCAGGACACACAAGCGTGGATTTCATGAACCCACAATATTCACAATCTCATTTCAATCAGAAAAACAAAACACAAAACCATCTGGACTTACTCCAAATATCAAAGGTATGGGTAACCATAGCCAGCCTACTAGAAAACCATCACTCTTATCTTACACCAGGACTATCCTCACTGCAGGTTGTGTACATGCTGTCCAACAGCCTTCGACTGTACCGCTTCTTTTCCAAAAAGACGGAGAATTTACACAGACAGGATACAACAGGAAGCTTTTCAGACAGTAAAAATTTCCACTGCTCTATACTGGTGAATTCATTACAGCCTGCTACTTGTGCCTCTCATCAGGCTGGCTAACAGCGACTGGCGGGCTCTGACCCAGCACTGCCAAGCGTCTCTGTATTGCACCGCCTCTCATCAAGAGCCTTGGGTGGAAAAAAAGGAGTACCGTGCTGTTTACTCGCAATCCCAGGCCCGTAATTGCCAATTTATTTGATAGGCAGCCGGGTAATGATGGCATTTCACCCCTTGCCGCAGAGACTAAACGGGAGTGATTCATCCCAAGCTCCGTGCCCTCCACTGATCCAGCAGACTCCCTCTGCTCAGGACTGCTGCCTGCCTGAACGCCTGCCACCCCGACTGAAGGGGTGGGGGGTGGGGAGAGGAAGGAGGTGTGGGGGGTGGCTGCCATGTCAGCTTCAAACAAACCCAAAGGGGAAGCCTGAGCTTCTAGCAAATGCTGCTAAGCCTGCCAATTTAGCTGGGGTCTGGGGTTGAAGCAAACACAGCCAAGCTGATGCGCCATTTGTAGGCCTTAATGAGCTGGCAGGGTGGAGTGAGGAGGGACGGCGAACTGGAGAGAAGAGGCTGCCAGGCTTGACCTCCTCTGGCCTCCATCTTCCTGCCAGCCAGTGCCAGGTCGGCAAACTTACTTCATCTGCTTCATTGGAGTGTAGTCCAGCCATGAGGGGAGGGGAGTGTTGGAGCAAATAGTATTAGCGAACCGTTGGTCTAATGAACAGTCTGGGTCATAGAAAGCTGTTTTCCCACTGTAAAAGAACATCTCTGTGCAGCTGATCCACATGAGCAGTGCAGATGCAACATATGGGCTTTTGAGCAAACGAAATTTCAAATTTCTGCAGAACAACAACACATAGCTGAATTTGTAGGGAAGGGTCCTGGGGCCCGTTTCACAAAGGAGCTTCAACAAACTCCGAGTCAGAAAACTAACTCAGAGTCAACAAACTCTGAGATCAGAAACTCTGAGTTTCTGATTCCAGATCAGCTGTTCTGAGTTGGTTCCATCAACTCTGAGTATGTTGACTCAGAGTTACCGTGACGATAAAAAGCCATCATCAGTGGAGCTCAGTTACCGTGATTCACCATGGCAACGCCAGGTAAACGGAAGAGATCCACCTACTTCACGTTGGCATCCCCAATGTTATAAAGAAAACTACCGTTAGTGAAAAAACGTAAAGCAGTACAGAGTATCTGGTATGAACTGAGGGCAGAGCTGAAGCAGGTGGTCTTTGTGGACGAAGGACATCATGAAAATATTGAATTGACTGTGAAGAAAATCGATAACCTGCGATGGACTGGCAACCTGTCCAGGGTGTACCCCTGCCTTTCGCCCAATGTGAGCTGGGATAGGCTCCAGCAGA
>JBAMYA010000006.1:11747034-11778304 GCA_037176975.1 Arrhamphus sclerolepis | reverse complement strand
TATATATATATACACATATATATGTATATATATGTATATAGGTCCTGTCTTGCCTCAGGGAAAGTCCTCTAGGTTCCTTGTATCATTTATTGATAATTCAGAGGAAGCAACTTACTTTACTTTTTCTCACGAACATGAAAACTGATCGGGGATTCTGTTTTCAACCGATTCGTGCTCTTACCTTCACAACGAAAACCTAATCGTCACTGTAAATGGAAACAAATTGTCACCGTGTTCAGTTAACCCAATCAGCACCCTCTTAGACCATTATACCTCAGTTATTTAGAACTTCTGATATGAGCCTAAATGTGTTGTTCTGAGTTCTGAAAATTCCAAATAACAGAATAATGATACGTTCTGAGAATACTAGAACAACATATAGATGAACTGTAACCTTCTGCTCAAAGTGACCACAAAGACCAAATCCAACACCGTCATGTTTATTGTGGATTCGATACTGTTGTGCTGTTTAGAGGAGTAGCTCAGTAGCAAATTCAGTCTGGCGATGTTAGAAAACAGATCCTGACAGCAAAAAAACAAACTCAGTGTTTCTATGCCAGTCAGACATCGTACTCATTCATATTTAGTTGTATACATGTTGTTTCAAAGACCTACTGTTTATTTAAAATGTGTTAGGATGCTGCAGCATCGTCGACACAGCGCCATCCAACAGAAATCAGCGAGTATCATTTCAATTTCTGTTGTCAACATCAAATTACTTATTTCATTTCATGCCCAGTCAAGCATTGTAAAGCTACACGCAGAATCAGTTTTGCTTCAGTTGTTCAGCTATGTCTTTCTCAAAGACTAGTTCGCTTCCCAACTGCCAACTTTAATTATGGCCAGATATCTGATCGCTTCGCTGTAGATTCTCCGCACAAATCAGAGAGCAGGGCGGGTGTCTGGCAGCGAGGTCCCTCGAGCAGCTCGCTTTACGTCCTGGAATATGTCACAAGGTTAAAGGACACGCAGCTGATCTTTCTTTTGTCAGTTTAGACTTGCCTTCAGCATTTCCATTACAAATGTGGACATAGGTGTCTTTTGTTTCCCATATCAGTCATGAATAACTGAGAGAGAACAATTTCCCTCAAACTGGTGTCTGAGATAGAATTTGATTCATGAAAAGGAAAAAAAAAAGGACAAGATAATTAAACTTTTGCTTGCATCACATATGGTAGTGAACTTTCCTACATTCTTCTTCTTTCTGTTATGGCTTGTGCATTTTTTAGTATGAAATCATAGAGAATGTTAACGCCTTCAGCCTCCAGCAGACCGACAGCGCTGCACAACACTTTCAATGAGAGTCGGCACAAGAGATCTGAATTTTGGCAAATTTACAATCTTTTCATCAGCTTCCTGAGACATCCAGGACAGGATTTAAAAATTCCTCTCTTCACATATAACATCTTTAAGAGCCAACCTCGATCTCAGCACAATGCCAGGTATTCCTGGCAACGTTTTACCACATTTGTTGGCGTCTCTGTCCTTCCACACTGAAGAAAATATTTCATTTATATGAAGTAGCGTTGCTGTTGTGAATGCAGATTTATGGAGAACACTAAGGTCACTTTTAAATGATGGAATTCATCAACAAAAAACAGAATTTATATATCAATTCAATTCAATTGTAGTTATATAGCGTCTAGTCAGAACTTCAGAATCTCTAGATGCTTCTAGAAACCCAGAACATGACCCCCGAGCGTAGGACAGGCACAGTGGAAAGAAAAAACTCTCCCTTGGAGAGAAATCTTGAGCCGGACCCGGCGGGATCCATAAACACCAGCGGGTGATACTGGAACACCCAACAGTGTCCACTGAGAAACACATGGCTGGACACAGACGTAATTTTAACAATGGTTGTCATGGTATCACGGTTGGTGAAGTCACCCCACCCCCTCGCCATGGAACCAGTTTTCCTCATCCTGAACCAGTGATTTCTTTCCGGCCGGCTGTCAAAAAGCAAAACAACAACAAAAAAAAAACAAACTGGTGCTAGGTTTGCCACTGGCTCCAAACTAGCAGTGGAACCAATTTGGTGGAGATGCCCTGTCCGTCAAAAAAACAACAAAAAAACATCCACTTTAGGAAGACAGAGCCAAAAAAAAAAAAAAAAGCTCTAGTGAGCCTATGTCCATCTTTATATTGGAGAGCTCTGACTCTGATAGGCTCCTTTTATACCCAGTCATATTACTGATCTGCTGACAATTACCCAAATTAGTTGCATTTTCTACCGTTAAAGTCTAAATGAGCTAATATTTTCCATGAAATAGTAAAATGTCTGTTTCTACATCTAATATGTTCTAGAGGTTCTGTTTGGAATAAAATATGGGTTTTGCAAGTCATTTCCTTCTGTTTATTCACCAATTAAGCAGAAGAAGAAGCCTTTATTTGTGGTTGCCCACATATATGTAATAATATATACATTTGCAGTGAAAAGCTCGGAGCTGCTGTGACTGCGCGCCGCCACACATGAACCTTCGAGTCCCAACTTTTTAAAGCTTAAACTTGTTCCAACCTCGATCACGTGGATCGCTCTGCTGTGGCGGCCTGAACAGTGAGCAGCTGCTGAGAACATTTTGAAGTCCATAGTGATGTAGGCGTATTGGACGAGTTCAAGGAGACACAACTGGCTGAAGTATGAAAGAAATGTGTGTGCTTCAGTCGAATGTGCCGCAGGAATACGATCCAACAGCTTTTCAGCTTTATCATCGTTACAGCACCACTGATGCCAACCAGTTTTGGAGGACGGAATCAGACTCTTGGCTTGACTCTGACCCCTTTTTTCCAGCTCAGTGTCTTTCAGTTTGTTGTGAACAGTTCCTTCACATCCTTGGATGAGTCGTTTACAAAACCAATGAACTTGTGCTGCTGATGTTTGGAGGTCTCATCAGCTGTGCTTTGCTACCATGCAGGAAGGTTGGATATGTCCAGTTACAGTAAAATGCAGCAAACAAACAAGGATATGGTTTTAGTTTACATCCACATGACTCTGATGGCAGATGGTAAATGTTGTGGCCTCATGTGAATGGGAAGGAAAGTGCACTGGTTTACTTCTGTTCCATGCACATCCTCCTCTGACTGACCACTGCGACCATCACTACAACTGCCTCTATCTGTGCTGGGAACCACATTCCAACTTGTTAAAAACATAAAATAAAAAAATGCAACAAAGGTTCTTTCCAGAAGGGTTTTCGGGTGGTTTTCATATGTGCGAACATGCAAACTGAGCATGTAATGTGGACGGACGTCCTTTCAGACATGCAGCTGATGTACCAGTGTGGCTGCAGATGTTTGTTTTTTTTTACATCACGTTACGTTACATTTAGTAGCCGCTTTTATCAAAAGTGACTGACAACAGAGGAAAACAATCAAGCCTCCGCATCATCGTGAATAATTAGTAGGTGCAGTTAAATGAGCGTTTCCGTGAGTGCAGCGTCCAAGTCATTACAGCTGGGACACGATTCAAGTGCAGGTTATGAAGCCAAAGAGAGAACGCAGATTAAGCTGTTCTAGGAAGACGAGAGCTTTCAAGAGCGTCCTGAATGTAGAGAGGGACGACTGTCTTCATGTAGCTGCTGGCACCCTCTTCCACCATTGAGGAACTATGCAGGAGACCCGTCTCGAGGACAAGGCCAACTGGCGTTCTTGTGATGAGCACGACGCACCAGAAGGGATGTAAACCTTTACATCTGAGTTCATGTACGCAGGTGCATGTCAGCAACTTCTGCTTTACTGGGGCAGCCAGAGGTGTGGCATGGGCCATGCTGGGTTGATAGAAGACCAGACCAGACCTGCTGCTGCATTCTGGATGTTTGCTGGAGGGCAGCGAGGAGGCCAGTGCAGTAGGGCTGCACGATATACCGGATATTTACCTATACATCGATATTAAAGCGTGCAATATCAATATCGCTTAAGGGAGCATAGACAAAATAACAGCTATTTCTGGGTACCACGCAGTAGGCTCTTTATGTCAATTATATAATTGGCCAATCAGACGGAGCCTATACTGCCTCAGATGCCCTCCCCCTGCAGCTGCAACGACGGCAACGAGAGCTCGGTGACAGAGCGTCATCAACATTGTGTTCAGTTGTTGCCATGCAACTATGTTGGCTTAAGTGCCAATAAAAAATGTATTTTTTTTTGTTTGCTTTTTCAATAAAGTGTGCCAGTGAAATCTAGATTTTTATTTTGTGTGTGTGTACATATATTATCTATGTATATATATATAATTGCATATACAGATAGTCATATCGCATACCGTCACCGCATATACCGCATATCGCATGTTTCTTGATATGGTGCAGCTGCACTGCAGTCATACAGACTTGTGTCAGATACGTGATGAGACTGACAACATCTGTGAAGGGTCAAAGCGGTTTTGGTCGTAGCGTCTTTCCGTAAGGTTTGCTTCTGGACGGAAGCTTCTGGGAAAGTTTACAGCAGTCAGTTTAGTCTGTACTGCTTTGATCTAAGAAACACAACGCAGCGTCTTTATCCACTTGAAACCAAATTTGGATTTTTGTTTTTACAACCTTTCAAGCATGTTATAGCTCTGTAAAAAATGTTGTGATGAGCTGATGTACTCACATCTGTCAGTCTGTCCCTGGAGCTGCTCCTGAAGGAGGGCTTGGACTCTCCACTCACACTTTCACTGTCGCTGTCCTTGCAGTTATTCTGCCCTGGTTTCAGCTGCAAAACACAACACACAAGGAAATCAAGGGTAAGTACTTTAACATGAAGCAGAACTGCTGGGACAGTAATTTGGAGGTCTGCATGGATAGCTCTGGCGAGGGAAAGCATCCCACAGAAGTTGCTTCATGAATATGTGAGAACTGGCAAGAGCTGCAATGCTATAAATCTGTCATATTTCTGAGCCTGTTCAGTGGCCATCACTCTGCTTGCCAATGATAGATGCCATCTGATCTCGCAGTGTGATACTCATCTCAGCCCACAGAATAGAGAATCGGGACAAAGACCCCTCCAGAACCTTCAAATGGAGCCACTATCCTTCCCGAGAAGACACCACATGCTGAGGCAGCAGGAGCTCAGCAAGTGTCATCCTCTACACACTCTGTTCAAAATGCAGAAAATGACAAGAATAAAGACGAGAGCCTGCCAGTCCGCAAGCATCTGAGGCCCTTCAGAATCTGGAGAACAGTAAAGGAGTCTTGGTAATGCAGGTCTCAGTACCAGGAGCTGCGGTCTCTACTCACAGTCTACGTCTGCAATTGATGTTCATGCTGAGTCTTTTCTGTAGGTTTCATTTCAAAGCACATGAGATGCTGGTTTTATAGAAAAGTCTATTGTACAACTTTCGTGCAACACAATTCAAAAAGCAGAGAGTGATGCAGTAACACACCAGACCGGAACTAAGAAATGATGGTACTTCCCCTTCACATCCCTCACCTGCACTCCTTTTATTCTGCTTTCAAGTAGCGGCCAACGTTTAAAGTGATGGAAGGGCACGGGGCAGGGGAATACCAAAGGAACCCTTGAAACATGCAGATAATTAAAATGAAAATGTTCTCTTCTCTGTGGCCATCAGAGGTGTGAAAGGATCCCTCTTCCTTGGGAGAACTGCATGATGAACGGAAGGCCGGTGGCTTCATCAGGCTGTTGAACGTGATAAGCGTCTCGGCGTCAGGCATTCCCAGAGCGCACGTGTGCATGAGTCTGCGCCTATGTGGCAGTGGCGGTGGGGGTGGGGGTGGGGGTGGGGGCCGGACTGATGCCCATACACAGGGACAGGAACCCTGCGATGTGATAACGCTAATTACCTCCAGCATTCATGCTAAACCAGGGCACATTTTCTCTTTTCTCATAAATGCCAGTATGTCTGAGGGGAACTGACATATTTATTACAGAAAAAAAGGAACAATAGCTCATCCTAGCTGACCTGTGAGATGATCCTTGAAAAAAGCACGAGGGATGTGGTCTGTGGCGCTTTCATCAAAATACGTTGACCTATAATATTTATAACCAACCAGTGTCCCTGCTGACAACAACGGTCAGTGCATGGCAGCACACTCACGCATGTGCGCGTGTGCACACACGCAAAGAAAAGCTCTTTAATGAACGTGACCGCTGATTCCTCCATTAAATAATCACTGCCTAAAACCAAACTCAGACTTGATGGCCTTACAGAAGAGAAACCAGAGAATTACCACCACTGGTATCCTGGTTTATCTATGAGAAAATACTGCATGAAATCAAAAATGCTGCACTTATTTAACTGTGTAAAGTCCGAAGGACATGTCTAATGAAGACATTCCCATAAAGGCCTTTTCTTTATTACGGGTTATTACGTAGCTCAGGACTGATTACGCAGCTATTTGAGAACGTCTCCCTCAGCTTGTTCCCTTTAATTTCCCCCTCAGCTCCCCTCAATCACCACCCAGAACTGGGGGTGACTTCTTTCTTCATCTGCTCTTCCTTTTAGAGGGTCAGTTAATGAATTCCTCTCTTTTTATTGAATGATTAACGGATGTCTTACACAAACAGCGGGACTGGTGGTGGTGGGGGCTATCAGACAGTGAAGCTGACCTGTAAGGAGCTGCTGGTGAAGGAGCCCAGGTGTGGAAGCTGTGGGGTGATCTCTGGTCACTTGATCACTCTCTCTTGTAGTGTCTGCAAATCATTTTCTGTCCTTTGCGTGGGCTTTTAAAGCTCTCCACTGCAGTGATCAGTGATGCTAATCAAATGCAACACACGCTTCATTCTCAGACATACATTTATGTATGGACCTTAATGTCTGTGTAATGGGCTCCGACGGGGTGAGACTGCCTTTGGAGGAACATAAACTTTTTTATTTTAGAGGCTAATTTCACAACAATTAAAGAATCACCAAGACGTTTATAAGCAGAAAGACAGAGAAAGTGCTCTGAACTTCATGCAGCATAGTTTGTTAGCCGCAACATGAAAATCAAATGGTGCGTCTGCACTGTACGAGTGCTTTAATATCTTAGCATACGTACGTATGTGCAAGATGCCAGTGAACAAACATTTGTCAAGACAATAATAAAACTGAATTTAAAAAAAAGTCTGTGAATGTGTAATGTTGTCTTTTTATAATGCTGTCGGTTTTGCAGACGGTGACAATAAAAACCTTTAAGGAAAATGTTTGCAGAGGTACATGAAGGTCACAATCAGACATTTAATTTAGCACCCTTACCTTGAAATGTGGTGTAAAGCAACTATTACAACACAGTCTTGAACATGTGGAGTCAATTATTTTCTCACTTACTGAAAAGTGCTCACCACTGCCATAGTGGATTTTTACAAGTGTATTGACCTATTCTCAAGGGCTGCACTACAGCCCCAATGCAATCAAGCACAAAAGTAGGCCTGCTAACATTTCTAACCACAAAGGCCTTTTTAAACAGTCATACACAAACAACCCTCCCCAGCAGCTCCACCCCCACATCCCCACCCCTCATCCCGTGAAAAGAAAAAAAAAAAAGAAGACAGAAAGGATAAAGGGGGGAAGAGAACTGGGCTCAGCTTTCTACTGGCCTCAGTGGGATTCTGCTGCCATCGGCTTCTGGTTTCCCTTAGTTACGCACAACAGCAGCTGCGGAGCTTGCCGGTAATAAAACCTGGAACAATTTAACGGCTTTTATTGTTCTTCTGCGGCTTTCACAACAGCTAACCTGTGCTCACAGGATCTGGCAGAAAGAATCCCACTAGGGCAGCAATGAAAGAGGATCTCATTTACCTAAAAGCGCTTATAAATTTTTAATTTGCTCTAACAAGTAAATTAACAAGTCCCTCATTTGGGAAGTTTTATGGCTGCTTGCCACTAAGGGAGAACCATGAAAGTTTTATAGATAATCCACTGCCTTGCCGCTGTTGCTGATAATAAATTGTCTATTTCCAGCAGCAATGTCAGATCCCCTCAGTTTCCACTCACTACACTTTGAATATCTCCTTTATGTTGTCTTCTGAGGTCTATATACCAGGGCTAATAAAGTGTAAGAGAGTTTCACGACTGAGCAGTTAAAGTGAACTTAAAGAATTTCTTTCGGCTTCGTGCAGACACTCTCTGATAGCCTGAGGATATTACGCCATAATAAGCACGGCTAATTATGTTCCTACCAGCCTCTACATCCCATCAGCCTCACAGCCAGCCCATCTAGTAACAGCACCATGGGCTGGTTGACAACAGCAGTTGGAAACTGCTGGGCCTGTTTAACTCACAGCTGGCTTTATCTGACAAGACTAATGTGAAAGTGGGAGCTGCGGGTGAGTCGAGGCCTGCTCAGGGTTGACGTGAGACCCCACGTCATCTCTGTCACAGTGGCTGTCTGCCAGCATGGCCTGCCTCTGACCTCGGCCCTGAGGTCCAGCAGCTCTAGCTTCCACAGACAGGACCCCCCCCCCCGGCCCTCTCATCACCCATAACCCCTTCTGCCACCTTGCTCGCAGCCTGTCGCTGAGCATCAGAACTTGTGTTCAACTGCCACAAATTAAGTTTCCTGTCCTCTTTGTAGCACAGAAGACGCAGGCGCAGAGTGTCAGCGTTTGGTTGATGTATGGTTGTATCCGCATGGACGCCACATGTTTCTTCACGTTTCAGACATACCATGTAGTTCAGCATTTGCTCATATCTATGCATGTAATCATAGAGAAGAACTATTTTCCTTCGATTCTCTGGAATCAGTGTGTGGCGGTGATCTCTCGCGACCTTGTCAGGCTTAATTTTTCAAAGAGGGAAGCTCAGTGACGCCAGATGCATCCACTCCAACCCATCCTGGGCCACAGAGGAGGCTTTTATAACCACTGTGTTGGAATTTGAAGCCAAAGCAACGATATGTAGTCAATGAGGACTCGTCACAGCAGCTGCAGCGTGAGAGCATCCTGAGAGGCTGAAGAGTTGGGAAATGGGCGAAGGGGGGAGTGGGAGGGGTGGTAAACGTGGTTGAGAGCACTGTCTAGATCTCATCAGTCATACTAAGGACTCCATTTCCTCCACCGCAGGCTGGAGGCTACTAGAGCTTGTGCCTGCATTTATATATTGCCATAAATCTCTGATCTATGACGACATTACAGACAAATCAATATGCTTTTAACATCCATCCTCCGCCCTGCGTCGCAATCATCTCCCTCACAAATGATCATATAATGCAGTAGTCTAGCGGATTGAGTTATGGGGACAATTCCCAGATTTAATAATGAACTGAGCAGGTGGAGGAGAAGTGTGGTGATGGTGGTGGAGGGGTGCAGAGATTATAAGAGCAATGGGAGACCTCTACTCTCTCAGATCATATCTGAACATCTTGTTATAGTAGCCCAGTGTGGCAGTTAAATAACCTCCCTTTCCACTTTACGCGCCTCAATTTCCCTGAGCTTCAACTACATTTCCCAATGTAGAGCAGACAGAGCAGACCAAGAGAATAATGTTACACGACGCCTTCCCAGAAGGCAGCGGAATACTGAAGAGTATCTGATTCCTGGCAGCCCAGCCGAGCGCTCATCAGCACATAACTGTTCATCAAAGAAATCTGCATGCAATTAATTATATGGCTCCCCTGCTCTTCAATATGTGCTAGGGGGTCATTCTTTCAATATTGGCTTTCAAGCATGCATCTAACTAAAGTCACAGCCAGTGTGCCAAAGCAGAGCTCCCTGTGCTGGGCAGCCTCAATAAAGAGTGGTATGGAAAAAAAGAGAGCAGAGAAAAAGCCCTCTCCTATCGCCTTGCAGGGGCTATCATTTCTCTCTTTTATTGCCATTTATTTTCCTCCAGGAATTCACTGCCAGTATATTGGCAGGCCTTCCAGGAGATGGAGGCAATGAAATTTAGCACAGACACTTAACACTGGGTCAAGCCTTGTGTGAGGCTCATGCGGTAATATGAGAGACAAGTGCTTCTAGTTTAGGGAAAGAGGGCTCTATTTGTGTTACAGGAGCAGCAGTAACACAGCAGCAGCAAAGTGCTCGCCTGTTACATTTGGCAATAAACAAACAAATAAATAACTAGACGAGAAGATGCAGAAACTTTTTGTGAATTGGCAGAGCAATGAGACGAAAGGAGCAACATATTGATCATAATGGTTTCATGCACATCCCAGATGCATGGGAGAAACACTGCAAATAAAATGATGCGGTAAATAAAGCTAAAAAAAAAACAAAAAACTAAATATTTAATATTTACTGTATTAGAATAAGAACACCTAACCAACACACTCAAATCATCCCAAGGTTCTACATGAATAGATCGTTATATTTTATTTAAGTATTAAAGTAGAGATCACAATGAGACATCAGGACATTCTACAGCCATGTTCATAGCAGCTGCTTTTAGGGGTCCCACACTCATCTAACCTCTTGATTTGAGATCAGTGCTACAGGTTTGTGCTTCTCGCTTCAGAGGTACAATAAATGTAGCATGGTGTGACGTTAGGTGAAGATAACCGCGGCTGGATAATTCTCAGCTGATCTGGTTGTGTGATGTCACAGAAATCTGGAGGTCTACACCGCTCTAAACAGCACGTTCAGGTTGTGCTAACTCAGGCTATGAGTTGATGGCGTCCTAATAACAGGCTCCCTTTAAGGTCCAGAACGACGACAGTGAGCAAAGACAACAAAGACTGCACAGACTCATTGACGTAGCCTACATTCATTAACAATCAAACACTTATTATCACATAATCTTCCCGTTAAATCAGCGACGATGCCACTGCGCCAGAACAATGCCTCTGCGTTCAGCTGCAGTTAGAGTACCTCAGACCCCAGCCAATGACAAAGTGAACACCAGAGAGTAACTGGCTCATCTCTAGTGAGCAGGAGGGTATTGCCATTTAGTGCAGCCAAGCATATCAAGCACTGTACTCGGGCTAGATTGATTAGGTGTCCTGCCTGGTGTGGAACTGCGTGGCATTTTTTATCCATGGCCCAAGGAATTGAGATGATACCCTGCATCTCATAAATCAACACTGCAAGACAGATCCTTTTCTAAGATTTGGCTCTCATCCAATAACGGCAAACAAAGCGGGGAAGGCTTTCATCGCAACAGCTGTGATTAGTGTCACTGAAACTCTGCACACGTGGGGTCAAGTGCAGGTTATCCTGTCAACATCTTGGCTGCGTAGCTGCACCCAACAGGGGTGAATGTGGATACCTCACAAAGCTGCAGACCGTAGTCCTGAAAAAACGACTGTTAAAATGATTACAAATCTAATGGCTGACCCCCATCCAGCAGGTACTTCATTTATCCTGCAAGGGAAATTATTTAGCTAAACTTGGGGGGTGGGGGTGGGGGGGCAGTACATGTGAGCCAAACAGAAGTGCCTAACATCTGCCTCTTTGGAGACTTTGGTCTTTAATTTTAAATTACACACAGCAAGTTTTAAACTTCCTTTCAGCACCAGTAACATGACCCACAGCGTCCTACACAAACATAATGTTTGACATTTGCTCCAGAAACTCGAACTGTGTCTCGCATGTCGCTGTAAATCAGAGAGCGTCTCATCTTACCTACGTTTGGCTCATCTGCGCTCATACTTGGGGATTAGACGTAGCTGTTAAATTTGATGGCAGGATATACGTTTTCAATTTAGCTGACACAGTGTCTGTCTTATCACTAATCCCTGCTGTAAACGTCCTCATTTAGCCACGTCTCTGAAATTCACGTCTCCCGTTATCAAGTCATAAAACAACACTGTGCAACAGTGTCTCCATATTAATAGCAGCAGTTAGCTTAGCTTATGAGGAGTCCATTAGTAAACATCTGCTTCACTGGTTTCAACAGATTGGTAATGCGAGTCAAGAAAAGCCACAACAACAAAAATGCAGCCAAGAAGTATGATAGTAATTCAAATCATCGGGAATTCTGAGAACAAAAACAGGACCAACAAATATAACAGCATGTGCTGGCTCTTTATCGCTCACCTCAGGGATTTAACCAGCTTAAACCTTCCAGGGAACCACAGTTTTGTTTTGTTTTTTCCGTTTATTTCACGGTATAAGAGCCTTATTTAGGGACAATGATACCCAAAAACCTAAAAATGTTCACTAATGTTCTTTTCCACCCTAAAAAAAAAGAAAAAATCAGTTGCACTACTTTGCTGACATTCAATGATAAGCTGTTCTCAATATTCATCAGGCTTATTTTTCTGCTTCCAAAATGAAGCCTCATTATTGTTTGCAACAAGCTATCAGTAAACTTTACAAAGGAGTTTAGTGGGGTCTAAATACCACATTTTGGTCTCCGGACATTTGGCTCTAACCGGGTCAGGGGGAGTTTACTGGCAACATCATTTACACAAGAAATAATTACTTCAACTAGACTTCCTCCTCTTCATTCGCTACAAAAGCAAAACTGTGCACGAACAAATGCAACCAAATGAAGGGATGTGAACTTCATGGAGGAGCAGTGAATGTCCATCCATCATCCATCCACCCATTCATCATCCATCCATCCACCCATCAACCATTCATCCATCTATCTGTCCATCCATCCATCTATCCACCTATTCATCCATCCACCCACCCATCATCCATCCATACATCTATCCACCTATCCATCCATCCATTATCCATTCATCCACTCATTCATCATCCATTCATCCATCCAAACCCACCCACCCATCCATCATCCCTACATCCATCCATCTACCCACCCATACATCATCCATTCATCAACCCATCACCCATCCATCCATCCACCCACCCATTCATACATCCATCATCCATCCATCCATCTCCCCACCCATCCACCGTCCATTCATCCATCCATCATCCATCCAAACCCACCCACCATCATCATCCATCCATCCATTATCCATTCATCCATCCATCATCCATCCACCCATCCACCATCCATCCAAACCCACCCACCATCATCATCCACCCATCAACCATTCATCCATCCATCTTCCATTCATCCATCCATTCATCCACTATTCATCCATCATCCATCCAAACCCACCCACCCATCCATCAACCCATTATCCATCCATCCATCCACCCTTTAACCATCCATCCATCCATCCATTATCCATCCATCCACCCATCCACCATCCACCATCCATCCAAACCCACCCACCATCATCATCCACCCATTCGTCATCCATTCATCCATCCATCCATCCATCATCCATCCACCCATTCATCATCCATCCATTCACCCACCCATCAACCATTCATCCATCCATTCATCCACCATTCATCCATCCAAACCCACCCACCCATCCATCAACCCATCAACCATCCATCCATCCACCCATTCATCATCCATCCACCCATCAACCATCCATCCATCCATCCATCCACCCATTCATCATCCATCCATCCACCCATCATCCATCCATCCATCCATCCACCCATTCATCATCCATCCATCCACCCATCATCCATCCATCCATCCATCCATCCATCGAACAAAGATGGAGAACGTACTACAGCATGACTCTACTTATTCATAACACTTTGTGAGGAAAATGCCCTCAAGCATTATAAGCTGCATGTAAAAAATGTAAAAAAGTCCAGCCTAAGAGGGCTTACTGTATTAGCTGAGATTTTAACCGTGAATAATATCCACATCACCACATTCTTTAGATATATACTTATTATTAAATGTGTTTAAAAGTAATTGAATTAAAAATTAAACTGAACTGAAATATTGAGAGTAGGTGAGTTCCAGGCAAAAGTCATTTATCATCTAATGTTTTACGCACACACTTGTTTATGTTTAAAATGGTCCTCTAAAGGCCACTTTCCCATGAAAAGCTGGTTTGTTCTTCTATTGTTCTAAGATGTGTTCATAAACGCCAAGTATTGGCATTAATGTTGGCAATCTTACTCCTGAAAGCTCACTGGTGGTTTAGTTGGAGGATTTCCTCCCCATCTGCCAATCAAAGCAACAAAGCTGGCCAGATATTATATTGGCAGTAGATGTAGAAGCAATCAGAGCTGGCAAAGAATGAAAAACATAAATGTCTGCCATTGTAAAATATAAGTTCTCAAGGAAAATAGCAGTAAAATAACCTTTCTGAAATGCTGACTCTGCATCGTTGGCTGCAGAAGAGACTGTCCTGTTTTACCTCGTTGTGAATACGTAAATATCTGCAGACTAGCTTTCCTCATCTGAAAGAGCCACAAAAACAAGCTTAAATGGTCAAACTGTGGTGACTGGAGGAGCGGTGCACGTCTCAGTCTGCATATGGAGACCCGGATCCTGTTCTGAAGAAAGCCTGTCCCTGTTCTGGAAGACTCCATCCAGGTAGCCAATCAACGAGCTGCATTTCAACCACAGCCATCATCTTCAGTATGACACCCACATTAGCTCCAAAGGAGGAAGATATTTCCAGAGATGTGTGATGAGCTTTGATTAAAATAGCACAGATATGCAACACAAGCTGGATAATAACAAACGGATCTGGTCTATGAGGTCACAGGTTCACACAGCTCTGAGTGGCTCATTGAATAACACATTTTTACACCTAGTTGGCTCTAAAAAAGTGCAAGGATTACTTTGCATTTGTGTTTTTGAGTTGGCTGTCTGTACAGACGCCTGAATGCAGTATATCCGCTCATGCTCTTTTTTCATAAAATAACTAATACTGTAAAAACAGCATTACAACTCATTCATGCTCGCTTTAATGAACCAGTGACGCTCAGAGGAGGAGAGCCAGATGTGGCAGGAATGCTGGGAAATCTGTGCTATGAAACATTTATCTCTTCAGGTACGCTCGAAGGCACAAATAAAAGCAGCCAAAAAATGGGTGTATCAGTTGCAGATTTTATGTAAAAAGAGATTTAGTGCACTCCTTCATATGTTTCTACCACGGAGTGAGAAAAAGATTAAACCTGAGCAGTAAAAAGTGAATTCCTAATTGTTTAGCAGCTGCAAGAAAAACAGATTTGTAAAATCAAGAGATTAACAGAGCTGAAGGACATTTTCTGGTTCGACTGCTTTGTAGACTCCTGACCAGTGGTGCAACCAGTACTGGACGACGACAACAACAACAACAACAACAACAACGTGCTCATAAACGGCGTCTCCAGTCCAGGCACCACTCAGGCGCTTTTACAGCGAAGACGCTTTCTCTCGCTGTCGTCCGCAACTTCTCCATCATCAGTAGATGAGCTTCCATCGTTAACCAACAAACCTGCCGTCTTAAAAAGAAGATAGCAGCACCTCATGTGTCATATGAGCGTCCTTATGAGTCACTGTGTGTGTACATGTGTGTGTGTGTACATGTGTGTGTGTACGTGTGTGTGTGTACGTGTGTGTGTGTGTGTATATGTGTGTGTGTACGTGTGTGTGTGTACATGTGTGTGTGTGTACATGTGTGTGTGTGTGTATATGTGTGTGTGTGTAGGTGTGTGTGTACGTGTGTGTGTGTGTGTGTGTGTACGTGTGTGTGTACTGTCCAGGGGATTTGGCTTGTTGCCTTGTCTCGTTCCCTTGTAGACTTTGGACTCCAGGTAAACCTGGGACTGAAAGCCTCCAGCAGTTCCAGTGTATTGCTTTTCCTTCTGCAGTTATCTAACTATTTTCTATAATATTGCTTAAATTTGGACCAGCTTTGGCACCTTGTGCTTGTACGTTGTAGCTCCTTGCAGCAGTCCAGCAGAATCAACATTGATCTCTATCATCTCGTATCATTTAACTCACCGTAAACGACGCTGACAGATTTTCTAGATGCGTTATTAGCGTTTCACTGTGAAATGGAGCAGCATAAGCATGTTTGTAGCGTTTCTGTGGCGTTTCCTCATGTGTGGAAGGCAAATTATAACACACAGGGGAGCTGTTATGTTTCTGCTGAGTTCCACATCACTTGGTTTAAAAAGAAACGATTTAGGAAGTTTAATGTTGTTATTTATGTTGAGAATTACAGAGCGATTCAAATCCTGTCAGTTCTTCTTATTTTTTGTAAGAAGTGGTGTTTTTGGCAGCTATCAGTTATCTTGGCAGGGTGAAGGAGTCGCACCGTGACCCTCTTTGCGAGCCGTGGCCTTAATTTGTTAGTGTTTGTGTCTGGGCTTCCTCTACCAAGTAATGGACTTCCTTCAACTCATAAATCATACTTGTATGCTTCTTTTGATTTGTTTCCTTCTCCCCCCTGGGTTTCTCTTTCTCCACCGTGCTTTTGTTAACGTACCATATCTTTGCTCATGCAAAGCTATTTTCTGCCACAAAAAGCAGCCAGACAATGCTGGCCTTCTTCCTTCTGTGCTTGAGAGGCACTTTTACAGAGGCTAAGGGCCACAAATGTCAACCACAGGAAGGCTATTATGAGAGTAAAATTACTTCCTGACTGTTATCAATCCACTCTCCGGGCCCAGCGAATGGTTAAAAGCCACCATGAAATAGGGCACAGTTAGAGTTTTCTCCTGGGTAACAGCCAGGGTTGCTAACCTTGCTATTAAAGGCCCCGACAAGCTTTGTCAATGCAATCCGCTGAATGCCTTGAGTGACACGCGATCGATATTCTCCACTCTCCCAGGTCATCACCAGTGACAGAGGCCTAAGTAATAATACAGCTCTAGCTGCCTCTCTATCTTACATCCTTCCACTGTCACAATATATTTTTTTTCTCGTCTCGCGGCTTGTGAGCAAAATTTTCTGCACTGATCAAAAGAGGAAGATACGGTGGGTGGAATGTGATGAGGTATTGCTGTGTGTCTGGACTGACTCCGATGAGGGTAGAAAATGTGGCAGGCTGAGGGGGGGAAAGTGAAGGAGCACGGAGGGAGGGGCCCTTGATAAATCGAAAATGACTGGCTGCCGAGTTGTAATCTGCCAGCGCGGAGCCCCTGTAGCAACAAGCCAAATGAAAAAGCATGCTGACAGGCCGGAGAGATGGAGGGCCTGCGGTAGATTGCGGTGGCACGAGGGTAAGAGAGGGAGAGGGAGAGGGAGAGGGAGAGGGAGAGGGAGCGAGCGAGAGGGAAAACAGGCAGGGAACAGAGGAATTAAGGGGAGACGTTTATGTTTTTTTTCCTCTGCATATGCTGTCAAGGAGCTGGCGAGAAAGATATGTGGGGCTGTATGCACTACATAGAGCGCTTATATTCTTTCATACACCAAAATGATTACAAGCTGCAAACATAAGTGCCCATTACAATAAGGTCTAACATAAACACAAACAATCGGCAGTGTTGTGCCACCCATCAATGGCTGTCAATTAGCTCTGCTCTGCAAATGTGCTTTCAGCAGTTATACGACTGCGCCTGTGTACACAGAGAGCCCATAAATCCTTTGTTATGTGGTGTCTTTGCATTTTGCATGAGCACCTTCTGAAAGAGATCCACACACACACAGCACAGGAAGCTGTAGTGTCCTTCATAAGCAGGTGAATTGTCTCCAGCAGTAAAAGCCAACACAAGAGCTCCACCTACTGCATGCACCTCCTCTGTGCCCTTCTGTTGCTCCGGTAGCCAGTCGGACTCAGGGGAAACATCAGCAGGAGATGGCTCTCTGTGTATAGCCTGTAGGTTATTTCTACCCATTCCATTAAAATCCAGTGCAACCTTTTTCACCGAACATAACTGTCAGGCTGAAGGGAAGCCGATGCAGACGGGGCTAATGGGGCTGCAGCAGTTTGGCCTTGTCTCGATGCCTGATACAATGTCAGCTGCAATGAGAGCTAAAAGCTAAGTCTGCCCTCCCCTCCCAAGTATTACATGTGTAAGCCTGGTGCCTGTTAAAAAAGGGTCTTGGGCCAAAGAAGGCAAGTCAGTGTGCCTACATAACAGATCTGCTGGCCTGAATACGCAACAGCACATCCTCTCAAAAATGCAAGGTCAATTCAGCGGCAGCAATGAGCCCAAGACAAGAAGACCAGCATCATAATTGGGAACTCAATAAAGCTCATGTGGAAAGTAATGTGAAATGGTGCTGACGGATCCCACCCACCAGGACCGTGGAGAGCCCAGAGCAAACAATCTGTCTGCACAGCCATCCTTTCATACAGGGTTTACGCATCAACATCAGATGAGCTGCATATATTTAGAAATCACTAGTGGCACAGCATGAGGCTTGATGAATTCAAAAACAGCAAGGAAGAGTGTCACTGTATTTTCAGTGGAATTATCTGCAGCCTTTTTTCTGTTTATCCTCCCCCTCTGCATCTCCACAGCAAGGCAACAGGGGCCTTGAATGTGTACAGCCTGTCTCCTTCCTCCCTCTGTTTCATTTGCAGACCCGTGGCTAACAGTCAGACTGTCTCAGATAAAAGCCATCTCCCTCACAGCATGGCTACTGTTTCAGGGCACTGCCGATCTGCTGTGTGCACCCCGACTTTCCGCGCTCCCACTGGGCTATTCAGAAAATCATGGCTGATACTGAGCCGTTTGTCTCCCTATTGTGCTTATCCTTGGTCATGCTGTGGCAAGAGAGAATTCTTAAAAAAACAGCTTTTTTTCCCCGCGAGGAAACGTTGAAAATTATTTTTGTAACCCTCACTGTGGAAATTTTGGTGAATGGTACACTAAGAATTGAATAAAACAATTTAAAAGGCAGGCGCTGCAGGAGTGGGAGTCTGCCTGAGGCTCGCTGAATTTGCTGGGGAAAATTGGCTTCTCAGTCTGAGGTTTATCACAGAAAACTTGAGGCATTTACTGGAACAAGACTGGTGTAATCATTTCAAATAGTCCAGCACAAGATGACTTTACGTAGGCAGTCGAGAATCCACCGAGGTCTAATCAAAGAAATGCTGAAGGAAGTAATGTGGGAGTTATACTTTGAATTTCTGTGGCAGCTTTTGTGTCAAATGGCTTTGAACTATATTGGCTTTGAATGGCAGGAGAACCGCCTAAAAAACCCAAGAAAAGGAATAATGGACTGTGGACTTGCTTGCACCAGCTGTAGAAAACATTTTACAGTGCAGCGATTACTGTAGAACGGCCAAAAAGGGAACTCTCAAATAATTATGTTAAATTAGAGATAAAAACAGGATGCAGACCGGTCAGACGAAGTAGGACTTTAGAACAAAGTTGTCTGCTGTTAGAATTTAAAGAAAAACTAACCAGCGAAGCAAGAAGCACCTGAGAACTCTGAGAGGACATTGGTGAGTTCAGTGGATGAGATTCACTTTTTTGTATAGGATGCAGTCTGATCTTTATGTTATTGTGCAAAAGTGCAATATTAACAAAATCAGTTAAGTCCAGAAATGTAGCATTAGTTGGCGTATACAAACAATATGGTGTGATACGCAGTTAAAACAGCACTGCAAAGCATGGAGCTACCTCTATCATTAATTATGTAAAAGCTCAGGAATTGAAAAATAAATCACACACACACATTTAGTATTTGTGTTTTTTCAATCCAAAAGAGAAAAAAGAGGAGTGAGCAGTCAGAACTTGCAGAGAACTGGAGGTTTGGATTAGAAATGTTTTTACTTCCTCGCAGCCTCACAAGAGAACACAACATGAACAAAGAGCAAGGTTAAAGCAAGAATTCACTGTTGTGAACAGCACACTTTCAAGTATGCCTTTTTTATCACAACTTCTTTTCTCAATTGTTCCCTGATAACTATTCATTTACAGCTGGCTGTAAAATCCACAGTCCATGAAAGGATGCCAAGTTTTTCTGTGAGATGGAATAACTTGAGTGCGAGCTCCAAAGAATGAATGTTGAGATTCCCCAGAGTCCTCTTTTAAACACACGGGTAAATAATTCAACAGAGCCTGAACAAAGCCTGAATCTGAGCGCATGCTGGCTTCTCTGGTGTGCGCTGCACTTTCTTCACCGTCCCAAAAGAAGCAACAACGACTCGGGCACCATTCCCCCTTCTTGGGACTGAAAAAGATGTTTTTTCGATTTATTTTGAGCTTTCTGAACAGATATCAAAAGAACAAGTGCTCCTGCGTCACTCAGAGTCTTCAGTCTTCCTTCCTTGACAAAGAGCTGTGAAACACCAGCCTGCTGCCCCCCCGCTGACCTGTGGGTGGTGCTACATAACAAGACATTGGGAGGAGGAAACATGGAAAACAAAATATACTGCTGCAAAATTACTGTGAAATCAGAGTGTGCGTTGCCAAAAAACGGAAAAGCAAATGTTTGACACGACACTGAAGATTTAACACGAACAGCTCAAACGCAACGAAGGTGAAAAGGGAGCACTTGAGACGCCATCATTCACCGTCTCCCAGGTTCCTGCCGTCTCCTTCAGTAGCACTTGGATGTTACTTCTCCACTTGTTATGGTTGGAAAGTTAGACTTCACCCTTGGAGGATACTTCCAAAGGACCACTGTTACTACACTTTCACACAGCCTGGAACCTGAGCATCGTGGTTATCCTTCAAGACCAAGAAGGTGTGTGTGTGTGTGTCTACATATGTATATATACATGTGAATGTGTGTGTTTTTATATATATATACATATATATCTATATCTATATATATAGATATATATAAATAAAAAGAGGGAAAAAAAAAGAAAAATAAGAAAAAAAATCAACATGAATAGAAAGTGCTGTGTTAAAGACAAACATGGTGATTCATGCATCACGTTCTGTTACAGAGAACGCAGTAGCGTATGTGAAGCAACATTGTTTAAAAGTTACGATAATAAACGTCAGAAGTGGAAGGAAGCAGCATTAGTCGCATGCTGACCCTGTATCTGGGATCCTCGTACAGCACATACTTTATACTTCTAACTACTTTTCAGAGTGGAGTATTGTATTTTCTTCTCTACTATGTTCAACAACTTTACCTACGACTTTTTTTCCATAAGAGAATTTTTCATGAGAGAATTTTCCCTGCAACAGATCACTTTTACACGCTTTTCAGGCATTTTAACTCCACCACTGCTTGAGTCTGCCAGCTGGAAGAGGAGCTTTCTGGTGGTTTGGATTAGAAAATGCAGACCTGTGTGTTCTGCTCCTCAGTTCTTCAGTCTACATCAGAAGCGACAAGCATGAGACACCTGAATCTGTGCATCTGAGGGAACTGTGATGAGCTGCATCCGTGGAAATATATGTGCCATTTCTCATCGTAAAATCAGTCCAGAGTGAGCTTTGTGATTTAACCTCTGCCACTTGACACAGCCAGTTTACCTTCTGTCAAACCTCATTTCATTCTGTCAGTCCCCGTGAATACGGACTTGGGTTTTGTTATATTTTGCCGCCTTTTTGTAGTTTCCTGAGGCTGAAACTTTCAGTTTTGGGAGATTTCAGCTCTGTCACAAACTCCACTCTGAAAACAGATTTCATCCTCCTCCTGCTGCACACAAAGAGCTCTTGGGAAGTGGTAGCAGAGGATGCAAGGGCTCCTGAGGGCTACCTTTTAAAAGTGGCCATACTGATACAGGCCTTTTTTTTACTTTCATGGCCAATAATTGATAGACACAAAGGCCTACTTGAATTTTCCATTTCAAAGAGGTGCCGACATTAAAAATGTTCCTTGAACGCGAGCCCGCGGGCGACCCCTCCCTCCCTACTTCCCTCCTCCACATGTTCTGTTCTGCGTCTCCTTGTAGCTAGGCTAATTGCAGCGATTTCAGGTGATTGTTATTAAAAACAGGCAAATGGTGAAGCTGCACAAGCTGAACCCCCTTGAGGACAGGCCCTGTCACACCAGGAGCGCCTGTGCATCCTAATGACTGCAATCAGGTCCCACAAGTGCAAGACCCCTTTGTTTTGTTTCGTTTTTTTCGAAGCTGTGAAGGAGGCGAAAATATGTGAACAACACACTCCAATGTTCTTCAGGATGAATAAATGTGAAGAGAACAGCAGCAGCAGCAGCAGCAGCGCTGGCTCTCTTCCTAAACTCAAAGAGCACAACACACAAATACGTTTACATTTAAGGCACGGGCTAAATTTCCTTTTACATAAAAACTGTCACTAGTGTCAGACCAGTGTGTCCTGTCAGACCTCCATCAACTGTCCAGCACTGGTAACAGTGTAAGATGGCTTTAAGAGAGCAGCATCTTCAAAATAAAAGCCTTCACTTAGGTGGAGCTTCATGGTCAATAAATAAATAAATACACACACACATATATTTATATAAACTTACTGAATTACAGTGAAAAAGAGCCACAAGACGTCATGATTGTATGCGAGTGGCATGAACTTACTGACACGTGTGGCGGGACTGCACATAAACAAATCCACAAAAAACTCAATGAGCTGAAGCAACGATGTCACACGGATGTTCAAAAGGAGTTACTGAACTACAAGCTGCTGAATCATCAGTGTTTAGCACTGCCCACGTTAAATTCTTTACGTTGAAAACAGATAATACTGCAGTGACACTGACTTTGCCTCCCGGCAGCAGAAGCAGTCCGACTGAAATTCATCATCATTTACTTTATGCTACATTTAAAGAGATTTTAGTGCAGAAAATACCTTGAGGATTTCTGAGCATGACCTGTCCAGGTGGACCCCTGCCTTTCGCCCAAAAGTGAGCTGGGATAGGCTCCAGCAGACCCATGTGACCCTGCACAGGACATAGCGGGTATAGATGATGGATGGATGGATGGATGGATGGATGGATGGATGGATTTTTGAGCATCTCCATCTAGAGGTGCTTAATAACTGGGTTCATCGCTGCTTTGGGGGGAGCAGATGAGAGTCAGGATGTGCAGCGTTCTTCAGTGTTTCTGATGTTTCTTTCATTTTCTCATTTCATTTTTACATATAATGTTCAGAGGTGTTTTTTTCTTGTTCTATTTTTAAACTTGAGAATCCTGATATAACACTTTTTTTAGATTCTGACAGATAAGCCGTCACTATTTCTTTGAGCAAGCGCTTCCAGCTCCTCTGGTGGGTGGTCTCTCTCTCTCTCTCTCTCTCTCTCTCTCTCTCTTTACAAAAAAATAAAATAATGGAATTGTGGAAAAAGTTTTCACTCACAAAAAAAGGAAAAAGAAAAATGAACAAGTTCTCACTTATAAAAAGGTGATGATCACACACTTCCAATTCAATATTCAAAGGTAGATGCCAGTTAATTCTAATTAAACTCAGTCCTGGTTTGAATACGTGTGAATATTTTGCACAAACACACAAACTGGGTGTGATTTTGTTTTTCCAGTGCCTGCAGGTAGCCAGGTAATACTAGTCCCATGAGATGAGAGCATTAGCGTCTGATCTGGGGGCACTGAGCAGCTGCTTCTGCACCTTTACAATCAAAACGTGAATCAAAGTCTGACTTTCTTATAGAAACACCTGAACATATTTTTGGAGCTCTTACAGTCACATGAAGACAAACATGCTGACATTCAACTGATCCCTCTCTGTATGCACTTTTAAAGCGTGTTCTCGTCATTCCTTTTTTATTTTCTAACTGTTAGAAGTCCACAAAGCGACACAATCACGCCCCCACAAAGCGACCAGTGAGGGTTCACTGTAAGCTCTACAGATTTAACAGTGTGATTAATTCAATTGTAATGAAATCAATTCTAAGTGTCCAGTGTGATGCAGCGGAGCACGCTGACCGGCCACAGCAGCAGTTATCGGATACAATTCCAGCTCACCTCCATCAGTAATAAAATAAACCAACGAATAAAACAAACGAAGAGACAGAGCTCTCTTACAACAAGTTAACACAACTGGGCAGCCAGTGATCAATATCATGCATAACTGCCGACCTGGGACTAACGTTAATAGATCCAGCAGTTCAAGAAGGAGGAAATAAATACATAAAGAAGATAGATAAGGGGGCAGCTCCAGTGCAGAGCTGCAGTCGGTGGAAATACAAGAAGTGCGGGTGTGACTGAGTCAGTGCTCCATCGATCCTGGAGATGAATGTGCCGCTGGGGAGCTGTGCTTTGACATGACCAATCAGCACACCTGCTGGCAACAGAATGAGAAAATGTTTGTGTTAAAGGCAAGTGAGACAGCTTTACTCAGCCCTTCAAGATTTCCTCCTACCTCCACGCTCTTCCCATCTTGTCACAATTTCTTCCCGACTCTTTGTGCACACAATTTGTAATTATGACATCCTGGGAACTGCAGAGCTCATGCGACTATGCTGTTTGTTTAACTGAGAGGATGAAGAGGCGCAGCGCTTACAAGCCTTCAACACACAGATCTGGTTACAGCTTCTTGGCAACAGCAAGATCTGTCAGCCTCCGTCAGTCCGACAGTCAAACCTCCAGCAGCTTGTGTGAAGATGCAGAGAATGTTGTTTGCAATCTGATGCTTCATTGCTTTCCTGCAGCTGCACAGGGGTCTGGTAGAGACTGGATTTTACAGTGTGGCTGAATGCAAATCAGCTCACACACAGACTTATGGGAAAAAGAAACCCAAAAAACAGAGGACCTGTGGGCAGAGAGGTCTTCAGCAACACTGCAGCCTCCTCTCTGCTCATGTATAAAACATGAGAACATGTAAATACGTTATTCTCTGCATGCATTAATGATCACGGAGAAACTCACAATCCAAGCACCAGGGCAATTAATAAAAGATGGCCCACATATAAGGGCTCATACCCCCCACCACCCTCCTCCACCACTTGATCCACTGAGACACATTTCATGCCAATTCTCAACCTTGTTTTATTTCTGTGCTGCTTGGGGGTGTGGTGCTGCTGGAGTAGCACTGAATAATGAATGGAGGCTATTCCGAAGCCAGACAAAGTCTGTTCAGCAGAAGATCCAGCAAGGATGCACACACATACGCTGGCACACATGCACACAACTGTTGTGGTCCTTACTGGATTCTCCATGGAGGAAATGAGGGGTTAACCAGTCTCTGGGGAACTGTGAAAGGAAGCCTGGAGACGGTGCATAAAACATGTGTTTCTGCGCTCCAAACACACAAATACACATATAACACCGCGCACGTGCAGCGCAGAGAAGAACTTTTAAGTGACTGTTCAAAGGAAGTCAATGTTCTTCCCTGTAATACGCAGCTCAAACAAAAGTCAAGCTCAAAGTTGTGCCTGAATCTGCTGTTTAAACCCGAATGACGCGGCTCTTGTTTCATTCTTCTTTACGTTCCCCAAGTTCATTATGAAAGCATTCTTCATGCTTCCTGGAAATGAAGCATTAAAAAGTTACAAACAAAAATAAAAAAGCATTTTCCACCACTGATAAATTAAGACTTAAGATGAGACTTTTAACATTTATCCTCAGCATGAGCAGCTAGCAGGTTTCACAACCGCAACCACAACATCAACATCACATCCGGCCATGAAATGCTGAACCACAGATGACACGAGTCGGAGCTGTCCCCACTCTGTGGACGCCGATTAAGCTGTTGTTTTGAACAAATTAAGATAAACCACATCAGATTCCTTAATGGCTTCGGCTCTTGGCCTGAAAAGTGTGATATGACGTGAACAGAGCCTCCAGATTACTGAAACACGTAAGAGGTGTGTCGTCATGACCAGAAAAATAGAAAGAAAGACGGGTATTTGCCCTGCTAGTAACTCTGATTTAAGGAAAAGTAGGGAGCTGAACAGCGACAGGAACAGAGAGGGGAGGCGTCTGATTGGATCACGCCGGCTCATTAGTGGGAAGCACATGAATGCAGATCCTACCAGGTCCACCCCCATATCTGACACCCCCTCCCAGGCTTTATTTCTGAGCCTTGTGTCTCTGTATGACCAGATTTGATAGTGAAGACCACTGAACACCACCTTTATTCATTTTTCTTCCATTTTCCTGTCATGTGACTGGAAAACACGAGCTCATTGGTTTGCACTTGCTGTCCAGCTGCAGCCTGCGATAATGAATTGAAAGCTGAAAATTTCTCAACTTTTGACAGAAGCAACCGACCCGACGCACAGAACCCACAATTCATTTCGGCAATGGATGACATCACCCAATCAGAGACCACGGAGACGGAAGGAGACGACTCACGCAGCTGCTCTGTGAACCAGCGTCTGGCAGAGAACACAGCACAAAAGCTAAGTTTGACAAAGCGACACGCTACTCAAAGTAAGAAGCAGCTGCACGAGAGGGTTACTGATAAGATTTAAAAACCATTGGTTGGTGGGTAGACCAACCAGAACGCCAGACCTCAGGAAGGCAGGCTGAGACAAGGCCACCTAGCCAATCCTGGACGAGCAGATCAGCCACCTGCAACCTAGAAAATGACAGGCCATGGACCAAAAGAACCTGCATCTTCACACGTCTGGTAGATGGTTTGAAGCTCATGTCCTCTCAGCCTCTTCACTGGGACTCATGCTCTTCACCCTCTGGGCACCAACGGATGCACCACAAGCTAGCGACAGTACCCATAGCTGCCGTTAACACCCACTTTTACACAGTTTTCATCACGCCTCTGTTTATACTTTAAATGTGATATCAAAGTCAGTATACTGAGAAGAAGCAGGAGGAGACAGATGGCTTGGGAAATGAAAGCTCTGCTCTGTCTATTTTTTTTTGTTCTTCACAGAGGGAACTGGCCAGACTGGCAGCTTGTCAATCTAAAGGACCGATGGGATGTAATCTGGAGATGACAGCTTATTTTCTCTCTTTGACCCACTTTTATCCACCTCTCTCTGTCATTCCATCACTTGTGTACAACCACAAGTTGACCTTTGACCGCCACCGAGCTCCATTTGTCAGTCAAGCACAAAAAGGAGGAAAGAAGAAGACAAAAGGACAAAGACTTTTTTTTCCTGCTGTAGCTATCAGCCACCTTTTTTTTCCATGTGCTGAATTCAAGTGACAGTAATCACTGTTTATTAACTCGCTTTGCCCTTGTCATGTCCAAGAGCAATGGCCACATATTAGAGTGATTAGACAATTAGAGCCATTACTGTATTACACAGGCCAATGTCACACATCACACCGCGGTTGGAGCGAGCAGACAGAAACATTCTTGCTTTCCCCTCCATTACAAGCATTTCAGCAGCTTTAAGCTGGCAGAAAATGGGCTTAATGATTTCAGCTAGTGTGCACCACTGCTCTATTTAGAAACAGATTGCATTTTCTTTCAAATTAACAGTGCTGGGGATAAAAGCACAAAGGGGAATAGACTGTGCTAAGTAGGGAGAGAAGAAGACCTGATGTAACGAGGCTTATGCTGCAACACTAATTAACACAAGGCCCTCCGCTCATTTCCTTAAAATTTATTTAACACAACGCACACTGCTTCATTTATCTGAGCAAATGAGCGGTTAGATGTGTATCTCTTCAGCTCCAGCAGGTCAATTACTACAGCTAAATAATTAACAAAATGTAATATTTAGGTCCAACAAAAAAAAAAAAATCATCCCATTCTCCAAGAAAAACTTCTACAAATGCTCACAAAATTAACACATCATGAATTCACGCATCATGTATTAATTATTGGGAGGATAATTTCTGTTATAAAACCAAGAAACAACTTCATTTTGCCACAAAGTCATGTGAGAAAACAGATCTTCTGTTCTGCAGAAGTGGAATTTAACAAATGAAGAGGAGAGGGAGGTGAGGAGAGGAGAGGAGAGGAGAGGAGAGGAGAGGTGGAGGAGAGGGGAGCCAGCATCTGGAGCCAGCTCGACATCACAGCACCCTGATGTTTAGCCTCTTTTCTTGCAGGAGGGCTAGAAAGGCAGAGAAATCTGTTTCCTGTCATCTTCCATCTTGTCAGTCTTTGTTCAAACATCTTGCATCTCCTCCACCAGCTGTTTGCTGCCTGTGCTGACAGATGGCTGCTTCTCTTTGATATGCACTTTGGTCTGGCCTCCTCCTCCTCACACCTCCCCACCTCGCTGGGTAAAAGTTTTTACTGGAAAAAAGACTCTGCCAGGGTAATGGATGACAGCGAATTCTGCTGAAAATGAGAGAAAGTTAGTTGGTCACACTGAGAATCTGTTAGCCATTAGCAGAACACAGAGGTGTACAAAAAACTGTTCTCCCATCGAGCTGGCGGGAAATAATGATCCAGGCGTTATGCAACTTCTTTTTTCTTTTTTCTTCTTTGAAGGGGGAGGGGCTTGAAAAAATGCTTCTTTGTCCTTGCCAACATAGACGGGTACTGGCAGAGAGTTACACAAGTTTACTTTTAGACAAAAAGCTATTGTTTAACTTTGCTTCCTAGCAGTCGGCAGCATGTGATCCATCTCTCCATAAATTTGTGACATTCCCATAGCTCACGTTGCCAGGCCGTCTTTCTTCCTGGGAGTGTCTGTGTGAAGTGACCCAGACCTGCATGACAGAGCATGCATGAGACAACAGAGGACTCTTTGAGCTGCCGTACCAGGGTCTGCCCGTGTAGCTCAGGTAGCTCAGCTATGGGAACCATCTCCGTGCCCAGTCATCCAGCAGGCTGAAACCAGAGCTGCTCCAGAGCAGGCAGCAGAAGGCAAGCAGGACGTGGCATTCCAGAGGGAATTTACTTGGAGCTAATGAGCTCTGGAAGGACCCCTCTGAGAAGAAAATGAGGCCCAGTTACTGCACAGCCCAAGAAGCACCTTCACTGAGAGAGCAGACGCACGTCTTCTAACAGCCAAATACGTTTGTTGCACGTACGGGTGACATCGTTAAGGCAATTTCACTTCAATGAGAGACGGTTCTTCCAGTCTACAGCACAACGGCAGGTCTATAGATGGTCTATAGATGTGAAATCCTGTATGTCCTTAAAACAGAGTGTAAAGACTCAGCTGGTCTATAGCATTGAGCTAATTGATTAATTAATCCCCACTCTGAGTTGTTAGTTTGAAATAAGCACTGATAAACCCGATCAGGTGGTGATGGGGGTGCACATCCATCAGTAACCTCCAGCCTTGTGCACGCATGTAGTATTAATACAAATGTGCTGTTTATTTATTTTTTTATATATACTATTATGAATTCCTTCTCCGCATGTATAGACCCAGAGCGGTGGGCTGCCACGGTGCAGCACCCGGGGAGCAGGCGGGGGTTTCAGGTGCCTTGCTCAGGGGCCCCTCATCCATGGTTGTGGACGTGGGACGCACTTGTTCAGGCACTCCCCCCCGCCCACTCCGCCCCGCCCATCGTACCGGCCGGGACCCTCTGGTTTCCAGTCCAGATCTCTAACCGGTACGCCACAGAACCTCCCAAGGTTCAAGGTTCGAGGTTTCCTAATTGGTACGGTACCGTAGTACTGGTAAAATCACTGCGCAGGCAGCGATCCCAGTATACATGACAATCACGTAAAAAACATCATCTCTGACAAGGCAACAACAAAACACACATGCTAACATTTTCATTTGCTGTGAAGCTGTTGAGGTTCGTTCTTTCTTTCTTTTTTTCTTCAAATAAATGTGGCTTCATGGATACACGAACAAACACTGCTTTTTTCTTCCTTTTCCGTCACGTGTAGAAGAGCTCAGATATGACAGCCAAAGGCTCCATGTGTGGGTCCACGCAGGCTTTCTAGTCGACTAGACATCCCATCATTTGTTCCACCCATCTGTCAGTCTGCGTGGGCACCGAGGGCTTGTGCTCTCTCGTTCATTCTCTCTGGACTGTGATTTTGGACCGACCCACATGTTGGTCAGCCACTCCTCCATCCATCCATCCATCCATCCATCCATCCATCCATCCATCCATCCTTCCATCCATCCATCCATCCATCCATCCATCCATCCATCCATCCATCCATCCATTAATCCATCCATCCTTCCATCCATCCATCCATCCATCCTTCCATCCATCCATCCCTTCATCCATCCATCCTTCCATCCATCCATCCATCTATCCATCCATCCATCCATCCATCCATCCATCCACTTGTGCTTATCTGAATTTGGGTCACAGGTGTAGGAGCTGAACCAGAGAGACCTAGACCGCCCTCTCCCCAGCCACCTCCTCCAGATCTTCAGGAAGAACACTAAAGCTTTAAATACACAAAACACATGTGGACTGGTTGGGAAACAATTCAGGTCCTGGGGACCATTCAGGGCCCTAGTGAAGGTTTAGACCTGGTCCAAAATGAAGCCCTAAGTGAACTTTGGGTTTCTACTTGCAGTGTTGGCATGTCCTGGTTCAGTCCAGCCCAGTATCCCAGCATTCAATGAGGACGCAGGCCACATTAGCTCAGAGCTTTATACTCTCTCTTTTCATATAATTAGAGGTGAAAAACTCAAACTAGGAAGTAAAGACTTCACATCGTGGCCAAACTCTGGCAGTTTTCAGACCACCACATGTTCATTAGGACCTCACCGTCTATAACGAAGTCCTTCATCTGCACAGCTTTTGAACTTGCAGGAAACCCAAACAGTCAACTTAAGTTATCTGGCAGAAGAGCTGAAGAAGCCTAACAAGGTACAAGAAAAAAAAAGATAAAAATCAGGAAGCAGGAGGGCGGAGAGGGAGTCGTGATGCAGTTAAATCTGGACCACACAGCAGACTGATGGGCTAATGAGGAAGCAAAGGGATTTAAGGGCTGAACGTGGACCTTCTGGATGGACACACCTCCCCATAAAAGTGAGATAAGTCCCACAAGAATGGTTATGAGTGCCAGATTTAGCACCTCTGTTAGCTCTGACTTCCATTCCTGAGTCAACAGATCAGATTCTTCAGTGCTTAGATCATGTTTTTTGATTCTCTTCTGCTACTGAATGGACGGCTCATCTGCACATTTCACCAAAAACAGAGATGAGAAGAGGACAGCAGCGGTAAAATAAATGCTAATCAGGTCGGCCGAGCTGACCAACGAGAGCTGGCCGCTCCGTCCGGCCTGACAGGCAGAAGTGTAATACATTTTTTAATTGCAAGTGTGATTATACGGTGTGAGGAACCTGCACCGGCTGATTAAATGCATTTGGGTTAATATTAGAGGCCAATCATTCCTGGAAATAAAGCCTCTGGAGGAGGGAAGGTAATTGCAGGAGGACAATTATAATCCCTCATATGGTAATAATGGAAAATAATGTCTTCCAAGAGGCTTTTTTATTTTTTTACACCACGCAGACAAAAGACAAGTGATTGGCTGGGTACTCTTGTGAAAACTGCGGGTTATTAAAAAAAAGGAAAAAAAAAAACGTTAGATTTACTGGAAACAATGATTGGATGTTTTTCATGGGACAATGCGGTTACATCACACCTGACACAAAGCAGTTGAGCTGAACAAACGGAGGTTTAGCACCACGGTTGGTTCCAGTTTCATTGTTGTGGGTCAGTGGGCCCATAATAAGGTGCATTTCATCAAGAAAGGTGGGAATGTGGGGGTCAAAGCTGTTGACCCCAACAACTTGATTGTTTAGAACAAGATTATTATTTTCTTCCACATCAGCTAAACAGACACCAAACCTGGTACATTCGCATGTACATGTATGAATAAATGTATATAGCAGAAACAGCAACACAGATTTGTGCAGAGGGCTTTTAAAGCCAATTTCTCCTCAAAAGGCGGGGCCAACAGTGCTGAGAAGCCAACTGGAACAGGCTTGAAACCAGTTTGCTGTCTTTGGGTTGCCTAA
>JBAMYA010000006.1:11731190-11746934 GCA_037176975.1 Arrhamphus sclerolepis | reverse complement strand
GATGTCTGAGATGATTGCAGAAGTCTGTGGACCACACAAGAACAGCTGGGAGACCTGGAGTTCCATGGAGTTGGTGGCGTCTAGCTCACTGTTGATCCGTTTCAGGAACTCTAATTTTGGCCGTCCGTCCTCAGCTGCTCCCTCCTCTCAAGCACGGTGGTTCACTTAGGGACCGTCAACAAATTTACGAACCAAACACTCCCGAGAAACAAATATAAATATATTTCTTGTATTACATAAGAAAATTGAAAATGGCTTCAAATTAAATTAAGAAAATTAAATAAAGCCATTAATCCATTTTCAATTGTTTTATGTAATACAGGAAATATATTTGTTTCTTGGGAGTGTAGTCAGTTCTGGTCCTCCATACACAATAGCATGCAGAGACAATCATAAACTTCTAAATGGAACATTTCTGGGGAAATTTCAATGCAACTGCCTGTTTGATTCAGTTCTGACATTAAAAAGTGGAACAACAGGTGCGGAGAGAGGCTGGTTTATGTCAAGAAGTCATGATTTAGCAAATGTGAAATTATGAAAATTATTATTATTATGAAATTATACAAATTTTATGTCAAAATGTTGCAAAAAGTAATTTTCCCCCTCAAAAGTTAAGAAGTCACAATTCTGTGATTACAATTCTGTGATTATATATGTATGTGATTATAAAGTCTTGATTTGTCAAAATTTGCTGACAATATGACTGAAATATATTTTACATTTGTGATTTTACAACATAAAAGTCTCAATTTTATGACAAAAGTAACAACATTTTTAACACGTTTTTTTACCAAAAAAGATGAGATGTTGTGGAACCGGCTATCGTACAACAAAGTTTGCCTTATTTAATGAAAAAAGTAAGTTCTTTGAAATGTACATATTTGAAAAAAATGTGATTTTAGTACAAAGGCCTCAGTTTAATGATAAAAGTCACACATTTGGTAACTTTGAAAAACTATTAACTAAAACTTCCATTTTTATTTTTTATTTTTTGAGTCTGGGAACTAGCTCGAAGTCTGACAACATAGCTGGTTTTGGAAAATAAAGAATAACTGGCCCTTTAATGGTTACCATGGTGATGATGTGGCCTGGGATGAAATAGAGTTATACACCTCTGCTTGAAGATGATCTCTGTGAATTAACTTCTTGGATTAGTGAAACCTTGGAACCTGAGGTAATCTGTTTTAATACTTCTTTATACGTATACTTTAATACGTCTGTCATATCCATCCATCCATCCATCCTTCCATCCATCCATCCATCCATCATTCCATCCATCCATCCTTCCATCCATCCATCCATCCTTCCATCCATCCTTCCATCATTCCATCCATCCATCCTTCCATCCATCCATCCATCCATCATTCCATCCATCCATCCATCCATCCATCCATCCTTCCATCCATCCATCCATCCATCCTTCCATCCATCCATCATTCCATCCATCCATCCATCATTCCATCCATCCATCCTTCCATCCATCCATCCTTCCATCCATCCATCCATCATTCCATCCATCCATCCATCCTTCCATCCATCCATCCATCCATCCTTCCATCCATCCATCCATCATTCCATCCATCCATCCTTCCATCATTCCATCCATCCATCCTTCCTTCCATCCATCCATCCATCCATCCATCCATCATTCCATCCATCCATCCTTCCTTCCATCCATCCATCCATCCATCCATCCATCATTCCATGCCTACTCGCTGTGTTTTACATCCAACAAACAAACACGTCAGGGTTATTTAGGGTTATTTAGGATTAGTAAGGGATAGTTAGGGATAGTTAGGGTTAGTAAGAGTTAGTTAGGGATAGTTGGGGTTAGTTAGGGTTAGTAAGGGTTGGTTAGGGTTAAGGATGGTAAGGGTTAGTTAGGGATAGTAAGGGTTAATTAGGTTTAGGTTTAGTTAGGGTTAATTAAGGTTAGATAGGGTTAGTTAGGGATAGTTGGGGTTAAGGATGGTAAGGAATATTTAGGGATAATTAGGTTTAGTTAGGGTTAGTAATGGTTAGGGATAGTTAGGGTTCAGGATAGTTAGGGTTAGTAAGGGTTAGGGATAGTTAGGGTTAGTTAGCATTAGTTAGGGTTAGGTAGGGTCAGGCAGTGAGGAGCACAGCAAAGCCTGTGACCACAGCTTCAATGACAGTCGGTATCCATGTTTATGTCTCACACTGAAAGCCACTTTTTTTTTCTTTCTTGAAAATGTTTTTCTAGTTGATCTGTCAAAACAAGCTTTGGATTGAATAATTATAATCCCACCAAAATGATCCTCCTGCCCTCAGAGCCTCCTCATCCGTTTAACCACTGAATATTTCAGTGATAGCGAACACTTGTCCACTTTGAAGCTTAGCATGAGCACACAAGATGTGGCACAAAACCCCTTAGCTCATCACGAACAAACAGATCCACCAAAGTAAAAGTCTGAGTAGTGGAGCTACTTTACTCCGTCTAAGCTGCTGTTGTATCCTCAGTGGTGGGGGGGGCTTTTGTCTGGCAGATGTTTATAGAGGATGGGTGATGCTTCCTTGCTGTGCGCTGCCTGGGAGAACATCTGGAGTTTGCAGGGATTTACCAGTAATCCCTTCAGCAAGCTGTGGGGTGGTCTCTTAGAATTTCAATGTGTCTATAAAGTACGAACACCTTACCAGCACAGAGGGGAGAAAAAAAGAAAGCACAGACAGGCCGATTTGCGACAAGCATTGCTGAGGTCGAAAGTTCTGTAAGCTTCTTACTGCTCCAGCTTTTAAGCATAAATGAATTAAACTGGTTTGGCTAAAATAGCTGCAATAAACTCTCATTAAAGTCCTCTAAGCATGAATGGATGGGCAGAGGGATAAAACTTTCATGCAGCTTACCTCATACTTTATTTGACAAAAAGGGAATGGCTTTTGTTACTAGAGTGGCTTCACTTGAGGAATCTTCTAAATCAAAACACGATTTGATGCTGCAAATGTCGAGGCGAACCACCCAACAGCAGACTCCCACAGGAGATGGCAAATTTGTCTTTGCAACAGGGCCCACTGGAATGCATTTGATTGGTTTCAGCTCCTTGAGTTTATGTTTGAAATATGTGATACCACCCAAGAGGGATTTGTACACTGTGTATCTCATAGATCATAACATACTGAGGCATCATCAGAGACTGCAATAAGCCTCTCTTAATGACAACCCTCACCCCATTCTGTGTTTCACATTCATTATAGTCATTACCATCGCCCCCTGCCATTCCACAAACCCAGTCCTGCACACAGGCAGAATAAGTACACACTGCACACATCAGCCACCTCTGTCTGAGAGGGACCGAGCAGAAAACAGAGACCAGTCAGTCAGCCCTCTACTTATTTAGCTTTCTTTCTTTCTTTTTTTTTTAACAAAAAAAGTACCTATTACATCTAATTTGTCCTCATCATCCTATGGTCACTTTTATAAGTAAACTCAGATGTTGACCTACATATTGCTTTTAAAAAGTTATTCACTGAAATTACAATTTAAAAAGAATCTGTGGTGCAACGAACCTAAAGTATCAGCCATCCGGCTGTCCCTTCATCCATCCATCCATTAATCCATCTATCCTACCATCCGTCCATCCATCCCTTAACTATACCCGTTAATTCCTGTGCAGGGTCATGGGGGTCTTCTGGAGCCTATCCCAGCTCACTTCGGCGAACGGCAGGGGTCCACCCTGGACAGGTCTACAGTCCATCACAGGGCTGCCTAAAACACCAATGTACCTGAAATTCTCAGACTGCTATAACATCTCAGATCAATATGTTTCTACTAAGAAACTCTGGCATTCCTGCTCCACTCCGCGCCATTCTTCATGTCTTTTGTTGATACTAGTCCAGTTGTTTCTCTGCCTACGTCTCTGATTCTCTGATTGGTTGTATGACTATCCAATGGTGTCCAGAGGCAATTTCTTTATGTACGGTGACTGACAGGTGCAAACGCGCAGCAAATAGCGAAACGAGCTGCAAACACATGTATGATGCTAATGATGCTAATTCCAAAACACGCAAACATAAAAAAAACAAATGCAACAGAAAAACTTTGCAAACAAACAGAATGGTGCAATCACAGGAAAATAGAGCAAAGCAGAAAATGCTGCAAATAGTAAAAACAATTTTCAAAAAGGGGTTTTCAAAAAGAAAGTTGGAGGAAGAAAGAAAGGTACGTTATACTTCATTACTTTTTCAAGAACGCAGTCTTTTACAATAGAATAGCAGCATAGCTACGTAGGTAATGTTAGCGTTCTAGAGACTTTGATTTACAAGTTTGCATCTCTGATGTGTCAATCAACTTTCTTTTTGAAAATCCCACGTTAAATCTTGACTTCCTGTTTTTACTGGATGTCTGGTCCTACATGATTTGTTCTTTGTTTGACTCCGCCTAGTGGTCTGGAGCACTTCCGTTTTGTGCAGCGGGTTTGCTGTTGTTTTTGCTATTTGCAGCATTTTCCACCTTGCTCCCTTTTCCTATGATTGCAGCACGTTTGAGGTTGCAGATTTTTTTTTTCTTTTTGTTTTCGTGTTTTGGAGTTTGCATCATACATGTGTTTGCTAAGCATTTGCACCTGTTGGCCAATCAAAGTGGAACCTGACAAATTGTTTACATCAAAGACAAAACTATTAGGATGACGGGCCACGGCTGTTTACGAGTACTAGCAGGCATATAGAAGTGTGAGGATAAAAAAGCCACATTTTACAACTTGCAATAAATATTAGGAACATTGAGAGGTATAATAGGAAGTATAATATCTACTATCTAGTATTCTGGCTCTTTCCAACTATTTCATCCAAAATACTGAAGCACAGCAGAAGAAAGCAAAGAAAGAAAAGAAAAGAAAAAACATCAGAGAGGAACATTAGGTCAGTTTATATAAATAGAAATATAGAAAACAAAAGCATCAGTGAGCTTGGCAACATGGAAAGGCTTTGTTACACCAAATTAGTGTTAAAACCCTCCACAGAATAAAAACATGAAGAACGCTCCGTGGGAGGAAAGGCACGTTATTATCCAAGTTCCCCATTAAGAGAGGACTTCATGGAAGCAAATCCAGACGGTTCTGCCAGTGGTGAAAAACCACTCATAGCCCTTAAAAAGCAAAAGCGTGGGGCAACCTTCCTTGGACTCAACCTGTAAAAGCCTGACTTGAAACAACTTAGACCAGTTATGTCTACTTACTGAGGATACCTGATGGTCTCATATTGACCAGAGGCTACATGTCCGATAGCCAGCAGCTCAGGAGCAGAGAATCAGAGACCTATAAATGCATGACAGCCACTCACTTCGGCGTGTAAGTTTAAAACAGGTGTGGTGAGTTTGCTGTTTCTTGCATATGACAAATGTTTATTGGCTGTAATAATTTGCATGAATGCTCTGAAATAGCGCACTTGATGTCTCCGATCAAGATAAAAATAACCTGATAAGTCTGATTATCCCAGAAAATGTTGCTTATCAGAAACTACGCAGGATGTACTCAGAGTTCCTGCAGACAGCTCCTCTGAGTGCCGGATGTAGCCCTCAGCCCTGCCGAGACTGAACACTGCTGACGGCCGTGAGAAAACATTCAATTCCAATCATCATGGCGGCTGTGTTTCAAAACGCCCACAAAAATACAAGCTAATAGACATAAAAAAACACGATACTCAGCCCAATGTCAAATAATGAACTGTATTTCTGCTGCAGCTTTGGAGATAAAAAAATGAAAAGATTTATTCTGTTCATTGCGACATTTCCAAACACAGATTTATGTTTTAAAATAAAAATCAGAATTAACTATTAAATGTATTGTACATACAAACACACACACACACACATACATATGTATATGTATATATATATATATATATATATAAACTGGTCAAGAAAACTGCAGTTAAGCTAAAGAAACTAAAGCTAAGATTTGATTTTTTAACATCTATATGTTTTGGTGAACACATTTGTAACAGAAATTTTAATATAATAAACCTAAAAGACGTGGTAAATAGAAAGCAATAAAAATAAATAAAATGATCAGATTATTATATTCAGTTTCATTCATGACTTGATGTGTATTTTATGGAGTTTATTTGCTGTATTTCCATGAAGTCATCAAACACAGAAGTCTCTTTCAGAGAGCAGGCATGGGGCCACGGGAGAATTAACACACCAATCAATGAGTGCTCAGTGTGAGTTAAATTTAATTAGTCCAGTGTGGGACAAGTTGCTGTTTGTCCTCTGTCAGTCTGTGTCCCAGCAGTTGGCCCACTGTGGGTCCTGGCACCGTCTCAGAGGACAAAGAGCTGCGAGCAGACACACAGAGCAGGACCTGAGCGCTCTTCTCTCTTTCCAGTCGGAGGAACATAACCCACCTCCAGCCTCCCGCCCCCTCCACCCCCACTCGCTTGAGGACAGGAGCCCACACACAGGGGTAGCAGTTACCCTTACCCCACACTTGGATGACCCCATGTTCTTGACCCAGAGGCTACGACGCTTTGTGCTCGTCCCAGCCCATCCCTTCAGAGAGCTGCGGAGACGAGGGGGCGGGGGACAGGCACTCAGTCAAAAATGGCAGTGCTTGTTTAAGGTCACTTCCTATTCACATGCTGCTGAGAGCACGCCTGTCAATCACATGTAATCACACGGAGGCTGGCTGCTCCTGAGGCGAGACAGCTGGGAGCAAGAAAAGCAGACAGCTGCATAAGCTTTTCCCGCCGACAGAGATCCAACTTTCCTCCGTAAGTACTGACACACACACACACACACGCACGCACACACACACACACACACACATCCTGCTGCTGTGTACACTTCCAACTGGAACACAGGCGTGAGGGAAAACAGTCCATCACAGCATAGTCTGATCTTCTAGGGTTTATAATCAGCGCAGCCAAAAGGAGCTTTATATAGATCCTGTCTGAAGCTTCTGCACTTGATCTAAGAACTGCAAATTTGGATTCAATAAATCTTGTAACATCTCAACCCAACGATACTTAACTCTTTGCTCCTTTACTAAGAGTGTTAAGTGAGTGTCGTATCCTTTTCCATTTCAGTTCCCTTCATTATTCTACTTTTTTCTTTTCAACAAATGCAAAGTAGAACCATTCTGACCCGTCTGTGCTAAAGCTAATGAGATGAGCTGTGAGTGGAAAGAAAAAGGTTCACGCCACCGACCTCTCCTTCCAGCGGTGGAAAAGCACCTGAGCTGTTATGGTTTCTTTAACGTCACTGGTGTTTCTGGACTTTTCCTGTTTTACACTCACATGGTTCTTTCTGTCTTGTACGTGGCTTTACTCTCATCAGCCCAAATAAAAGCTTCATCTGGTAAGAAGCAAATCAACTAACAGCAACATATATAAGTAAAAAAAATAATTTGGGTGTTTAAAGTCAGAGCTGATTTAAAGGCATCGCAGGATTAACATACCAGAACTGGACCCAGACTGGAGTGGAATTAAAACCACAGGACATTATTTAGAACAATAAAGGACATAAAATGTCTCCTTTAAGATGATTCAACATCAGCTACTTAAGTTAATGTTATACTGCTTCATCTACTTTATGGGGCAAAAAAGTATTTAGTCAGCCACCAATTGTGCAAGTTGGATAAATTCAACCAAATATCTTTAAGCTGGTACGCAATTCCTTTTTTTTCTTTTTTTTGCAGTTCACATAAACTTTCTTCCCCCCGTGACCCTGCACAGGACAAAGCGGGTTTAGATAATGGATGGATGGATAAACTTTCTTCCTCCATTCTTACAGGATGTTTTCACAGATAAAAGTGCTTTTATGTGGAAGGTATTTATCTTCAAAATTAAGAAAATGGAGCTTAATGGAGCCATTTTTAATCACAATCATGAATTCGTATTTCAAAGAAGAAGAACTGATTGAAAAGATCTGGCAGTAAGAGATGAAGAGGGGCCATCGTCTTCCTCCGACACCTCAAGAATGCTCAAGTAGGAAACGGCAGAGCAGATGGAAACAGAGCACCCCGGGCACGAACAGATGCTCCCATGTGGCCACTCGGCGTGGACTTACTTTTCTGCCATGATTAGCTGAAGAACTGTGCTTACATACGTACACTGCCTTTGCAACGTCAAATGTTCCACACGACTGCGAGAAGCACCACAAGCAGCAACAGAGCGCCGTCTAGCCATGCTTTATCGATGCTCGATGGCAGGCGAGCACCAAAACCGTCAGACAGCACACAGAAAAATGGGTTTTGAACTTATCAGGAAGACAGCGGGCTGACTAGATGTCCTCTTGGTGCTGACATGACTGTTTGGCAGGAATGACTGTAACTGCAGCTACTTTCATCTGGTGAAAGTGCCAGTAGCCCAACACAAAGTCATGGCATCTTCCGGATGTGTAGCAACACCATTACGCAGATTACAGGATGTGATTCCCAGACGCTGACATCACCAACAGCATTAAAACTTTATCACTGTGCTACATCACATGCTGCGGTCATGCCCTCATCAGAAATCCAAGCTGGGACATTTACACCGTACTAGAAAATATGACACCATTACAGCTGTGGGAGGTTTGTCTTTCCTTTCTTTTGACATCAATTTATTCTTCTACTAAATTTGTGAGGGTTTTACAATGAACATCGTGACCAACGATGATTCTAAAAGATTCTTCTAAAAGTAGAAACATGCATGTCTTTGCAGCTTCATGTTAATAAAGGTGGCCAGTAGCTGGCAGGAATATTTACACTTAAGCAGGAACGGCCTTCAAGAAGAGACAATCCTATGAAGCACACAGCATTACTCGTAGATCATTTACGCTGCATCAGGCTCCTGTTCTGTGAAAGGCTGTATTTTCTAGGAAAGCAGTGCCAGCAACTAACGTCCATGAGCAAAACAGTAGTATTTCCCCTCCACTCATCAGCAGGCCTGCAGACATAAAATCTGCAATAAATACAAGCCAGCAAGGCTGGAGCACATTGTATCACATCAGTGCACAAATAATTAAAAGTAGCATTATTTTTTTATTTCCAATCAGTGATATAGGATGATATATGCACTGGCTTTTGATGGAGTAGCTAAGAACAAAATCTACAGGAGGTCTTACCTTCTCGTTGTATTTGAACTTAACATAAAACCAACTGGACTTGATCATCCTGTCGTCTCTTCCTCACCGTCTCACCAGGAGAGGGAATATCTGCCTCCTCCGAAGGTCGATGCTGAATGTGCAGTCCTGTAATGCTAAAATGTTTCAACTTCTTTATTCTGAACGTCTTTGTACAAGTTCTTTCTCGCTCCGTCTGACTTCAAGCCTGTGAGCCTGCTGCTGTTCTTTCACTCCCTCGTCTTCGTGGTGTGTGTGTGTGTGTGTGTGTGGCGTGTTTGGAAGGCTGACAGAAGAGCTCCTCAGATGGGCTTCAGCTGTGTTCAGGGGTGGTGGCAGATGCCAGCAGAGGAGCAGCAGAGGGATGTTTGCTTGTGAGAGGGAAAACTCTCCAGACTCAAGTGCCGTGCTCACCCCTCAAACTTTGGTTTCTTTCTTTATCCTTCATGCTCCTTTTCTCTGCCTCTGTATTTTTATTCATCGTATGTCTCCCCTCAGCGCTCTCAGTTGCACCAGGAAGCTCTTTTCCATTTGACCTTGTTTAACCGACTTCTGTATCTGTTTCAGACAAACAATGTCTGCTTTATCATCTTCCCAGACAACTCTAGTGATGCTGGTCTCATCATTCCCATGAGGAAGCTGCAGACGCCACTGAAAATTAACAAAGTTGTTACTTTAACTGAGTTTTAAAACTATGTTTCAAAAGCAATTTGGTGACAAGTTTATATGTTCAGTAACAAATTAGAAATGAGAATAAAAGACAAAGAAAGAAAACAAAGCATTGCCAAGAGAATATTTGGTGTATATATATATATATTTGTATTGATTGATTTAAGATGCCCAGTTCTTATTTATTTATTCATTTATGCACAAAAGGGATGCCACTTTTTAAAACTTTGTTGTCCCTGTTACAATGACAATAATAAAGATATTGACTGATATCGAAGTCTGTAACTAAGCAAAAATATCAGTTTGACCTCGGATCATGACAACTCCTGTTTAAGAAATTCTGGTCACAAAGTTTGAATCGAATCAACAGAATCTGAGACGACTGGATCAGCAGTCGTTTAGTGTCGTTTGGTCTCCACCAGCAGCAGACTGAGTTCCTGCAGGGACTAAATCAGACCTCTCCCTCTGGGGGACAAGCCTGCAGCAATGGGCCTGGTTTCCCACACTGAAGCCTTCACGGGACCCCTCCCCAGAAAATGCTGTCACATGCTTCACTTTTTCAGAAACAATGCCCACTTGTACCCCTTTGAGGGTAGAAACGTAGGTCCAGTGTTGTATTCGTTAAACTCTGGACCCAAGCTGGAACTAAAAGATCATCAAACCTTCCATGAGTTCATAAATTATGGTGTGGTGTTTTATTGTCCCATGTATGTTGCAGACATCTGATTCCCATTCTGTAATTGAAGAAATTAAAAATAGCATTGTGTTCAAAAGGCAGAAATGAAGTAGGGGTGATTTGCTGTTTTTAATTTCTTTATTTTAAAACAGAAATTGGATAGCCGCGACATACACGACCCCTTAATCCTGAAACTTCAATGCATCTAGAGTCTTTACAACGTTTGTCAAATAGCCAAATACTGACCGGGGATTGAAAAAGACTGAAAAAAAAACAAAAAACAACCCCAAAACAACTGAGCTTGTGTTAACGTGTCTTTGTATCAACCATTTACGCACATTCATACTAAGATTCTGTTCCTTACACAACACAAATATGCATTTTTATTCATTTCCCACTTCAGCCCCTCGTGACGTCATGAACACGTCCTGCAGGACAGGCTTGTTTACCATATAAAGTAGAGTCAATGCAATAAATACATACACAAAGCAAACAGCAATGACATCAGCTCTCAGATGGGGGCAACAAGCTGACGATGTTAAATAAACCTTTAAAAGGAAAGTCACTCACTGTGGATCGTTGAGGACTAAAAAGGCCACAGCTAAGACAGAGATGGGGCCACCCAGCAGATGTTTACATTCTGCCACTCCCCTCAGCATACAAGGCCCAGGTCCCGTACACACAGCTCTGTTGTGTATATAATTATGTCACTTGTGCCAGTGGCTTGAGATCTCTGCCAGTGACAATGGCTCCTGGGCTCCTCAGCATTTAGCCAAACTTGGCTGCTCCTCGCAGACTCTGAGAGGTGTCAGTCAAGAGTATGAAATCTGATACTTTCTGAAAAACAAACATAATCCCAAACCCTCCCTCAATGTAGATGTTGAAACCTTGAAATTAAAGACGAGAATCTTCACTTTAACTTTATTCGTGTTAACTAAAATATGTTTTTGTGGAAGTAGGAGGACTGTCAAAGTATCTTGGGACTAAAAATTAGTGGTAGCTTCTGCTTCAAACAGACTTTTTGGGGGCGAAGAAAATCTGTTATGTAGTAAGAAGCTGAGAGACTGTGCTTTGGTCTGAAGCCCACCGGTTGAAATTTTGTCTTCTCTGCCCAGGAGTCTTTAACCCCTTCCTCCAACTGCAGTTTGTTTTGATTTTCTTTTCTGTAGTCAACTCTTGTCAGATGGGCTTATCTTCAGGGGTTGGTCTTATCAAAAGAAAAACAAACAGCAGGTTTCCTGCACTCGGTATTGCTAGAGGCTGGGTGTGTGTTTCAGTGTGTGGGTTGCTGTGTTTGGTTTGCATCACTCCTGTTTTCTCCTCCATAGTCTTCCTTCTCTCTTGTCTTATCACTTTCCACTCTCCTCATGTCACCCACGGGGAGCCTGGAGTGCTGTAATGCTAAGTGACAGCCTGCCTGCCTGCTCACTTCCCACACACATGCCTACGCTTGGCTGCGTCCCCCGTGGCCATCGCTGTGCCCAGACAGCAGAGTTTCAAGAGCTTACGAGAACGAAATCCAGAAAAGTAGTTTAAGGTATCAATTCACCGCCTGGAGAGTATTTATACACAACACGGTGACTTGAACACAGATGAAAAGATAAAGTTAGTGTCCTGCTGATTATAGTAAGGAGTCTAATTCAGACTTACAGGCAATTATAAGGTTTCAAATTCTTTTGAATGACTAATTAAACAATTAAACATAGTGTGTAATGAGATCATATCCAAATAATTAATTTCTGAAGCATTAGAGTGGAATAACATGGATGTTAAACAGCACTGTTTCTACCGTTCTCCTGTATGAAGGCACTCAGCTTTGGGGAAGAAAAAAAAAGGTGCATCTTAGAGGTACCTGCAGCTTAAACCATTTTGATCTATTTCTTTTTGAATACTTCCTTCCTGCAGCAGCAGGGTCTGCAGCAACACCAACAGCAGCAGCAGCAACAGCAACAGCAGCAACAGCAACAGCAGCAGCAGCAGCAGCATCAGCATCAGCATCAGCATCAGCATCAGCATCAGCAGCAGCAGCAACAGGAACTGCAGCAGGGGCTGCAGCAACAGCAGCAACACCAGCTGCAGGAACTGCAGCAACAGCAACAGCAAAAGCAACAGCAACAGCAACAGCAGCAGCAGCAACAGCAACAGCAACAGCAGCAACAGCAGCAGCAGCATCAGTAGCAGCAACAGGAACTGCAGCAGGGGCTGCAGCAACAGCAACAACACCAGCTGCAGGAACTGCAGCAACAGCAACAACAACGGCAGCAACACCAGCTGCAGGAACTGCAGCAACAGCAACAGCAGCAGCAGCAGCAACAGGAACTGCATCTGGTGCTGCACCAACAGCAGCAGCACCAGATGCAGGAACTGCAGCAACAGCAAGAGCAACAGGAACTGCAGCAGGGGCTGCAGCAGCAGCAGCAGCACCAGCTACAGGAACTGCAGCAACAGCAATAGCAGCACCATCACCAGCAGCAGCAGCACCACCACCCTCAGCACCAGTAGCACCAGCAGCAGCACCAGTAGCACCATCACCATCACCAGCATCAGCAGCAGCAGCAGCCATGGATGCTGCATCTGTCAGGGTTAGGTCAGACCTAAGTGAAACTCTTTGGTTATTTTGGAATTGTCTATGTCTGTCAGGTGCTCATGATAGTGACTCCTGGAACACGACAGAAGAAGTTATTTGTACTTCTGTGCTTTTTCTTTTTTCATTTTTGGTATGCTAGCTCAATCTTTCTCTCTTCAGGCTACAGAAGTCCAGGTGTTCATGTTGTTCACAGCTGTGTTCCAATTTCAATCCAACATGGTGGCATGAGAGAAAAAAAAAGTCAGCATGAACGAGAAGTCAAGGAGCGCTCTCTACTTGATTAAATGCTCTGAATTTATATGAACCTTTTACACATCAAAAGGCTACACCGGCTCCATGTTGCTAAATGTAAAATAGTCACTTTACAAAATGAATTAATGAAAAGAAGCAGAGAAACATTTCTTTTAAGCAGGCTGGTGGAGGAGCTCCAGTAGCTAGCGCTCTGCCTTTCCTCTGTAATAATGCTGCATGCACAAACATGGCACGACACTGCACGCTTTCCTCTTCCTCTCCGCAGGCTGCATAAGCCAACAACACAAAGGTCATTTCCTGCTCTCCACATGGATATTAGAGTTGAGGTTAAGTTTCTTTGATGGCCAGATAATACCAGACTGAATCCCTTTCCTACCACAGCCAGAAAATCAAGTTAGCCTGCACCCATCTGCCTGATGATACCGGGGAGCACAGCACCATGCCATCTAATAATGTTTGGTGTAATCTGATGATGCCGCTTGCATTTAGGTTAAGAAGGAGTCTGGTAAGTTCAATAGAAACGTAATCCTCAAACTTTAGAGAGAGCTGTTCATCAGCTTGGGTGGAAGTACATGTTTAGGTGTCTAAAGCTGCTTAGATGTACAATTCTGCACTGTGACATCCATCCAAAACTGTATCATTTAAAAAAAGGCAAAACTGTGAGGTAGATTCTTGCTCCAAGGACTAAGTCACCTTTTGAGCAGAGCTTTTGTGTTGTATAACTGTGGTATTTGGATTTTTTTTAAAAATCATTTAGACTTTGGTCAGTTGGCGGAAAAAGAAGATCTTTAAATTGGATTTATTAATATTGATATTGGTAGGTATGGGTACCAATATTGGCCGACACCGGTCAGCACTGATCGGGAAACAATTAGCCAATTCTGGTCATCTGCTGATTAATTGCTGCATCTCTAATTTTAAGACATACATGATACTTAGTACACAACTGAATAACTCAAACATCCACCTCTATCAGCACAATAAATAAGGCCACAAAAAACCTGGAGGAAATTTTAAAAACAAACAAAAGAGTTGGAGACAAGAAGTGATTGATTCAAAAAAAGTCACATATTTCTTATTCTTAGTCTGAAACTCTACGAGTCAACTGGCAACCGGAGGGTCGTCGGTTCAATCCCCGCCCGGTACCAATGATGTGGGTGGGGGGAGCACCCGAACAAGCGCTTCCCCACGTCCACATCCATGGATGAGGTGCCCCTGAGCAAGGCACCTGAAACCCCCGCCTGCTCCCCAGGCACCGCACCGTGGCAGCCCACCGCTCTGGGTCTGGAGAATGAATTTCACCACAGGGATCAATACTAGAATATCAAAAAAAAAAAAAAAGAAAACAGAAATCTATAAAATTACTTTATAAGGTGATGCTCCGTTATTGCCAGAATTAAATTCAAAGCTTTATAAAACAGGACATAGTAAAATTCCTGTAAACGCCGTGGTTTAGCGTGACTAAATGTAAGTATGACTTGCACAGATAACTACAACTGAAAAACAGCATGCAAAATACACACACACACACACAGACACACACCGTCTGTCTGAGTCCTGAGACAAGATTTCATTTGGAACCCATTTCCAAACACAAGTCAGCCAGCAATGTGGACAGAGGTTTGGTGAGGAGGGGGAAATGGGTTCCAGAGAGAAAAGGGAAGAGAATAAAGACAAAAAAACTGTCCCAATGACTTTCAGATGTATGAGCCACTGCCAGCACCATGATGTTTCAGCTCACCTCCTTCCCTCCTACATGCTTCTCGCACGCATTCCCCCTCTACTCTCTGGTAGAAGGAAAGCAACCTAAAGACCCCTCTGTCCTTCCATCGCTCGGCAGATGGATCAAATGAAAGCAGGAAACTGAGGAAAACACAGAGTAATTGCTCACAGATATGAGAAACCAGGGATGCGGTTGGTGTGTGTGGAGGCTGTAGCTCAAATGTTCAGAAAAAGGACGGCTGGAAGCAGAGTCAGCTGGACAGCAGCTTGGCTGACCAATGCCAGACGGGCCTAAGGACCTTTAGAAAGTGTACGTTGGAACAACACCACATCTGAATGTTTAACAGGGAATTTGAAAGCAGGAAAAGCAGCAGAAAAATCTGCTAACAGCCAGAGAAACGATTGTTTAATTCTTCTACCGTTCACAAGAAAATATCTCTGTTGGAGTGTGTCTTCATACGGCTGCATTCATCATATCTACAAGATGTGAGGATTCACGAGTATGCCTTTCATGCTTCAGTGGTCACGATTCTCATTTTGAATGAGGCAGCAGGGTCTCATTTATAAAACTGCATGGGATCCTTATCAACAGTTCACGTACGGCCAAAGACCAGAAATGTGCCAAATGGTCACGTTAAAAATGCCATCTAACATATAATTTACAGTTATATGTTGTTAATCAGGCTGCACGGTGGCTTGGTGTTCAGCACTGTTGCCTCACAGCAAGAAGGTTCCTGGTTCGAGCCTCCACAGGGGTCTTTCTGTGTGGAGTTTGCATGT
>JBAMYA010000006.1:11709413-11721747 GCA_037176975.1 Arrhamphus sclerolepis | reverse complement strand
TCTACCTACCTGCCTGCCTGCCTACCTGTCTACCTACCTACCTGCCTGCCTGCCTACCTGTCTACCTACCTACCTACATGACCTCATCTGTCTTATCTCAGCCTGAAATTCAGCGGTTGTAGCGTTGTAAAGAGGAAGTCCTCTGTACACGAGAACACTTCACCAGCACTAACCTTCTCTGTCTACTAAGGTGTGTCCTTTGAATGATGCGGCTCCTACGTTTAAACACAGCAACAGTGTCCCGTAACCATAGTAACTCACTCACATTGCAGCCTGCATGTCTGTGCACAACACAATAACAGAACTGCGAACGAGCAACTGTCCAGGTACTCATTCAGCTCATTTGTTGATGTTTGTCATCTGTCCTGTCCAGTTCCCATGGTCCTGTGGTTTGTGAGACAGGAAGTGTCACCTGAATGAGTCGCAAGTTAAATTGCGGAGGGTTGGCAGGCCTCCAAATGAAACTGCTAACAGCATCAAAGAAGCCATTGTGATATGTTGATGTGGAGCTGATGTAATGTTCCAGAGGGCTGCCAAGTTCTCATTATGTCACGTTAACTGTTGCTAATTCACAAAATCATTGGCTTAAATTTTTATTCTGATGATGATGACACACGTCTGAAATAAAAAGGATATCCACTATTTGATGTTTTTATTGAACTCCATGTTTTCTTTCCAGTAGATATTTCATACAACTTCAAATTCTATTGGCATTTACAAAAAGGAAAAATTTTTAAAAAAAGATAATCTTGTAATTCTCTAAAACTGTGTGTGCATACGTTTCTCTGATGAAGCTGCAGGCATATACAGGCTTCTTGTGTTTGCAGATGAATGGTAAATACACCACCTTAGTTAATCAACTGTTCATCAAGAAAACATAGTTTTAACCACAACTAATTATGCACAACAATCACGGCCTCAGCTCTGGAATCACAAACAGGAAAAGTTACTGAATGGAAATAAGTAATTAGCTAAATTAAATTGAGAACATACGACCTTATGCATGCATGAAGTAATTACTTGTTAAAAACAGAGCCGAAAAAAAAGAAATCAGCTCACACAAACACATCATCACGGTCACGGTGAACCAGGCCCTTTCTGCAGAACATCTTTGAATTTTGTATCTAACATTTTTTGCTATTTTAGCTCTAAGAATTGCACTTAAATGAAAATTTGTTTCCAAAAACTGTATTTGAGTTTTAATTCTTTGGTATTGCATAAGTCCCTGCTGATAAACGGACCACAGCAGTAAAAACAGATCCAGCGCCCTGCGGAGCAGAAGTCACCCATCTGCCTGAAGTGGCTGCATAATTCATGAGACACAGGTAGCCCTACTGAGCCCAAATCCAGGCGCCCAACACGAAATAGCTACGACAAAGCGTGTGAGAACCGATGGCACTGTGAAGGACTGAGCAAGCGAGAGAAAAAGAGGAAACAGAAGTCAGCTCTGCTTACCTCCACAAAAACCTCCCTCTGATGCTTCAAACTAAGGTGGTTAAAGTTGTATTTTACATGAAATCTTATCATGAGCCTGATGTAAGTTTGCAATAAATATTTAATGGCAAAAAGCACTTTAGTTAATCTACACTCAAAACAAATGTTAATGGTTAATGTAGCCTACAGTAATCCACATTATTTGTTTTATGTTAATGTTTTTTATTTTTTTATTTTTATTAAGACAGATTTCTTGATTTTATCGTTCAGTCTGGATTTTCACTTGTTTTATGTTGTACAACACTTTGGATAACTGAGGTTTTTCTTTATTAAATAAACTTGAATTGAATTATTACATTATTAACCTTAAATATGTGGCTGTTAAAGAGTGTTTTCCAGTGACAGTCATTATAAGAAACAGCAAAATCTTTCAGGATTTTACAGTTTATTTGATTTGAGAACAGAACAGTGATGTCACCAGTCTTTTTAAACAAACAATAAGCCATATCATGTAGTTGTTTCCTTTTTATTTTTATTTTTTTTAATGTTTTTGTCTTAAAAGTTGCTTATATGTCTGGATTAGGGTTAAACTATTGAGTTCTTTAATATTAGCAGGAGAAAATACCATAGAAATGGTAACTCTGTGAGGTTAGAATTATCCTTTATCAGCACAAACTGCAATCAATTTCAAAGTCAGTATTTTGAGCTTAAATGTTGATACAAAAAAGAAGAGAAGAATTTTTTACAATGAATGGTTAATGTTTTTCTTTTTTAAAGATCGGATGGTATTTTCTAATGGATGGAGTGTCCGTTTTATATTCATTTTAGCATCTAATTTCAGAGGTGTCTCTCTCTGGCGCCTCTAGAGCAGCTTTGCACCCAGAACCCCAACAGCCTGTAATTATTTCTGAATGACAAAGACTGAGAATCACAAGAAGAGGCTCTTTTTGAAAATTAGCCAATTACGCTCGAGTGCTTTTTGATTGGTCAAATTCATGGAGGCTAGCTGATGGGTAGAGCTGATGGCTACTAACGTGCACAACTCCTGTTACTGGTGGACACACATCTTTAAGGTAGCAACACATTATCTATACCTTCATATGGGCTGAAGTGGCTTTTTTTTCTTGCTAGTGTGAGACTGGAGTTGAGATTCATGAGCTTCTCACACTAAAATATCACATTTTCTTTAAGCTCAAGTCTCTGCACTGGTCCACATACATGCACACCATTGGTCACCTTGGGGAAATACACTGCATCCACTGGGCCATGGTCAGCCCACTGTCGCTCACGACCAAAAGAATATTTCTTTGGAGACAGAAGCATGTTTCTTAGTAAGAAGTACCAGCAGATATATGAGGATGCAAACAAACACCCAATCCTGGCTTCAGATGCAAAGTCTGTTAAAATGACAGATGGAGCTCTTATGGATCCACACTGTCACAAGGAATTTCTGTATGGCAACACGGGTCAGATAAGCCCTGGAAAGATTGTCCTGGAGAAATGCCACCTCACCAGGAGGCTGAGGCAGGATCTGTTTGTGCAGGGTCAGAAAATGTTTTAATGTCTGTGAAAGCCCCTTAAAATAAGGATAGATGTGGTGAGTGTGTGAGCATGAGGAAGTAATGAAAGGATATATAAAACAATCCAAAACAGCGCAGACATCTCCATTCATAACCTGCATGTATTCAAGCTGCAGCGCCTGTGTCTCAGCCCGTTTTTCACTTCAGACAATCAAACATGTCCAAAATGATTTACAACCTTGCATATTCTTCACAGCTCAGTTTTGTTTTCGCCTGTCAGAATACCTAAATGATATTTTCTTTCCCTGGCTCTATTACAAATGAAGATCTTCATTTACTTCATTTGACAGCACTGGATGATTCCCCACAAATCACTTTTCAAGCATTTCTGACACAAACCGATTGAAATGCTGTGTTGCTTCATTCACAGACACTCGGCGGATTACTGGCAAACAGACGAAGCCATGTTTAAACAGTGGCTAATCCGTTAATTGCATGCAGATTTATTCAACCCCCTTGCTTGGACTGGATTTAACACACTCTGCTGGGAGTGGGGGGGGGGGGGGGGGGTTGCCTGGCAGTGAGGGTCAGATTAGGTTACTGCAGATTGAAAATTAATTCAGATCCCTTTTTGAGGAAACCGCTGTCATTTATGTGCCATATTAATTCCTGATTTGCTGTCTTGCAACGATGGGATTAACCTTGCATGCTTCTGATCTCAGAGGGCTTACACATCCACCTGACTGAGCTGGAAAAATGACCTTCTATATCACTTTGGCTGTGTAAATGAATGTCACATTCAGGCAATCAAACTGTCCCTCAGTCAATTATACAACGGTTTCCATCGCTGTTATAGTCAGAGATCACGCCGGCCGTTCCTTTCGCCTGCAGCAAAACAAGGTATATTGTCGCAGTACAAGACATTATTATTATTCCTCTGCAACTCAGACATATTTATGACGATGGCAGACATGCCTGAGGGAACTTCACCACACAGCTCAGTGTTTTATGTGCTGGAATGACAACAGAGGTGGAATCAAACTCAGTGAATGTAGTACGAGTAAGCAGCCTTTGTACGTACATATGCAATGAATAGTATGAATAATTTGCTGCACATTAGACTTGGAGAGGTTTGATTATATTCATGAAATGTAACTAAAATTAGTGTCTGTATGGACTCTAAACACAAGCATCCACTGGTTTTTGGACTGAACATTTTAAGCCTTTAGTTTGGTCATCACAGGCTTTTTGAAGCCAGAAGTAACCGCAGGAGTCTTTTACAACTGGGGAATCACCTTAAAATGGCCACTGGAATATAAAAAATGGCATTAAAAGCCCAGAGGTGTGCTACATCACTGACCGGACTGATGCAAGAGTGCAAGGTAATCTTCTGAAACTGGTGTTTGCTGAGCAGGTGTGGCAGTTTTCACTTTATGTTGGGTGGTTTTCTAAAGTAAATTTAGTTGAGCAGCTTTGTCCTTTAATATAACAGCTGTAGAAATTGCAGTGTATTTACTTTTTTTTTTTTTGTCATACTATTTTTGATCCCCGTGAGGAAATTCACTCTCCACATTCTACCCATCTGGGCTGTTGGACCCATGGTGCGGTGCCCGGGCGGATGTTTCAGGTGCCCCTCATCCATGGATGTGGAAGTGGGGAAAACTTGTTCAGGCACTCCCCCCACCCACATCATTGGTACCAGCCGGGGATTGAACTTACATCCTTCTGGTTGCCAGCCCAGTTCTCTAGCCAGTACGCCACAGAACCCCCAGATGTTGTCAATGTTTGTTGTTTTGGGATGTTATTATGATCTATGTGTTGTACTTTTACTTATTTTGACTGCTGCATGGCAAAAAAAACAAACTTCAGATGATGCAGTTTTTACTTAGATAAAGGTGGGGCACATAGACCTCATTCCATCTATGCTAGCTATGCTGCTGTACTAAAAGCTGCAAAGGAAAATGCTTCTTTGTCTTTGGTCATCTATTGGCTCAGTAGACCTCAGTTCTATATCTGATTATATTAGAGTTTAGCTGTTAAACAAATATAAATGTACCGCGACCTCGGGCTCAGTTTCCAACCCACAAGGTGATGTGTTGGATCACACCTGAGTGGAAGGGAGCAAGATATAAAATAATTATGATAAACACAGTTTTCCATGGTCTTCATGACATATCTTGTGAGAAGCTTTGATCAAAACATCAAATTGATGCCATACAGAAGACAGTTTATGTCTTTATACCCCTGACTTTTGGGGGAGGTTTGGCCACTCAGTCGTACAGCTCACCTCTACAGCTCACCACATGACATCTTTTCAGTCCTGGGCCGCCCCAAACCAGGCGACAGGGCTGTCTGATGTTGAGGTTTCTGATTTGGCTGTAACAACACAAACACAAATATATGCTGAGGCAAAAATCTGCCGGGATAACTGAAGGTGAGACGGCCGGAGCTTCCTTATTGAACTAGTGTGGACAGTCTGTCTTTGAGTTATGATGTGAAACAAACCTGATGAGCTTGCAGCCTGCACAAATCCTCAGCTCTGCAGACAATAAAACTGGAACACAGTACATCAACAAGCGCCGCGTAAGTCCAAACCATCACTGTAAGTACTGAGTTTTACTAGTCTCTCTTGCAAGATAAAAAAAAAAGGATAAAAACGTGATGAAAAACAATCTTTATCTACTTTCATGCAAATGCAGAAAGCACTGCTCCAGTTTTTTTCAGACTCATCTCTGAGACTGCTCTGTTGTTTTAATACACTGTTGAGTATTAAACAAATTAGCAAACCTTGGGAGTTAGAAACGATCTGTGCATCAGCACTTGTTTGCTTATTTACCTTTGTGGGCAGAATAGTTTTCCCCGCTGACAGTGACAGAGGTCCATTAGAATATTCCCTTTTCCTCTGAAGGATCAGTGTATTAATCAAGGATTTTAATTTGCCAGCATCCCCTTGTTGCTCTTTTTCTGCTTATGAGGCCCATTAACCTGTGTTTGTGTACAGTGTACAACCCATTGCATTAATATGCTGCTGGGATTCTGGACCAAGTTAGCACAACACAATGAATAAAACCGTCCTCATCAGCAAGTAATTCACGAGGGAATGCTAAAGTCATTAAAAGCTCTAATACTCTATCATTTCCTCCAGATAATCAAACTGAATAATGGAGTGGTGGTAAATGCCTTGGGCTGTGCTCTTATTAATCAGCTTCTGAGGGCAAGTATGTGTGTGTTTTTGTGTGCGTATGTATGCGAGTGCAGCACGTGTAACTGCCTGCTTGGAATAAAATCCTACTCAAAAAACACTTTTTATTCTGTGCTATCTGCATTAAAAGATTGACTTCTGAAAGACTACAATGGCTTTACACAGTTCTTTGTATAAAGCCATGCTCTCAGTTGCTGTATTATTCAGGACCACAAAAGTTATCTGAGAACAGTCTCTCATGCTGCTCTGAAATCCTGAACCTTTTATCCTCAAGAACGAAACCATTGCTATTTTCTTATGAGCATCTTAGTCAGATTTTTATGTATTCTTCTCTCTCTCTCTCTCTTGCCCACTGAACTAATACATTACCTGAAGCCTTTTTACGCTGTTGTTTATTTAACAGATTAATTCATTTTGTCTTAAACCTTGAAGTTCCTTAAAGCAAATGATGGATGATCCCACTGCTGAAGGGGAAAAAGGCATTTTCTTTATTGATTCAGCGCATTTCATATTTATAATCCTGCATTTAAATCAGATCGTTCAGATGTGTGGGTGTAAACATCTCAGCATGCAGCTCTGCTGTAGGTCTGTCCATTTTATTCAGCAACATGCTTTCCTGTTTTAGAAGAACAGATCATCCCCGGTTATACCACATTCAGCTTACATTATACTAAACTGGTTATTCTGTGTCTTTAAAAAATCCATTTAATTTGTTTGTCAATTAATCAAGAGGGAAAAACAGCAGAGTTAAACGAGAGTCAATATTAAACATGTTTGGGGCCAAAAGCACAATGTTATGTTTCTCAATAATGTTGGAATGAGTGAATAACAAGTTGTAGCTAATTAGTTTGCTATTCCATGATTTATTTCCACAAAAACATAAGTAATATCCCACACTGAGCAGCTAAGATGTTTCACTGCATGTACAAAAATCATGGAGGATGTTCATTCAGTTATTTAATTTTGTAGAAAAAAAAGCAGATCACCGACATGCCACAAAATGGAAGTCATTTAAAATGGCAAAGAAACACTAAAAGGAAAGCAGAGAGATCAAGCAGAGGGAAAAAAATGATGGAATCACTCAATTCTGAGGGAAAAGTATGGAACCATGAAAAATAAACACACTACTACACACCACGAGTACTTTGTTGCGCCACCTCTGGCTTTTATAACAGCTTGCAGTCTCTGAGTCATGGACTTAACGAGTGACCATGAGTACTCTCCATCAATCTGGCTCCAACGTTCTCTGATGGCTGTTGCCAGATCAGCTTTGCAGGTTGGAGCCTTGTCATGGACCATTTTCTTCAATTTCCACCACAGATTTTCAGTTTGATTCAGATCCGGACTAGTTGCAGTCTGTGACTTTGACCTTCTGTCTTTCTTTCAGGAAGGTTTTCACCGCTTTTGCTTGATGGAAAGATGCATTATCATCTTGAAAAAATGATGTCGTCATCAACATACATCCTTTTAACTGATGGAATAAGAAAAAGTGTCCAAAATGACCCTTAAACTTGTGCCCCACATCATCGGTAAATGTGGAAATGTGCATGTTTTCTTCATAAATCTGACTGGAAAGGCACCAAACAAAAGTTCCAGCATCATCACCTCGCCCAGTGCAGATTGGTGATGCATCACTCAACGTGACTTTCATCCACAGTCCACCATTGCTGTTCCTGTCGTTTAGCTTTTCTACGTAAATCCCATTTCCTTCCTTAGTCTGTAACAGTTTCCACCTACTTATTCCTCATTTGTTTTTCTGTGCATTTTCTCTTTTCTAGACATATTGTTTGAAGTTTTCTGTCTTGGCGCTTTGATGTCTTCCTCTGTCTACTTGACTTTCAGAACCTTCTCATGTTGTTGGTCCAGAGTTTAGACACAGCCGACTGTGAACAACCAACATCTTTTGCAACATTCTGGGATGATTTACCTTCTTCAGGAGGTTTAATAATCATCTCAAACAAAATTCTAAAAATATGCTTCCCAATTTCATCACTATGGAGCAAAGCGAGAGCTTGGATCTGGGCCGGTTCTTGGCGTAGGCCATACAGGCGGTTGCCTAGAGCGCAGTTTGCTGGAGGGGGAACAGCTGCAAAGCCTTTGGGAAAAAAAGAGAGAAAAGAAGTCTAAATATACTGATAGTTCGCAACCACAACTGGCGCCCTTCCCTTGTCGTCTGTCTCCAAAATATAACAGGAAAAAATACAGAGTGAGTTTTTAATCGCCCATTTGCAGGTGAGCCCGCAGTGAGAGCGCCCATTCACACGTACGCATTGCGTGCGGCGTCTGTGTTGGCCTTCCTGGACTTGAATGAAGGCCAGGTTGTCCATCACTGATGTGCTGTAGGCCTCCATGTGTCGCTTAAGCTGACCCCACTGTTACTGCTGAGGGCTCACCTGGGTCTCAGGTTGTGTCAGAAAGGGGAGGGGTGGAGTTGTCTGTCAGTGTTTATGGTCCGTACTCTTGGACCAGGCACTGTAGAAAACATCATCATCATCATAGTGTTTGTTAAACTGGTTAAAACCTTGTTGGACACGTCCTCATAAACGCCTCAAGAGTCAGGGAGGACAAGAGACGAGAGACGGTGAGATGATCCTTGAGCATCGCGTCCTGGTAGGTCGATGTTTAAAATTACAGTTGTTACATAAGCAAAATCTGTCATTTGAGAAATTTGAATCAACTTAGACACCTGATACTGCATTTCTGCGCGGATGAGAATATTACTGTATGTGTATGTATAACAATAAATAAGCTGTAATAATCAATAATACACAAACCTAATTAAACTCATGCACTCCACTCTTTCAGAACTGTCCCCAGCCTGGATACCCGGAGTGTTTCGACTGGATCGTCATGGGGACGCCAGCAGCAGCCAAACCCTCGACTTCCAAGAAATTCCGGAATGAGGACTCGCCTCATTTGGTACGTGGAGGGTTAACTGCTGCTGCAGGTCTCCACACAGGTGACTTGGCGGCCTGCCTCGGTGGCATGGCCTCTCTCTCTCTCTTTCCTTCCCACATGCGATTGGGAAAAAAGTCTGTCTCACCTCCGTGCGTGTTTACGTGCGCTGTTGATCACTCGCTTTAGACTCCAAGACATTTTATCTGACTTGCAGGGAGCCGCTGTGTGAATGTGGGAGACTCCTGGAACGTCCGGGAGACTTGGGATGTCTGTCAATTCTGTTCCTTTTCAAGAAAATGATAGGAGGACGAGCAAACGAAACGATATTAAACTTGGACAAGTAAATTCTGTTAAACTGAAACAAGGAAATACTATGAGTGTGTTTCAATAGAAATGGTCCAATAATTTCAGCAAGCAAATACCAAGAAATGAGCTGCAGTTTGTCTTTTGACTTCACTTGTAAAAGCCTCGATGGGACTGAGCTCCCAGTGATGAAGTGATGGTTTATATCTCAAAGTAGCTGTCAATCAAAACAGGATTCAGCCTTTGGACTGATCCCCAATCATCATGAAGCTCAGCCTCCAGGCCACGCCCACACCTCCATTCACCCCCATAGAAGCTGAGTGTCCGGGGGCGGGACTAAATCCTGGCATTTATCCAATGACTGTTGAGTTTTGAGGCAACGAAAACAACTGTTCCATTCAGTCCCATTGAAGTGAACGCTCATCTTCTACGGGTAAATGCATTGATCGTAGACCGCAGAAGAAAACGATTTCTGGAAATCTACGCATTAACTCTTCTGAAAGAATTCGTCTTCCAGATGAACTTGTTCTAACACATTTGTAGTCAATGAAATGTTAACACAACTGGACATTTTTTACAGTTCTGACATTTTAGGTGAAGCTGAGCTTCTCTTGCAGTCTGAGAGACATCACCTCTGGTTTAAATACCTCGTCTTCACCTGGAAAACAGACTGGACTGGAGACGCTGCGCTGATGCTGTTTATGAGCAGGAACAGAGCAGACTTTACTTCTTGTGGAAGCGTAGGTCCTTCACTGTTTGCAGTTCATATCTTCTATGAGTTTGCTGTGGAGACTTTTGTTGGGGGAGCAGCATCGAGCCAGGGGATTTAAAAAAAAAAAATGCAATAACAACTCATAAAGCAGACTGGCTCTGTTCTGGGGATTGTTCTGGACCTCTGGAGCTGATTGTGCAAAGGAGGATACTTGAGAAACTGAAGAACTTCATGGGCCAGCTGAGCATCGTCTACACAGCACAGTGATTCAGCATCAGAGAGTCTTAAGCCAGAGGATTCTGCAGACCTGCTGCAACACAGACCTGTACAGGAGATCCTTCCTGATCACAGCTGGAACCTTCTACTGAAGAGATTTAAATAGTGAGACTAATGCAAAAACTGAAGTTCCCTTTGGGGATTAATAATAGCATTTTGAATTTTATTATTTGTAAGAATTTGGAAGTAGAATGTACACCTTATATTCAGTTCAGCCTATCAGACAGAGATGCAGGCTTAACCAAAGCTGTCTCATCTTCCTCCAATTTACCACATATTTCATCAGTGATGTAGTAAAGCAGGCCAGTCATTCATATTCTGGGAATACATTTCATTAGCTGGAGCTGAGGCCTCTTGGATCAGCTTTGGTTCATATTTTCTGTGTTTTAAACTTCAAAACCATGTGTTTCAGTTTTAACATCGAAAATCAATGGAACAAATATGATTTAACTAAAGAAACTGGGTCAGAGAGGAACTTGATGAATCAAGCTGCAATACTTTGTCTGGTTTGCAGATCATTGAAAAAATATCGAACATTAAAGTGTACATGATGATGTAACCCCATATGATGCAACATCATGCAAAAACCTAATTTAAATTATATACAACATAAATAGTAGATCTGCGATAGCAGAACTAACCTACTGGCTGTAAAATGAAATGAAAAGTTTGGTGAAAAAAAGAATGTTAGCTACTTGTTTTTGCTAATTGAAGTGGGTTGGGAAATTTTCTTCAAATAAACAAATTTGTAACAAATGTAAGGAAGTGGTTTTCAGTGTCTTTATGGACCAGCTCAGTTGCATTTAGTAATCTTTAGATATCAGGAAACTGATGCAGTGAATAAACCACATAATATTCTTAAATGTGTGGTGTTCAGATGAATACTGTCTACAAATGACGTTGTGCTCTTATTACATATGATGACGGTAAACTTTCTTCTTCACCTGTGTTACCAACATGTTACTGACCCTTTTAACCAGAGATTAACGCCACTGAAAACAGATTCCCATCCGCTGTGTGTGTATGTGTGTATAAATATAGAAATTTATGTATCGGAAAAGTGGAAGCCATGACAATAAATAGGATGTTCTCCACTGAACCATCCAAAGTGTCCTCCCAGTTCCAGGGTAACACAGATCAACGTCAAGGCTGAGACCCGTCAGATAAAATGTCCCGGAATCTAACGCGAGCAGCTAAAAGCGCATGTAAACGTGCACGGAGGTAAAACAGATGCATGTAGGAAGGAGCGAGAGAGAGACAGGCCATACCACAGAACGGCACAAAAATGGTAAAAGCACCACATCAATGAAGGAAAGGAGCGAGGAAAACCAAAACAACAAACTCCTGTCATTCACATTCATGAATTCAATTTAGGTATTAATAAACTGATCAATTTTATGAGGTAGCCCAACAAGGAGCTTCCCCTCATTGAAAGACCAGTAGCCACCACTGGCAGAGAGATAATGGACACGTGATGATGCCAGAAGAATCCATGTTTGAGCTTGTTTTGAGGGAACAGGGACATATAAGTCAAAAATAAATGATCAACAACAAGGTGTAAAAGCGAGAACCTGTGATGGCATGAAAATGCAGCTGTGGACAGGAACTTACGATCAAAGGGGCCTCTTTTCCTGGAAGGAATTATTTCAGAAATACCAGACGCCACACCTGATTTATAGGTCTTAAAATGAATGTTAATGTGACACAATGTAATGTAAACATGTCTCTCTCTCAATTTTTTCAAATCTTCAAATTAATCAGAAATTATAGTTTGAAGTTCTGAGTTTGGATTGGGTCCATTTGTATGACAGGCACATACGATAAAAGGTCCATCCGTCCGTCCATTCGTCTGTCCATCCTCTCCCACTTATCAATTCAATTCAACTTATTTATATAGCGCCTGTTTACGACGAGTCATCTCTAGGCGCTTTAGAAACCCAGAGCTTGACCCCCGAGCACATGGCAACACCATCAGTGGCAAGAAAAAAC
>JBAMYA010000006.1:11632612-11699586 GCA_037176975.1 Arrhamphus sclerolepis | reverse complement strand
GAGGGACTGGTGGAGCCAGAGTCTGATCCAGAGAACGAGGACTTTGATTATGAAGTGGATGGTCCAGGTTTTGGATCGTTACTTAAAGACGTGTCTCTGCACACAGGACAGGACAGTGTCAGACCGTTATTATATACAGTCATTGATGCTGACTGAGGCACCCCTCCCTCGCGTGTCGTCACTTCCGGTTGGTGCTTCATAGATGCGGAAGTTATTTATAACAATTTTATCTCTATTATCGTTTATGGCATAGTTATATATTTCTCTGGTTCTGAAAATCTAATTGTTCTATCATTAATGTACACTATGCTCTACAGTGGTGTCCAACCTGCAAGTTGCCCTTCAACATTAATAAGTTAGTCGTTCTATACTGGTTGAAAACTAATTCTTACCCTGTAAATACTTACAAGTAAAAATGTATGGATGCCAAATTACAAGTATGAAAATTAGATTACTATAATAGTGAAAATAAAGTAAAAATGTCAAAAACAAATGCAGTGCACAGTGCTTATTATTTAGAATAATGGAAATTTTAAATTGTAAAGACTGCAAATATACAAGACATTATACAGGATGTCTGAGACTTAAAACAGAACTGAGTCACAATCTCTTCCCTCATTACAGTCACGTACTACTCACACCAACCAGTCAAAAATGATCCAAGTCTGGACGTACGGAAGTAAAGGAAGCATAACGTTTAACTGAAATCGTCAAAGAAATTAAAAATGTTCAACCTCCAAATACATATAAACATTAGTCCCAAAGAAAAAAGAGGCTTCTGTTGTATGGAACTGCTTTTGTTTTGATAAGGGAGATAAATGTACAGCAAAAAAGAGCACTGTGCAAAATGTGCCACTTCCAAAGCTGTTAAGCGCTGTCCACAAACACCAGACTTCCTATTTACCACACAGGCCACTGAGGTAATACTCTAACAGGTGACACATTATGTATTTGAGCTTGATAATCACAATACATGAAAGAAAAACTGCAATCAGGTAATTTCTCCAAAATGTTCAGCTCCCCTGTGGATCTCTGCTGTCCCATAAAAGCCCCTCAACCCCGACTAACTCACCCCTGCAGAACTCTGGAAGACGTTGAGGATCTCCTGCTCAGTGATTGGCTGATTGGTGGCCTCTGGATTAGCTTTGGATGCTGGAGTGAGGATGGAGTTGATATAGGCATCAATCAGAGGAATCAGTTGTGTGTGGATGGGTGTGGTTGTCTCACAGAGTTGACGATAGATCCAGTCCTGGAAGATTCACACAGAGAAACCACCATTAATTTAATCTACTCATACATATTTAGAAAAAAATGGATAAATAAACCAACAAGGTTCAGACAATTAGATAATACAGCATATTGGATATTACGTGTGTCAATTCATAAATCATTTTTAAAAAGTTGACCAAAAACGCTATATGTGCTTGAGCACCCTGGTTATTAACTAGTTTATCCCTTCTAAAAACAAAAACAAAGCACACTGTTTTACTACTAACTCTTTTATTTCTTGGCTTGAAGGCTGGGACTAACAGTGGCCAGACAGAAGAGTTTAACACGATGTCTAACTTTTAGAGGAGTATAAAGAAAAAGAAAAAGAAAAAGCAACATCTTAGTGAATGACATACTTTGATAGACACTTTGTGCTTGGTGAAGGCCCGGCTCCGGAGCAGCTGGTAAATACAGTGAATGGGCAGAAATCCTGTGATGTTGGCACTTAAGTTGTTGGTCACTGCAACCCTAACCGCATGGGCTGTGACTACCTACACGCCAGAAATAACAGACATGTCATCAACACAGCAACAGTGGCAAAGGGGGCAAAGATCAACCAGACATTTCCACATGTGTTATATTTATCTGTTGCAACTTTCTTAATTTGATGGAACATCTTACAGGAAATGATGCCAGGAAATTAAATTATATACATTATGATAAAGCTTGTCGAGTATAGAATATAAGTCATATGATAGAGTGAAAGATTTATTGTGAAGCATAAATGTTTGTCATGCAGAAACAGTCATAAAAATGTTCTGTGCATCTTTGTTCAGATAACATATAAACTGACAGTCTTTATCTGTGGTTCCCATGAGGAAATAATTAATGTCAAGATGCTGAGAATAAGAACTTACAATTAAATTACTGAAATGAGCAAGAAGGATGCTTGATAACTGTGACAACATTCACAAAGATGGATGGATGGTGTGGATGGATACCTGTTCAGTGAAAATTTCTTGTGTGAAGATAGTCTTCATCTTGCTAAGAGAACTGGGCTTGATGGCAATCTGTAAGAAGTTAAACGTCCCCCAGAAGGAGGAGGGGGGAAAAAATTGAGAAACATCAACAGTGGTAGGCTTGCTGCGAGTGAAAATAACCTGCAGGCTGCAGCACTGGTATTTTGTAATTCCCTCCTTTCATATTTCATAAGAAATTCTACATGGCAGGCACCACACTGAATTGAAAGGATTGCCCTTGGGGTGTAAACAAAAAGGCTCCAAATCCAATTACATTACACATCTTAGTGGAAAATACACTGAGACACAAAAACTACTTAGCACACAGGGAAGAAACAATAGTGCACTTAATAAGTAATAAAACAACAAACTGGCCACAGGGTATGTTGTGTCGTGCTAGATGTGTATGCTGCAAGTATTTCATTAGTGGTATAGATCTCATATGTGCCGCTGCTGTAGTGGAGAAGTGGGGCCAGTGCCTGGTCAGGTAGACAAATGTATTGATCAACATCTCCCTCCCACCTCCTACCTTACCTTCATCCCCAAAGTAGAGCACACCAACTCAATGATGGAGCTCAGCTGGTTGCTATGGAAATACATGGCAACCAGTAATAGCATCTCTCCAAAGGAAGCAGATACTCCTGCAGCACTGTAATAGGGAAGACACATGCACAAGCAAGTGAGCAATACTGAGAAGGCCTCACAGTCTAAAGAACAGGCCTGCTGAAAACCACAATGCTTCTTACTGGACAAAATAAAACAAACTGATTCATGAGTTACCGTGTAGCTCTTTATTTAAGATTAAGGTCGTACCAAATTTACTTGAGACAACTGAAGATTTATGCCTTATCAACTAGAGGCACAACAAAAGTTCACATTCTCATTTGATCTGCAACTTTTATTTCAAGCAGAGGTTGACCAATAGTAAAAAATGGCTAATAATTGACCTGATAAATCATTCAACCAATTAAATTGGTCTGCTTTTAGTTTCAATTCATATAAATTTTATTTCAGAAACAAATACAAAACAACACTTTGCTGAGTTTGGTCACTGCTTATTCCTATAAAAGAGAACTGATAACAAAGCCAAAAAGCTACAAACACTATAAAATGATTCAAATATTTCAATAACCCTGCAACTTAGAGATTTTTGCTCAGAATTACACATGATGTGTTCAACGGGGTTTCCCACACCATGTTCATATGTGTCAGCCACCCATGCATACTTATGGCTGCACACTTTTAGAAACTCATTCACACATTTTTGTTGTTTTTCACCATCTAAACTAATGACATCTACAGCAGCAGAGCTACATGCGGTGCTCTGATTCAGCCTGTGCCGCTTTGCCTTTTACGCACATACACACAATATGTTGGCCCCATTTCCTCTTAATACACACCAAAGCAGAAATTCAATCATTCACAAGAGGAACACTTGTTGGATTAAACTACTTGCAACTATTTATTTAGACCCTTTTTCCTCAGTGGCCTGCTGGTGTGGTGGAATCACAGACAGAGACTGATAAAGAGGGCCAGCTCTGTCATGGGTCGTCCCCTGGACTCAGTGGACTCGGTGGGTGAGAGGAGGATGTTGGCCAAGCTGACAAACATTCGGAGCAATCCCTCTCACCCCCTCTATGAGACAGTGGGGACGCTGGGGAGCTCCTTCAGACTGCTGCACCCTCAGTGCAAAAGGGACGCTAGCGCAGGTCCTTTGTCCCGACTGCTGACTGCTGAGCCACGCTCCCTGTAACTGTGCAACTGAGTGTGCAATGATAACAACAGTGTATCCGTGCAATAATACCTGTATCTAAGTTTCCCCTTAGGTATTCCATATATATACGGATTAGTATTTATTTATTTTGCTTATATTTAAACTGTATATACTATAGTCATTCTTTTTTATTTCTATTTTTAAATTTTTAGCTCTTCCTACTTTGGGAGCACAATGTGCAATGTCTTGTTTTTTTTGTCATGCTGCTGTAATAATTCAATTCCCCTCCGGGGATCAATAAAGTCCTATCTTCTCTTTCTTTCTTTCTCTCTCGCTCTCAAAAAAATCTTGCAACATTTTGCGCAAACCTTTCAAATTCTGTTAATACGATTCCTCTATGTGTCAAGGGCAGCAGGAGAGAATTCATATCACTGTAATGATCAGAAATATAGTGCACTCTGAATTTTGCTGAGAACAGAAAAGCTGTAAAGATCTCATGTCAGTGTCTGTTCCTGTGGCATATTTTACTCTTGATAGGGGCTGTGACTGGTGCTGCCACCTAGGGGATTTGTGCTACTCAGGTAGCTTCTATTCTTTTTGACCAACAAACTATGAGCCACAGCTTCTCTGAGCCTCAGAATCATAAATGTAGAAGAAAAATGTTTTTACCTCTCAAAGTATTCCTCTTCTTTGATCATCCAACTGAGCCACATGACCATTAGCTGTTCTTGCTCTGGAGTGCTGCACAAACACACACAATAATGCTCCTTCCATGTATAATAAAAATAAACCAATCACATTCCAAAAGAAAGTGAAAAGACTTTTGATAAATGGAGTAGTTAAGAAGACATGCTTTATGTACCTGACCAGGGTGGGGAAGGCCAGAAGCTTGCAGAATGACAGCGAGACAAAACGAACCCCAGCAGGAGTTGCTGGTGGCCGGCTGGTCATCAGCTGCAAGAGCTGTTCAGCCTCTTCATCTGTGGGTCTAGGAGGGAATTGTATAAAGCATGCTGAAATACTAAAATAATAATAATAATAATAATAAAACTAGTATCTTAATCATTTTTGGAAGGCAAACACTTTTTTTGTTGTTGTTCAAATCACTTGCCAGAAACAACCAAATTCAAATGTAAATCATGACAGCAAATTTGATGAGGCCACTGCACCGTCATTGGCCTACCTGAGACCTGCAATGCCCATGAGGGCACAGTAGAGTCGGAGCAGCGCGCTGGCCTTCACTACACGCTCCTCTCTGAGACCAGAGTACCCCATACCGCCTTCAGCTTCCATGTTGCTTTCATTGGGCATGTGAGTGCCACGTGAGCGTGGCAGGATGGCTACCAACTCCAACAGCAGCTGTCTGCGCATCTGCCACAGCACCGAGCTGCTTTCTCTCTTACGCTGGCAGCACAGAAAAAGACAAGATAAAGAGAGGAAAAAACTGTTGTAGTGAAGTGCAGATTCTGAGATTACAGCTCTAATCAGTAAACATTAACTTAACTTTTTCTTTTCTTTTTTTAATTACCTTAAAACCTTCTTTTGCAATGCTGCTTTCATATACTGTACAAACAGCATCTTGTACAGCATGTAGATTTTAATGAGTTAAAAAAATAAACCTGATGATCTGTATTTTATTTATCCTTTTATTTTTTTTAATAATAAAATCATTCTGTTTGTCTTTCTCTCATTTGCACCTTTACTTATATAATCTGTAAGGTAAACTCGTATCTCTGGTTGTCAGATGAGCATGAGTGAGACGGATCACTATGGAATGAATCCTCATTCAAAAAAAGCACCTTTTGTCACTTCGCCCAAGCAAGAAGGGCTGCCAGGTGAGATATGTTTGAATGACGCTGCATCGTAGCACAAGCTACTTATAGGACGGTGCCACGTCATCGTGATCACCAGCCAATCAGGATTGGATTGGATTAATCTCATTGATAAATGCTTCTGAGGAATCCTCGTGGGGGCGTATCCCACAGCGAGACATCAAAACGGGTGCTATATTTGAGAACTACCATTGCACTGAAGAGTATTATGTCTACTTTGAGTCTTAATGTGTGTTTGCATTTGTTCCTCATATATAAAATAAATAAATAAATGAATGAATAAGGAAATATTATGTAGGCCAAACAAGAACCCCTTACCTGTTGACCATTGCGAATGAACATGCTGAACCAGGTACGCACTTTGCTGTTGGTTCCCAGCAGCAGACCGCTCACATAAGACACAAGAGGGCTGACAGCCTCGTCTGCTGTATCTGGTTTGTAGTCTAAAGTAAGTGCTACACCAAGACCAGGCAGGTGACACTCCTCCACCTGGGAACAAACAGAATACCCCGCACACAGTTATCTGATGCCAGCATATCTCCATCTGTCTCTGTGATAATATCATCTATGAAATGTTTATCTGTAAAATCCCACATTTTAATTTTGTTGTATTTTAGTGCATCAATTCTGTATTTAATATTTGCAGGGATTACTTGACACTTTCCAGTAAGTGACCAGTAATGCATGTTATATCTTTGATTCACCAGTGTGTGATTCTTGAAGACTAATCACTGAGCAAAGCAATGAATTTCCACAAAACTCCTGTTCAATAACTAACATCTAGCAACTTTGACTTTCCCTTCGGGGATTAATAAAGTTCTGTCTATCTATCTACTAACACCTAACTTAAGATTAAGGTAAATTTACAGATTTAACTTAATCTTAGTAATAAAGAAAATGGTTGAGGGCTGTAATCTCCATATATGAAAGAACCAAACATTTCTCTAAAGTGACCAGATATGATATAAAGCAGAAAATATAACACATTATCAAAGATTTCCTAAGATTATGTTTTGGAGAATCTATGTTTTAGTAATTTCACACATTTTCATGACTCAGACGTGAATAAGATAAGAATGCAATACTGCTTGCTATTAAGAGAAACTTCTAAACCACTTAAGATATGTGATAACAGCAACTTTGCAATTATGTTGGGATTATTCAACCATCTTTTTGCAAACACAGTCAAAACATTATGCCAACATTTATTATTAGAAGTATTTTACTTCAAAGATGCTGGAAAAGGTGGTGAAAAGTACTATTTTCTTCCAACTCTAGCAAAAGAAAACAAAAATCAAAAGCAGCAGAATAACTGTGGCACAAATGTATCCTCAGTGCCAAAGTCAAAGAATATTTTTCCTATGCTAAATAAATCTTTTTTTTTTTTTTTTATAAAGACTGACTGTGCTTCAGGACTCAGCTGGGAGCGTTGAGATTAAATCAACAGTTCAACTAACCACCATGGCACGGACGTTGAGGGCTTGTGAGGGGTTCATTTGGCACAGCTGCCTGAGGGCTTCAGTCCTGCGTCGACCACCCACACTCTCCTCATCCTGGCGCTCTCCATTCTTTATCAGACCTCTGCAAACTACACAGCAAGACAGGCACATTCTTACACACAGGACATTTACTGGAATTTTACATACTGATACTTTGAATCAGGTGGTTTGCTGACCATGTTCAGTGAATACATGTTTTTTTTTTCTAAGTACAAGCAAAATTCTTATAATCATAAGGGAAGTACCGTATTGACCTGATCCCAAGACGACCTTGCTTATTTCAAGTATTTAAATAATTTAATGACAGCGGTGAAAAGACAGCAGCTTCTCTCTGAAGTCTAACGGAAGAAGCCAGATTTTTTTTTATAAACTATTGGTATTATGTTATGTTGCTGCTTGGTAGCTGACTGCCCAATCTTTATCAGTAACACCTTAAATTTAGCAGAAAAACTTTTTCTCACTTGTTTCCTCCCTCGACCTTTGTGCTACTTTGCACATGATGTCTGCTATCTTTCAAACCCCCCAGCAGAAGCCAAAAGGCACATTTAGGTTCCTGGGTCTGTGCCACTAGTAGTTGTGGTTGTAACATTCTAAATATTAAAAGAATCTAAAAAAGTTAAATAAAATAAAAAGTTAAACCTTAAATATAAGACAACCTTACTTTTTTTTTGTAATGTGTTCACTGTGGGGGGAAAAAAAAAACCTTGTCTTATGTTAGAGTCAAAATGGTATAATATTTTTCTTTGACATCAGTCAGCTGGCAGGTTGAAAAAGATATTTACTTCCATTTATTCAACTATTTTTTTTCCATATGCTATCAAAGACAAAAAACGGCTATTGTTTAAAATGTCAATGACAGTTCTAGGCAAAACTATGTCCTAGTTCATTATTGCATCCTTTTACCTCATTTTCGATCCAGTGAGAGAAGGCTTCTTCTTGTAATACAGCCAAAAGCATTCCTTGATATTGTCTGCTACTTAACACACAAATATGCTACTGACTTAGTTCTGACCCTATGGATGATTAGGAGGCACTGGAGAGAACAGGCATTCTCCTCTAATTTGTCTTTCAAGCACACAGCCCTCTCTGTGAGTCAGACACAAGAATGTTTATCATCAGAGACAAATGCACATAGCCTTGGGCCAGTAGCATGGTTACAATTAATGGGGGAGAGCTTTGCAAAAAGAAAAAAAAAAAAAAAAAAAAAGAGAAAAAAAACATGAGCTTGCACCTCACTAACAATCTGTCTATACGTATAATAAAGCCATCACACGAAGTTTCTGAGGTAATGTTGAGTTAAATTCTGTCTGCAATAACAGGCAGTCTGCCTGACCATTTGAAATTAGTACTGGCAATTAACTGGCCACTGTGTCTTACACCATCTATTCTTCTGACAGCCTGTGCATTGCAGCAAGTCAGATGAATTACCTTCATTGAAGCTGTCAGGCACGTTGGCAACCAGCAGACACAGAAACCAATCGCCATTGCGTACATGAAGCAAAGCTTCAGCCACATCCACAATGGGCAGCAAAGAAGGCAGCTCTGAGACAAAAAAGCAAACAAACAAAGAAAAACATGTTTATGTCAGTCTGTAAACTGAAAGGTAAAATTAACAACCATACATGTTTTTTTTGAACATCCCTATAATGGATGTTGTCAGACTGTTCCTACTATGGGAAATCCTTGTCACACAAATGGATCTTAACATGTAAAAGTGATTCTAAACAAGACTGAACCTAACAATGTTAATTTTTCGATACATACCCATTGAATGAATTCATTACCCCAAAATGCTGATTCATAACCTGGTCAGTCCAATAAACATTCTGTTAGAATTTGTTGGAACAGACAATAAATGTTTCCAAACTGTAATTTTGGGGCATCGTGCAAAACAAATCTGTGCACCTAGGCTGACACTGCATATGCCACCTGTCTGGCTGAGATTTCTGGATTGTGTAACTGCAGCAACACAGAAATCTGAGGCTGATACCCCTAAAGAATCTGTTCTTTCATTGTGACCGACAACAAGAAATGACACATTTTTTTTAGATACAGAGTAACTCATATGATGTATTTTTTTCCCCATCAAGTTTAAATCCGGTTTTACCTCAGCATAGTTAAATAACGATGGTTTGGTATGTCAGACAGACGTGCAGTGAACCTTTAATCCCATTGTCACCTCCTTCATAAGTAAATTTCACAATTTAAATAGTCAAGCTGGAACACAATTCAATCTCAAAACCTACAAAGTGTTTCATAACAACATAGACTCATCTGGATCATTCTCCAACATGAACAAAGACCAGCCCCCTTTCTGCTGGACTCTGGAACCTCTGCCTGAACCTCTGTTTGAGGTGCAGTTAACTTGTATGGATACAAAGAAGGAAAAGCAGTTTGTTTAAGGACAAAATGTGTATTTTTCTTCACTGCAGACTGTTTCTCCAACCTTGGAAAGTTTCTAGAAGATTTCACTCAGCAGCCGACACTCAAATGAGGAGGCATCAGCTCCACTTCCTCAGTGAAAATACCTCCTACCCTGCAGAAGACGCAGTGGTCGCTGGTGCTCTTTTTCTACAGCTTCCTGGACTGACTTTAAAGCTGCATCTCTTCTCTGCATCCCAGCGTGTGTTTGATCCTTTGGACACCTGGTTGGTAACTGTCACGGCTCCCGCGCTCTTCATCCTCGCTGATGGGCAATCCCTGCTTCCTCCACTGTCTGTCTTCAGCTCCATGAACAGCTGACGGCGTGTTTTTGTTGGCTCTGACCAAGTTTGGATTATTGAACGCTGGATCTCTGTGTGAGCAATGGTGAGTCCGGTGTTTTCTCTGAACTAGCTTCATTCACCAGGTTTGAACTAAGTTTATTTGAGCTGCGTCCCTCTCATACAGTCAATCATACAATCATAAATATGCTCTGTGTCAGGATAAACTGATAACTTCTGCAAGCACAACTTCACAGTAAACCAACCAATCAGTGCACAACTCATTCATCATGACAAGAACCAACCAGAGCGTAACCTATTTAACTATTAATGAACACCCCCAAACAGTTTTTTTTTCACATGACAGAATCACGGAGATTTGATGGGGTGCGTAAAAATGCACAAAGGCAATTTTTGGCAAAAACAACATTAAATCTATAGACCTAAAATATCCACACACTGAGGACCTAGATATCCACAAATCACTTACTGCACTTACAGTAGCCAAGTTTTACTGTGCCATGCTGGGGTATTGTGATACCCTTGTTGACCTGCTAGAGCATGAATGCAACTTCCATGGTGTACCGGCTAGAGAACTTGGCTAGCAACTGGAATGTCACCAGTTCAATCCCTGATACCAATGATGTGTGTGTGGGGGGTGCTTCCCCACATCCACATCCATGGATGAGTTGCACCTGAAGCCCCCACCGCCGCACCATGGCATTTTTGAATTCATGGATTACGCCTCAATGTTGTTAAATGACTGTCACAAGGAAGTGTCACATCTACAAGTCATGTGAGGCATGTCCTCATCCACATTCATTTACAACCGCACTGTACCCATGTACACCTCTTCCAACTGTGCCAGAGACCAAGACATACAGGTCAAGATGGTACAGACTGCCTAGTGTGAGTGCAGCCTTAAGATATATCTTACTTGATGACATGTTACTCTAGTCTCTAAAGTCTGAATTCATGTGCAATGAACATCAGCACTTGATAAAAAAATAAAAAAATTAAAAAAAAATCTGTAAAATATTAGAATCTATTATTTTGGAATAAGCACACCTGCATACAAAATCTACTTGTGTCATAACAAAAACTGAAGTTTGGTACCTGCTTGTAAAATGCAGAGGACATCTGCCACTTCTTCCAAATATACAGGGCTTTCAAAGAGTTCAGAGGACTTTAAGAAGAACTCCCCGTTGGAGTCTGCCACCTAAGAAAACATGAAGGAAATAGAAAACAGGCTGTGTGACTATCACTCAAGCAGATGAAGTGGTTGAAAAACATCCTATTTCAAAGCATTAAAAAATATGTTTCACACTCTGGTTTTATATTTTCCACTTCACTGACCAAAACTGAAGGTCTTATGCAGGATCAGTGCTGATGAGACAAAACAACAGTAGTATGAAGTGGCCCATGTGACCTCGTAGAGCCTCTGAGCACTGACCTGTTAGTCAGTAAAGTAGAATGCATATGAAGGTGGGCTTTTTAAATCAGTTTTTGGTGATCATTGCTTCACTACAACTCTTGCTGAGAAATATTATTCTAAATATCCAACTTTTTTTTAAGCAGCCCAAAACTAACGTTGTGGAATAATATTTCTAAGGCCATGCAACAGTGTTTTTGCTCTGAGACTCATGTCTCAATAATATTCATACGTGTGTCAGATGTCTGATCCAGATCTCCATGCAGGTCACAACTCAACTCTAAATTATTTACAAAGAACTTTAAAAACAACACAGCTGCCCAAAGAGCTGGACACCAAAATAATTAAAACAAAATCAGTAGAATAACAAGATTTAAAAAAAAATACAACTAGGAACGATAAAAGTTAACATCTCAAAACTAGGTTAAAACCAAAGAATAAAAAGAAAGTGTTACTTAAAAGGAATGTAATATGAGCGTACGGATGCAGCAGGTCAGACAGATGCTGTGGGAGAAGTCCATGAAGACATTCAAAAGCAAATAAAATTATTTTAAATCAATCCAGAAGCAAACTGGGAGCCAATAAAATGACATCACAACTGGGGTGATGTGCTCATGTTATTTGGAGCCAGTTAAGAGACGAGCTGAAGCATTTTGAACCAGCTGCAGTCGTGAAAGTAACATTTGGCTCATCCCAAAATAAAGTGCCTTACAGTACTCTAAACGAGGTGCAATGAAAGCATGGAATAAAATCTCAAAATGATACTGAGACAGAAATGGCTTGTTTTTGTTTCAAATGAAAAAAAGTTGGACTTGGCCAGTGATTTAATCTGTGACTCAAGTTTAAGGTCATTGGCCAGTCTTACACTCAGATTTGTTCCTGTTTGTGTCAGGTAAGGGTTCAGAGAACCCAGATGAACCTGGGCTTCAAAGGCATCATTGGGCCCGAAGAACATGACTTCAGACTTCTCATCATTAAAATGCAAGAAATTCACTGACATCCATGTCTTAATTCCTGTAGTGCACTTCAGGAGCTGGTTCGCAGTAAAGAATTTTCTTTTATTAGCGGCATGTAAATCTGGCGTAAACACTATGATACCATTTAGTTTGTGCCAAACTAATCAAGTGGATCAAACCTAATCACAACAGTAAAAAGACAGTTGTATGTAAATATGAATGACATCAGCATAAAAATGGAAAGACATGCCAAATTTGCTGAGAATAGATCCAAGTGTTAGTCAGTACAGAGAAAAGAGAAGAGGGCAGAGGATAGAACCTTGCGGTACTCCACATGTGAGCAGAGCAGCGGAATAAAAATTCCAGCACAGATGCAAAAATGAAACGAAAAGAAGCATACCTTGTTCATGATAGCCAACAGTTCACTGAGTGTTAAACGGAGCCTCCTGAGGGGATCGCTGTGTTCAAACTCCAGAGTCAGGCCATGCTGTAGCTGTGACACCAGGACGCTCTCTCCATTAGAGCCCCCTGTCTTATGTCTGGCAGAAAAAAAAAAAAAAAATGTTTTCTATAATACTAAATTTAACATAACTGTTTTAGGTAAAAAAAAAAGTTAGTTTTAAGTTACAAAGTTTATTGTCATGTACAGTAAAGAAACATGCTGCTAAATAATACAACATAGTAAGGCGACATGAAGAGAAAAAAACAGCAAATATACTGTGCTAAGCAGTGTAAATGTAAGCAGCAGCAAATATAAACGGTGCAATTATGAATGTGCAAACTGAGAATGTAAATACATAATTGGACTGTTTACATTGGAATGCATGTGTGGCATGATAATGAAGATTACATAATTTATGAGTCATTTCTATGTTAATTTCCATGAGAAAAATCAGCTCTACCTGAGCTGCTGTTCCTTCCTTGCATCCTGCTCCAAAGCATGGAAGTCAACTGACAAAAGCGCTACAATGGAGTTGACAGCTTCCACTCCAGAGAGCAGGCGGAGGATAAGTTTCTTGTCTTGTGCCCAGGACTGGCTCTGATCAGCAGGAGCACACAAAGCCATCCTGACCAGACAGGGGAGCAGAAGCCTCAACTCTGGGTCACTCAGGGCAGCCAGGCGCACCACATCCACCTTCTGCATGGCTTCAAACGCATAGGGGCTAACAAACTGCAGCCCTAAGCTGTCTGCCATCTCTGCTTACCTGAACTCTGTGGGAAGAGACAAAACAAGCTTTACAAACAACACTCACCTTCAAAATCACCAGTCTGAGACTTCCAGAGGCCAACTGTTCATTTAACGTATGCATATAAATAATCTGTGGAAGAACTATAAATGAAAAAAAGCATAATATAGTTCCAACTGTCATATGTCATGTGGCAGTGTAACTGTATTTCTCATTTATCTAGCCTCAAAATCTACACTGAAAGTAAATGACGTGATCATAGCAATGTGTCCATTTACTTGGAGATATGGCCAATCACTTATTAAAAAATAACATTTAAACTTTCGTCTGCTCACGTTGCTAACAAAACAATGTTAAAGATGATAAAAGCGAATGCTCTGAAGTGGAAATATTGGTTATCGGTAACCTTTATCGTCACGGAACTCTCTTGACCGACAACGAAATATGATCTCGGTTAACAAAGAGCATTTAAATGTAATTCACATAGGGATTTTAAGAGCAGAAACAACGTTGTAGAGATGTGCATACCCTTCGACTGGCTGGGTTGCTAAAGCTACTTGCTAGCAGCTAAATCCCCCCCGTTGACTTTAAAGCCAGCTTTAGCATGCTAGTGGCAGCTAACGCTAGCCGAGTTCACCAGGACAATACCCGCGTGAGCTGAATAAACATAATCAAACAATAACCGACTCACCTCGCTTGTGGAACTGGTTCAAGAAAAATCTCACCATGGAACCCTGCGTGCTGTGGTTCGTACAACCAGCCCTGTTCTCCAACATTAACGGGGAGTTTCCTGAGCTGGTTGCTGGAAAGCCTGCTAATACATGCTAATGCCGAGACAGACATGACCCGGCTCAGTACCCGGTGTGCTAACAGTAGGATTTTTACCTTATTTTAAGATAAAGACCTGTTGTCAGTGGAAATAGCTAAATACAATACAATACAATATAAAATAAAATAAAATAAAATAAAATAAAATTATTATATTATATTATATTATATTATATATTTGCAATGTAATGTAATACAATATCATGTAATGCAATATCATATAATTAGTGCTGGGCAGTGATTAACATTTTTAATCGTATGACTTTCTGCGATTAATCACACTTTAATCGCGATTAATCGCAGAAAATGCAGACGGGCGCAAAATTCAATAATGGATTCATAGCAGCGTATTACATATTTATGTAAATGTGATGCTGTATCAACAAAAGTGCTATTTCATTTGTTTTTCAAACACTTTAAACAAACAAGGTGCTTTTAACAGCAGTAGCTATTACATTTACACAGATCTCAACATAAACATAATCAAATCAAATATTAAACCAACTAATGGCTACTTTTTAATTTTTTTTTTTTAATGAAATAGATGCCATTTTCTGCATTCTGGTGTATTCTAACAGGTTGTTAGCCATACTTTTACTAGAAAGTGAATGTTTTATTCAAAGACTATTTCAGAAACAGATTCAGTAAAAATTCTTAGTCAACTAGTCCAAATATGCATCTACCTGTTTTTAATACAACTGAGATACAGAAATTATTTTGATAATAACAATAACTTTAGAGGAGCATTTTACTTATTTTATTATTCTTTTCTGATTTAGTGTTAGTTGTATGCCTTTTTGCTCTGCAGTGGTGACTAATAATTAATACTCAAATAAATAATAATTTGTGACGTAAGTATGCTATAATACTTTAAACATGCTCTATATTGTGATTTGAAATCAAAGCTAACGAACTGAAATATTTTTCAATTTGTCTGTTGTGATGAATGCAATACTCAAGGTTCATGATAACAGATTTTTTTTTATTCGCGGCATATTTATCAGTTCATTAATCTGCAACAACTTCTACAACATGGAGGAATTAAAGTAAAAATTAAGGAGTTGATTAAAGCAAAGCCACACGGTACTCTGGTAAATACAGGGATGCAAACTGCTCCCTTTTCTCTGACTCTTGCTTTTTTTTCACAGCCTGAGAACTTAACTACAATTTCTAGCTTGGTATAGGGGCTATGTCATGGCTCTCGGCCACGCCCTTCTGTTCGTTGATTGGTCAGTTTCTTTTTGTTCTGAACTAAACCGAAAAGAGTTTAGCATTCCCAGACTATAGTGAAGAGAAATGAAATGGAACGGAATTATTAGTCTTTTGAGGACTCCACTTGGGTGGCTGACTCGACTACGTGATGGGTGAAGTCAGTTACAGACAGACATTTCTAAAAAAAAAAAAAAAAAAAAAAAAAACTGTCCCTCTGAAATGGAGAAGAAGAAAACAGATAGATGTAATTTTTTTCATCATTAACCAAATCTTGGGTGCGGTTAAGGTATGTTCCAGCTATTTCCAGAATTAAAAAAATCTAATCAAAACAAAACAAAATGTGCCTACATCCAGTAGCTAATGTCAGATAGGCTACAATAAAAAAATGTCAATAAAATATTTGGTGTAATTTCGTGGGTTGAGCTGCAGGAAGGCCACGCTGCCAGTATTGAGTCCCTTTTCATATAGGAACCATGTCTTGTGCTGGATTAGATCACATTGCTCAGAATGATGCCACTGTCAACATCAAAAATGTTATCAAGGTGAGATCTAAACTGGACACTGGAGTGGATGCAAATGCACTACCACTCAACATTTATTAGACAATACTAGGCCCCAATCTGAAGCCCAGCCAAATAGCTCTTGTAGCTTATGGAGGAGCACACTTAATTCCAAAAGGTAAGGTCAGTTTCAAGTGTGAAACGGCCAACACAAAGTCAGGCCTACAGTTCTTTGTCATCAAACATTCCTCCACTCCAATACTTGGAAAGGAAGCATGCGAGAAGCTGCAGCTAGTGAAGAGACTTGAAATAATTGGAGTTGAAGCGCCAGCTGCGAAAGAGGAGTAGGTGGAAGCATATCCTTCTGTTTTCAACGACCTTGCCCAATTTCCAGGGGTGCATCACATTCACACAGACCCCACTGTGACCCCGGTAGTACATAGCTGCAGTGTTGGACCCTCATGATCTGAACGAAGCGATTGAGAGGCAACACTACTCCATACCCTATAGAAGAGGTCCTATGCAGGTTGTCTGGGAAATCCATTTTCACCATCTTAGATGAGAAGGATGGATATTGGCAAGTAAACAAAACCTCATCAGTGCTGTGCACATTCAGTACACCCTGGGGCAGGTTTTGTTTTAAGAGACTTCCTTTTGGGATTAAATCAGTCGGTGAGGTCTTCCAATAAAAAATTGATGAGACATTTGGTAATATTTGAATGAGTGTGGATAATAGCAGATGATATAATTGCTGCCACGTCTGATGAAGAGCATGATGCTGTCCTTCAGAAACTAATGGACACAACACAAAAAGCCAATGTCAAGTTCAATAAAGGCAAAATGCAGTACAAGGTGGACACGTCAGAGACATGAGGCATGCCATCACATCCACAGGTGTGAAACCTGACGACTTGATTTAAATTAAAGGTTAGTGGAATGATACAACCAAAAGACAATGTTCTATAAAGCTTTTCTAAAGGTTGGAATGTTAGGAAAACGGTAAGAGAACCTTCAGCTAACATAAATGTCAGGAAAACTTTCCACGTTAACCTTTAAAAACAAAACAACAAAAACCCTGAAATGAAACGTTCAGGAAACGTTACTGCAACTAAAAAGTAACGTTACCAGAACGTTCAGGGAACCAGAAACTTACCTGGAGACATACTGTATTCTTGAATGCATATATTTGCCATCAGATCAGGAACTCCAACACGACTCTGCTCCGTAGTTTTAGTTCAGATTGGCAGTTTGACATCACAGATCTGTTTGAAAATAATCAACTTGTCTCCTCATCTTTTACTCAACCTAACGTCAAATCTAGCAGAGTTTTCTTATAGCTCTTAAGTTTGCAACAAAAAGTCAAATGGATACCTGCCCCCTGAATTTCTGAAAATCCAAAACAAAGCTGACGGCACTAAAGCTTCTGTGACAAGCAGCCTGGTCATCAGTGCTTTAATATTAAAATGTTGGCAGCTGATGATTCTGTCACTCTTGATATGTTTGGTTTTATGGCTCTTTGAAAGGCCGTCATCAAACCCCTGTAGCATCTGCATTTCTGATTTGGACCTTTACCTACCTAATCCAACTTGAGGTCACAGGAAAAAATGAGTACACTTTCACGGGTGCACCATTCGGCATTAGTTGTTGTTAAAGGAGGGAAAGCAGAGCAAAAAGCTGCTGACAGCGAGAGGAAACGCAGAAAAAAGCAAACTCAGAAGAATATAGCGCCTGCGGCTACGCGACCCTGGGAGAACTCATTTACAAGTAGCATCTTACTGGAATTATTATTATGCGGGCTTTTTGAATGCCTTTGCTACTTGTGGATGAATTGTAGTAAACACACTTGCAGAACTAACTAATATTGAAAAAAAACATGGAAAAAAAATAATTTTCAGAGATTTATTAAATTCTGATCTACACTCAGAAGACCAAATACATTTTGGTGGTCAAGTTTTTCAGGCCAATACACGCTGTCAAAAATGCAAGATAAAAAGCAACAACCAAGGTTTTTGTGTTTGTTTGTTTTGTTTTTTTAAATAGTCAAACTAAAGTTTTCCTCTTCAGAGGAGAAACACCGACGGCTCATCCTGCTCACCGATCGAACACTGCTTGTTCTGTAGGCAACCATCCACAGCTGCTTAAAGTTCATTTACACCACACATTTACTTTCATGCTGAAGTAAAATGGGAGTGGTCTAAATGTATCAATAACCGATCAGTGGTGCCAGAACAGCAGGACCTCAGCCAATCACTGGAGAGGTGAAGTAGATCTGTAACAGATTTGTTGAAAAGAACACTGCATGTAAAACTGAAAAAGTTCCAGCTCTCCTCATTGTATTTATCTATCTATATATATATATATATATATATATATATATATCTATATTGCTGTCCATGTCCAGTTGCACATTATCCCCCCCCCAGAGCAATAAACACAAGCACAGCAACATAGGTTGACGCACTTTATTCCTAAAACAGAAGCCACACCACCAGCTGCTGGCATGGCATTCATATATATATAATTATTTATATATATTGCCATTTGGTTTTTGTGTCTAAATGTGTGGTATAAAATACTATATACAACAATGTACCTCTTTATTTGAACACAGTGAAGTTCATTGCTGTACAAATCCTCTGTAGCTACAGCTTTGCTGTAAGTCCTTCATGCTCAAAGGCATGGAACATAATTCTCCACTCTAATTCTTCTGTACATTGCAACATTACAAATATTCTGTCTCCATTACAAAAAATAATACTCTAAAAGCAACCTACTGGGACTTTTATTTCATTTTTATGGGATTTTTCCTGGTTGTTTTATTAATTAAGACGATTACATATATCTTAGACCAATTGCTTTAAAGCAGGGAGGTGATATAAACCTTCTCCATTTTTAATATATAAAAGAAGTTAAGAAATAAGACAAATTATACATTTAAAAACTTACAATAAATAAGATAAATGCAGGCATTTCGTTTGGATATCATTTAATCCAAAGCATTAAAAAGGAATTTCATGTCTGAAAACCTATTTTGGATTTTTTTCTTTGATCAAATATGTCCCTTTTCTTCCAATAACTTTACAGATGCTCCAAAACACTGACCAGTGACTGTACTGCCGTGCTACATGCCATGACAATATGTCATTCTTTCACGCTCATTAATTGCAACTCAACTTCTTGTTTCCCCCTTCCTCCGTATTCCCTTGTCACTATGTTAATGTCATTAAATCACAGGGACAGGACTGTGTGAACCAGTAACAGCCGCCATGGAAGGACTTTTCCCAGCCGTCTGATCCCATCCTGGTACAGGATCCAGCTCTACACTCAGCTTTCCTTCTGTCATGATGGAACCCACGTTTGGAGCAGTCACTTTGCTCTTCTCTGAAATGTTTCCCCGACATCCCTCTGGAGAGAGGCTGCTGGTTACAACATGTTCATGATGAAGTTGTACATCTGGTTGAGCACCACAAAGTGAACGGGCAGACACGATCGTCGGTCCTGCGTAGCTGGGTCACACGTTAGCCAGGAGAGGGCGTTGTACTGCTCCAGCACAAATCTGCTCAGAACCAAAAAATAAAAATAAAACATACATTTAATTTAGGGTAATTTATAGATTCATGGGCTGTGCATCATCTACTGTACATGTTCAGTTCTTGTAAAATGTCAACATCTGGAAACCACTGATATTAAGCCTACTGATACTAAACCCAGCCTGCAGATGAGAGGGTGGTAGTAATTATCTGAGTACTTGATTTGAGGCGGTGAGTGTGTGTGTGTGTGTGTGTGTGTGTGTGTGTTGTGGTGTTTACCTGAGTACATCTGAGGTCTGATTGGAGTCAAGCGGGTGGGAGTGTTTGCTATGCAGTAGTTCATCTGATTGCACTGAAGACACGTGGAGGTGCAAAGAGGCCTGGGAGACACAAAGGCATAATAATTAAACATCTTTCCTAGATAAATCAATAAAAGTAGTTAAAATGAAGTAAAATAAATGAAATAAAAAAAATATATTGATAAGAAGAAGTATTTGAATCCCTTGAAGTGTAGTGGTTGTTTGGATAATTTCCTTAAAAAGTAAACGGATCTTTGTCTAATTCAGGAAACAAATACAATGTTCCGAGGCTGGTAACTTGTAAATAATTAGATTTTATTGAACACATCCATTTAATGCTCACAGTGCCGCTGGAAGAAAAAGTGAATCTTTTGAGTTTCAAGCTGGTCCAACCTGCTTTGACCTGCTTTTGACTTCCAGCACTTTCTGCAGCTGTCGGACGGGTCGGAAACTAAGTTTGGCTTCGGACAAACTTTCTTTTGACGAACTCAATGGGGCCAAAATGACATCATCAGGCAAAATCTATCTTTCCTAAAAACAAAAAAAAACAAACAACCCTTTTTCGCATCTATTTGATCTCGTACAAAAATGTAATTTAATAAAGGTATATATTTAAAATCAAGTGAATTTGTTAGACTGCTTTTACCGCTTTGGCGTCTGCGTTGTGAAACATAGAAAGGCAGCTGTCTTCACCCACTGACAGAAGAGCAGATTTGTCCTCCGCAGCTAAAAAACTATCTCCTCCTTGGTTGAAGCTGCATTTCATCTGGAGTTTATTGATTTTTCTCTGGTTTAGCGATGCGCTCAGTGCGCAATCCATGGAGGACTTTTGGATCGCATACTCAGAGGAGGACAGGTGGATGAAGAAACCTCCACCTGTACTTGTGAGTCCAGCTTTTCTTCAGTGAACGGCATCAAGACGTGTGAGAGGAAGCGCGTGACGCACGAAAATCTGTGGAGCTGCCTGCGGATTAACGTGACTGTGGCTGAAGGGAGATGCCAGTTCTCCCACCCGAGTGGCCTTTAAGTTTCCAACAGTCGTATTGTTGCTCAACTTTATTTCAATCGTAATTTAATGTTTGCTTTTTTTGCTCTGTAATTTCTGGATCGCAGCACATACGTCCCAGTTTCCCACCACAAGCCGGTGAGCGTCCAAAGCCAAGCAGAACTTGCTGCTTTTATTTTTGTTTTATTTAACCGCTCTCCAGGTCAGTGCACAGTATCTCTGTAGCTTTAATTAATAGTATTAGTATTAATTTAATCTTTTGCCGCCATTCTTTGGCGGATTTACGTCCATACGTAGGATCAGCACCCAGTTCCTACTAACAGCAGCCCCAACCTTAAAGGGGAGGACATTCTCCCCTTGATGAAGTTCTCCAGACGAAGCCCACTTCTCTGCTGGGATGTTTTGATGCCGTCAGCTGCTCCTTTAATGTTCCTCTTCAGTCGCTGGGTTTCATCAGTCCACAGTTTTTCTTTCCAGAATACTGCTGCAGATTGCCATCTGATTATTAAATATCACTTTTTGGATTACTCCTGCATCTGGTCCTCCGCCACACCCTCACCACATGACAGGTGCCCTTTAGAAAACTCTATGCACACAGATTTTTTCTTCTTCTGGTTTTTGGGCAGTAGCAGAGGCTTCCTCATCAGCGTTTTACTTTGGAGATCTTTACCAGGTCCAGTCAAGTTTTTAGCCACTGCAAGTGGGTCCTTCACCTCTGAGGATTCTGTACCTTTGGAGTCGTCATGGTTGGGCCCTTATTTCTAGGAAGAGAAGCCTCAGTACGAAACTAATCTATGAAAAGACTATTGTTGAAGTAACTGGTCCAAAGAAAACCTTTATTTTGGAATTTGTGGAAGGTGAGAATGTGGTTTTAACACGAGGATTACCACTACTGCTGCCTTTTCATTTATTGTTTTATTTGTGTAATTTTATTTCTTACTATTTTTAGGATTCTTTTGTTGTATTGTGTACACATAATTGTTATTCCTGTGGTTTATATATTTTCAACATGTGAAAAACTTAAAGTATTGTTTGAAGAAGGAAAAAAAAAAAAGTCCCAAGAGTGATTCACTTTTTCTTCGAGCACTTTAAAAGTTAATTAAAAGTTATTTAAAAGTTAAGTGGGTGCGTTCAATAAAGACAGGAGAAATTTTGATTGTACATTATCAGCAATGTTACCAAACTTCGAGTCCGGTGTCCGAGTCCAAGTCCAGTGTGAATTCTACTACTAGACTGGTTATCAGACTGTGTTCATCTCTTATTATTTATTTGAATAAAGAACAGACAACATTCTGTGTCGTACTGATTCATAAAACCAGGACTTCCAAATGGTTCACATACTTTTCTTGCCACTGTATTTTCACAGCAGAAGCAAAGCAGTGAATTTGTAAGCCACTCTAGTGGACGTACATTCCTGCAAACACAGATTCAGTTGTTGTTGGTCGGATACGATCACACAGGCAGCATGATGCGTTTAAGCCGCCTCACATCTTCAAACATGGTTTTATAAGATGTTGCACATTAGCCAGATGTGAGGTGTCACACTTCCAGACCAAGACAAATATCTAAAACATATCAGAGACATGTAACCACCGTTGTCTGAGGAGCAGAGGGCGATACCTTGAGGAAGAGTGGACACTGGTTCTGAGCCTGCGGACAGGCTGACCAGAACCAGTCAGGTAGAGAACCAGCCTTTGCTGTGGAGACAAAGTAGCCAAGTGCCAGAGGTTGCTGGAGGAGGTTGGGAACTTCTTCATGAGACTCCATCCGGTCTGTGCTCTGGCCCTGCAACAAAGTGGAAACTTTACATTAGCTTTGTTATTCCAACAACGTCTGTTGACGTATGTGTAGATGTATGTTTAGAGTCTATGTAGGGGATGTAGGGCAGCAGGATGACTTGGAGGTTAGCGCTGTTGCTTCATAGTAAGATGGTTCCTGGTTCAAATCCCAGCAGGGGTCTTTCTGTGTAAAGTTTTCATGTTCTCCTCGTGCTGAAGCGGGTTTTCAGCTTCCTCCCACAGTCCAGAAACATGTGTGTCAGGTTAATTGGTGACTCTAAACAGCCCGTAGGAATGAGTGTGTGTGTGTGTGTGTGGCTGCATGTGGCCCTTGGAGGCCCTACGAGGCCCAGGTCTCCCATGGAAAAGAAATCTTTGATTTCACTGGGATTAACCTGGTTAAATAAAGGCTAATGTTTTCTGCCGTCTCACCTTACTGCCATCACCTCCATGGTGGTAATGAGAGCCGGGGGAGTGTACTGGGGAAGTGGTGGGTGAAATGTTGATGATGTCTGGGTCCACTAACTCGTTCTCCTGGTCCAGCAGGTCAATGATCCCAATAGCGTCGGATCCATCTGGGATGAACATGAGATTAATTGAATGAACTGCAACAGATGAAGTGGCTATTTATTTTACACTCTTTTAATTCACATATTTTATTCAACTGAAAACTGCAACACAATTTGCCTTTTCTGCCTCCAGATAACATCTCAAATGTTTCTCGCAGAACTTCCCATCCAAATATTAGAACATGACACATATACACTTGGATGTATCTTTTCAAAGTAAAAGATTTCCCGCAGCTATTTCATTTTTACCAAGTTACAGAGGTTGATGTGGATGCATTAAGTATACTACCATGTAATACTACAACGCAGACAGTAGAAGTAAACTGATCCTGGGAAAAAAGGCAGTAATTAGTAATTAGATGCACATTTGTTTGGGAACGACCGCGACAGGTGAGGAAGCACCACTGACCTGTGGTGGCGTTGAGAATGTCGATGTTGGTGTCATTGGAGCTAGCAATCTGGACGGAGGCGGATGTGGGGAAAACCAGGATGTGGGTGCAGGACGTGTCCTGTGGGGTGCTGAGCTGCGACGTCTGCATGTTTAAGGTGGTGCTGCGGCCGAACACGGAGCCTGTCGACACTGAGTCTGAGAAGAGAAAAGAAATAAGAATAAAACAAAACGACTGGGAATTCTTTCACCTAGAAAGCTTAAAATTAATAAACTAGGTTAATGTCTCATAATATACTGATTTCACTTTACTGCAAAATAAAAATATCACGTAGTAATATGCAAGTAAAATCTAAACTCAAGAGTGGTGATGTAAAAATGTGGAAACAATTAAGGGGGGGGCAAGGAAATATCACAAAAGCTGCTTTGTTTAGTACCAACCCCCTTGCTAATATCTGTCAGTTGTGACAGTGAGAGATTTTCAGACAGGAGATGTCCTCAGCCAAGCATAGCTCAACAAAATCCTGGTATGATTCACTGACAATCCCCCACGTGTTTCCCAAAATAAACCCATTGATCTGGCTCTCCATCACACTGCATCGAGATCAATGGGTATCTGAGAGGCAGAGCTTTACGAGCGAAAGGTACATGATCTTCCCTGCCATCAATCTTCTCCGGACAAGGGGAGACATGTATTATGATATGTGGTTGCCACCCATCATCCCACACATAGGACACCAGTTCTGGTGTTTCTGTGTGTGTTATCTTCACTCGGATAAGAACGGTACATTAAACCAGATTCCAAGTGCATTTAATCATACCTATTACATGCAGAAGTCATACCTGGCATGATGATAAAGGATCCCTGTGGCTCCATGGCAACCAAGCACACGCTGAGGATGCTGGGGGTGTCTGAGGCGGAGATAACACACATTCGACACATTTCCTTCAGCCGCCGGCTGAGTGACTGGAGGTTTCTCCTGCTCAACAGAATACTCCAGTCTGGAACAGGAGAGGGACAGTGATGATTCAACATATATGAATGCACTACTGCTGTGGACACAGAAAAGCAGAAAACAGTTCTCATTACCTTTTAACTCTCCGTGGCCTATCCTACCTAGTCGGCCAATCACCACTCTCCAGGGAACTGATGTCATTTGCACCAGTCCTAAGCACCAATCCCACAGCTTCTGCAGGCCGAGCCGTCGAACAGACCCCTTTTTCCTCCGTGCCCTGTGGAACCCAAGACATCGGATCGGATTTAGTACAACTGCAACAACTACAACTCTGTTTGATATTCATGAAATACAAGGAATGACACTGTAAGAACTAAATGCGAAATTACATCAGCCAACGCAGTTACCCTTTTGTTATTGATTAAAACTAAGTGTATGAACTACTATAATACAGAACAATCCAGAAGATGGTAATAAAAACTCTGGATATGGTTAGTTTAAACGTAGTGATGATGATGGAGGTCCTACCGGTTGGGCACGTCTATGTTGATGATGCAGGTTTCCAGGAGTTCACCGTACAGGTCAGTGCACGTAGCCAGAAGCCACCGCTGGTCGTGGGACAAACAATATCCTACAAACAGCACGTTGTATTTTTGCGATGCCTCACCAAAAGTCTCCCCCAGCTCTGTCTGCTTGTCCTTTACAGGTGCAAGGATGAATGGAGGCGTGTAAAGACGCAGACAGTCTGGCCTCTGCAGATGAGAGGGAATGAAACGTAAGACAGATGTCAAACAGAGATAAAAATGCAATTCAGAAATGCAGACTTTTAAAAACAAACAAACAAAAAAAACAAACAGGGGGTATTAGCACAAACAGCTGCAAATCTATTTGTCAAATTTGCACACATTTTATTGTTTTCAAAAGCAGAACATATTGTTGTTATTGTCCTATATTTGGTCACAATTTATAATAAAAAAAAAAAAGCAGCTCAAGGTTTGCCAGTGTATTAAACGAAAAGGTGCAACTTGCTGCAAGGAAGGAAGGCAACGTAATCAGATCCTGATCTAAGGTGCCTCTTTGTCTAAACCGGGAGTCAAGATCCCATTATGAAGGTCTCAGGAAGGTAGCCAAGCAGATAACGCAGAGTAAACTTCAGAGTAACAGAGGTTACAAATTCTTTTGGTCCTGCTCCAGAAACACTAACGGGGAAAAAAACAAAACAACTGAAGATATAGTTAGCTCTAAAAACTGTTAGTCTTTCCTACCACTGGCAGACTAAATAAAGTACAGGCCAGAGGATGGTTCAGCTTCATTTCTGCCCGGGAAGCTGTAACGGAGTAAAATGCTGCTGCTAGGTCACAGTGTCAAGTGGCTCTTGGCTTGCTAATCAATCAGAGCACAGAGGAAACTCGCATGCTTCCGAACTCCAACCACATACAAACAACTGTCACTACCACGCGGATAAATGATGTCAAAGAAATTAAGGGTGCAGCTGCTGCGACTAGGCTGTACGTTGTGTTTACCTCTGGGCTCTTGAGAGCTGTGTCAATGGCCAAGCCTGGGCCAAAACCAGTAAGAGACTTGACATTGGTGGATGTGGGCAGCGGCCGCCGGCACTGAGTGAAGACTGAGAATGCTAGAGATTTCAGGTGCTGTGCGTAGATATGACGATCTTCACCTCGTACTGGCTGAAGGAGGTACTGGCACGGGACAATCTAAAAGAACGAAAAAAGAAGAAAAAAGTTAACCAACTCCCATCTCTCCTCAAAAGTGGACTGTTACCATATGTCATACTGAAAAACACTGCATGAACCCGCAATGCCATCAGATAAAACTAATTATTATAGCGGCACTCTGACGTTAAATATAATCTCAGTGGAATTATTTTGTCAAGTTTTTGTGTGTACAAGAACAACTGAAACTTTTTTTAAATGAGTCATGACTAAATTACTCTTTTCTAAAAGGAAATGGAAAAGAGCTAAATGAGAGTAACTTAGAGCGTGAAGACTAATTTCTATAAAAATTGGAGATTTGCATGAGAAGTAGTTCAGTTTGTGGTGGCTGCTCTTCAAGGTGCACAAAGAGCTGCTGACCTACTTCTGCTGCTGTGGAAAACGACCAATCATGATAATGTGACAAATGTACTCCCCCCCTCCCCCAAAAAATCAAACTATATGACAACTCAGGGTGAATGCTTGTCGTGTGACAACTGTCACTACACATTAATACAAAAGGCTTTTTTTCTTGTCAGTCTTTCTCCTTACGTTGATTAAAAATTCAACGACTCATCTATGATCCTTAAAAATCAATAGCAATTTACAGATCCTGCTGGTGATGGATGTCACTAATGTAAAAAGCATGAAGAATGTGAAGTAACCAATGTGAAGTAACTGATACGTTAACGTCGGCTATCCAGTTGTCTATCAATATCTGCTTTATGCTGTTTCTACCGTTCAGATGATGTGAGATGTGTTTTTTTTTTTCTTGAAAAGAGTTCTTACCTGTACAGAAATAGAATTTCGAATATGGGGGGGCAGGACCTGGAGCATCTCGAGGTAACAGCGCAGCAGACCCAGCGTCCACATACTGGACTGGGATGGCACTGGTCCTGAGCCTCCATCGGCTTCCTCATAGCTAAAGGGGTCCACAATGTAAACGACGATGGCGGGTGGATATGTGACAGCGTGGGACTCCCCGTCTGTGGGCACTCCTACTTTCTCCCGCTCCAAAGTGCTGAGGATGAGAAAAGCCAAACCTTGGTTTGTCCAAAGTTATGTTCTTAGCTTTGTTTACAACTTCTAAAAAGTCTTGACGCCTAGCAGAAAAAGAGATTATCACTGTATAAAAATGTTCTCAATGATAAAGAGCTCTTAGTTGAGTAAGTTTGTGTGAGAGAAGAGTTTGCAGAGGGTGGGGTTAGATGGAGGCTGTGGCGACTCCTGAGAGGAAAAGGTCGAAAGAAAAAGAAGAAGTCTAGTGAAGGTTTGTTTTGTTGAATGGGCGTGCTTTCCAGTACCTCTCAGGTGGCTCTGTGGCATGGCTGTTGGAGTTGTCCCCTGAGATGCCAGTGTTCTGGACACCAGCCTGCTGTCCTAGTTGACCGCTCTGAGAGCCCTGACTGTTCATGCTTCCAAACGGCGGGAAAGAGTTGGACTTGGATGACGGCATTGTGCTGACAGGCTGGCCGGCAGATGTTGCAAGGCTGCTGGAGGATGCAGGGCCATTTCCTGACCCACCAGTGCTGCTGCTGTTGGGAACAGAGGAGCTTTGCTGGCCGATTGTGCTGGAGGTGGAGCTAGACTGTTGTGTGGATGAAGACTGGTTGGATGGGGGAGAGGGGGCAGGCTGCGTGAGAAGGGAACTATCTAAGGGCTGCGATGCGAGGTAAGGAGCTAAAGAGAGAGAGAAATGAAATTTTATGAATATGGAAAACAGACAGAAAAATGCAACAAAAAAAGAATTACTACATTGACGCTACATCCACATTATTCTGTTTTTACTTTAAAATGGATTTTAACAAAAAGTAGAAAATAGCTTTGTGGTGTACAAAAAAACGGGGGGTGGTGGGTGGTCATCACAATGTCGTCCATAAAAGTGTCACTTAAGTATTTTACATGTAACTTGCAACAATAACTGCATGTTCAGTATTTGCTTGAATGTTTGTCATGATTATGTATGAATTATTTTAGGGGGATCAATACTTTTGTAGCATCAGATTTATGAATCATAAACAACAAATTCTGACCAGTTCATCAATCCAAATGAACTATGACAAAGTGCGTACGATACAGTCAAAAAGAAATGGCGCATGTGGCCAAAAACATACTGCATCAAGCACTTGCTGCCCTTAATATCGTGGCACAAAACATCTTTGGCATTTCAAACTGCTGCTCTCTTTTAAGCGTTCAAGGTTCTCTGACTAGCCTTTTTATAACAAGGCTGTGTTTTAAAAGTAAACCAAGAGGTGCAGAATGTGGAAAGTGTGCAACAAAGAGCTGAGTGAATCATGTGTCAAGAACCAGAAAATCTCAAGGCTGAGCAGAATGAAGAACGCTTCTACTGAATAACAATCTCTGCCACTCGGCATGACACGTACCGAGGTTGTGGCGGCACACTTGTGCATAGAGTTTGAGCTTAGTGAAGGCATCATTGTTGCCACTGGCAGCTTTGAGGAACCAGTCGCTGACTGGCTGATCCACAAGGCTTTTGGCTCCGCTACTGCCGACATGGACGATGCCATCAGGGTAGCCTCGTGAAATAGGCCGGTGCTGTCCCAGGCGACATGACTGAGGAAGAAAAGGTGGAGGTGAAAAAAGTACATGATGGAAACTTGATTCATTCTGAAAGTGAATGGACAACTGAGTGTATTCTTCTTCACCTCATAGACAGCTGTGAGGTCTCGGAAGAAGTTCCTGGCGCCACTGAGCAGCGCCTCGTTGTCAGGACACACAACAAGATACCCAATGTCCCGCTGGGAGCCAAATGGATCAATGAGCAGTTTCTCCCAATAGGGTAGACTAAATGGAGAGAGCACCAGAAAGTCATACTCATAACCCACCAGGAAGGTGGGGATGGGCAGAGGCTCTGGAGACTCGTCTGTGCCTTTGATGGAGACAGCAAGCATGGGAAAAAGAAGAAAGCAGAAACAGCGAGTGAGAACAGTTGAAAGGTCAAGTATCTCTTTCTCAACCTCTTTCACTATGCAATCCAACATGAAGTCACCAAAATATCCAATAGTTCTTCCCAACATACTGCTACTTATCTGACAACACTGTTAATGTGTTAATGTATTTTCCATCTCAGATTCTTTCATTTTTTGAAGAATTTTAATCTTGGCAGTCAAACGTCTTCTGTGCATGCACTGCTTTACCATAAGAGCCACGTCCAGCCATCTTGTGGAATTGCTGCCACGTGAGGGGACCCTGAACGCCCCACGATCTCACTGTCCTCTTCTTCTGGATTGCATCCTGCAGTACCGGCTGGAGGGACATCAACACCCGCAGCACGTCCTGAGAGCACAGTGCACTCACGTCCACTGCTGACGGAAAAACGTGTAAAAGGAGAAGTTGATCAAACATTTGCTGCAAGTTTCCCCATTCCAACTGTGTGGAGGACATGTGGAGATATTTCTGCTATGAAAATTTTGCTTCATGACCAAAACAGTGAGAGCATCTTGAAGCAATACCATGGAATGTTATAAAAAGAGAAAAGATGATTTGCATCAAAATACTTTTTTTTTCAGTCTGTCAATCATAACTCCCATCTGAGTGCATGCAGGAAAAACACCTTTAAAAATAAAATAAAATAAAGACACTACAAGTGTTCTGCATGTATGCAACATTTAACTCATTTTCCTCACCATTTTGTTTTGCCCAGTGGTGCAAGCATGTGCTCTTCACCAGAGCCTCATCCACTTTGCCGCCTGACATGTTGTCCATGAACTGCCTGCCGTGTTCCAGGGCCATATAGCAGTCGCTGCAGTAGTCCCTCTCCTCCACCCTTACACAGGGTGGCACAGTGGCCCCACTTGGCCCCCGTGATGCAATCTGCTCCAAGTTTGAAATGGGTGAAAATGGGTTGGTGCACTGGTCCTGCACCAGTTGAATGAGCTCGTCTGGGATGCAGTCCCCTCTCCCGACTCCAGTTCTCTCCAGCGATGACAGCCGCAGTTCCTCAAAGCGCTTTTCTGCCTCCCTGCTGACGTCTGAGCCGCGACCGATGATGTCGAGCTCATCCTCCAAGAAGAGGCCTGAGCCATTTCCATAACGCCGGTTGACCACGGCGCTGAAGCCACAGCTGCAGAGCTCCTGGGCCTCGCCGATGGGGTCGCTCAGGTAAACGCCCACATCGGCTCCTTTTATGTTCATGTTGCACACACAGATGCAGCAGCTGTCGAAGTTACAATCTTTGAAGAGGTTCATGACCGACTCAGAGAGGATGAGTGTTACATAGAGGCTGTGTGCTTCGGGGATGGAGGGTACCGTAGCTGGCTCCACCGAGTTCAGGGGTCGGCACGTGGATGGGGTAGATGCTGGCGAGTACAGGTCAGAGTTCTCGTGTTTTAGTGATCCCTGGACACTCGAGGGGCCGCGTGGTGTGCGTGGCGTGCGTGGTGTACGTGGGGTGGGGGCAGGGAAAAGTGGGGTGGCGGGTGAAGGCAGAATGCCAGTGCCACTGTTGCTAGGTGGAGCACTGTTGGATATGAAGGGAGTGTGGGTCTGTGGGGTGTAAGTCTGACTGTAGTCCTGGTCCACTGTGCTGCCCACACTGGGGATGTTACTGTGGAGAAGACATACGAGAGAACGTGAATGAGGAACGCTATGAGGAGAATATAACTGCACGCTGTGATCATCGGGGTTCATGCAGGTTTGCAGACATTCAACACCGCTCCATGGACGACATTTTAGACCGGTAGACGCTGAAATAATCAGTCGACTCTCTGAAATCTGAAATTTGTACATCAGAAATTATTATTCACAGAGCCTTAAGGGCAGACATATGGAATTTGTTTTGATCATTTTTCATCAATGGTGCCTGGAGATGATGCACGGCACATTTTGTAACAACTGGAGGACATGTCACAAGGAATTTGTATTCCTACGCTTTTTAAATGACATTTTAACTATCAGATACACAGTGACACAGACAGCAATATTAACAAGCATATAAAATTTACTTTTATGGCCTTTTTATATAGTTTCTTTTTTAAAAATAGGTACTGTAAATAACTGGACCTTCTATAAACATACCAAACTTCAAATTTCCCTGATATATTAACGCGTGGGATTTGAAGCTTGCTCCAAGGATGAAATTTCACAAAAATTGGTGTGCTTCCAAAGAATGTTGTGCTGTTCGGACTCATAAAAGCAGAAAGTACACTAGTAGGCCTGACAGCAGCATGACGCTGAGTGCATGTCCAGATGTCATTAAGAAGATTTCTATTGCTTCAAATGTGTCATAATAATCAATGTCATGAAAAAAAAATTCCCATATGCTGGACAAATACACCTAACTGTGAACAAGGAATTTGCACAGCATTTTTCTTTTTAGGAACAAAAATGTTCAATTCATCAATTTGTTTTCTAAAAGTGAATTTGTAAAGACATTTTAAGTAATAAGGTAGTTGTAGTAGGAAGGAATGCAGGCTGGGCTTAAACTTTTGCACATGCCTACAAATCGGGGAACAATAACACTGGAGAGAGGAAAAGAAGAGAAATGGGCAATAAAAGGATGAGGCACAGAGGAAGATGTGTGCAGGAGAGAGCAGGAGAGCTGGAGGGTGAGCACATCACGTCCCCCACTGTATGAGGGGAACAACTCCTGGAGTACGATGAAACAAAAGCAGAGGAGCAACAGGTTTGTTTTAGGATTTCTACACATGCTGATAAAAATAATCCCTGTTTTCATGGAAAGCAGTAGAGCTGTAGCTGTTCATTCAAAAGAAGCAATGCAAGCTATACTAATGACAGCACACTGCTATAGGTGGCATGGAGTCACTGTGGGGGCCTCATCTCACCCCTCCAGTGAAAATCCTGCCTTCAACCAACCTTCTGCCAGTCTGAATTCAGATCCTTCTGTGATTTACGGTTCAGATCATGAATTATGAGGATTTATTTGAAATAAGCTAAAGAAGTTGAACACATGAAAAAAGTGACAGACACAGCTAACTCAAGTTTTCCTACAAACTCGAGTACATTAGTGGCTTCTGCTGTCTGTCTGAAGTGGTAACAGATGTTCACCAACATTCCAGACAGGTGACTGTTGACTTGGTGTATAAGGAACAGAATGAAAATGGATCCACAGCATCATACCTGTCTTTGTTGAGGAAGGTGACAGGAACAGGGTTGAGCATCTCCCTGCCCATGGTCCAGCTTTGTCGGTAGATGCAGTCTTCTGGTACTTTAATGGGTGGGAGACACTGGCTGGGTAACATCTTCAGAGGAGCAAACATGGAGCAGCCAACAAATGCCTGACACAGCTCCGGCTTGTACACAAAAGAGTAGTCCTACAACATAAACCATAGAAAGTCTCTTTACAGACGTTTGCAGAAAAATGACATGGAAGAGAACTTTTTACAGGATGAAAAAAACAAACATGAGAGACAGACTTAACATACTTTACATTATTACAAAATGCAACATCTCTGGTGTACTTATAGCACATGTTAACACATGTAATTTCTCAGCATTCATATGCAGAAGAAAAGAAATGATGCTTGCGTCTTCAGAACTTGTAGTGCTATTTCTGGTCTGCAAAATCTGCATGAATGAGCAAAAACTATCACTGGAATAAATTGATGCTCAAGAAAACTCACAGAAGTTCATCATTTTAAGGAACATCTCCTCTTCAACAATTTATAATGAGTGTTTATCAGCAATGCACATTAGAGATAATTATATCCCCTCTGGTGCAAGAGACAATGAATTTGAAAAAGTGTTAAGTGTATCTTGTTCCAGACGTACAGTGCATACAGTAATTGCAATTAAGTCTTTTTCATGGGCATTTGAGCTTAGCAAATGCTTTTCATCACCCAGCTGCTTCAAAATGTGCTCAAATTTCACTTCTTCTTACAACACCTACTGCTTTTTGCAACAGAGTCTTCCTTTGTAATCCAGTATAAGAGTTTGCAGGATCTGGACCCACCTTGACCTCAGATGGTTTGGGGCTGCAGAAGCTCTCCTCCACTTCAATCTTAAAGTGTCCTCCCAGGGTTGAGGTGCCATCAAGCATGGTCATGCCTGTGTTGGGCTCCATGCTGCCGTAATCTTTGCTGCACATGTTCATGGGCGAGTAGCCCATGATGTGCTGCTCTAAGGAGGGAGGCGTGGGAAACATCTGCAGGTCCGCCGAACCTGATGGAAGAATAAAACCAAAGGATACCACGATGTTAGACTCCTATTTGGACGCACTCGGTTTCTACATTGCCAATAAGAGGAGGAAATATATTTACACAAGCCGATCCTGATAAATATCTGAATGATGAAGGAAAGTGAGATTCTTTAAGCTCTCACTGGGACGACCCAGTCTGATAAGATGCCTGCTGACAACGTGTGTTGTGATGAATATATAGCTGATGAAATGTTAGCACTGCTAGCTATCTTGGCTTCTTCCCTAAAGGTTTCCTTTCCCTCCCTCTTCAAGTGTTTTTAAAGAATTCATCAGAGCTGTTAAATTTTGCTGGGGCATAACTGAACAGCAGATAAAAGCCAGAGCTCTCTTTATAGGCTGCTTTCATCAAGATAAGACTACACTGGCGTGACAAGTTTCCTGGTGAAGAGAATAAATGCAAAAACAATGTAGACCTTCAGAATCTCAAAGCATTTAATAATTGCAGGATCTATTTAAAGGGATAAACAAAATGAAAGGTAAAGGACAAAGCTTTCAACTAAATCATCCTTGCATATATACTGTATATATTAAAAGATTATAACTGGTAGAACATCCAAAACCCAGATCAGATAAATATGAATTATAATATGGAGTAATTCTTACATTTACTTTTATTTCTTTTCAGACAGCATGAAACCAAATTATTTGATGTTTTTCCTCATCAATGTCATTAATATAATTTGTTTATATACATTGATTTTTGAATTTCAATGAATTGGCGTCAGGGTCACATTGTGAAGGATAAGGATATAAAAGAAACAAGGTTCCTCCAAAACAGACTGAATTTGATTGTCATACTTCTTCGTCTGTGGTGCATAAAGTCTTTAAATCATTCCATGAATCACCAAGAGTTCTGATGTGTAAAGGGCAGAGCCAGGACCCAAACTGGGCACCAGTGATCTCTAACCCCTCAGAGGGGAGAGCTGTGGCAGCAGCTGTAGTTCAGCAGTAAGTGATATAACTGATGCACATGGGAAGCTTCAACAGTGCAACAAAAACATCCAGTGCACATTTGAAAACTGCACGAATGAATGAATTTTTTGGGGTCATAATGTCTGCAGAGATAATTCAAATAATAATGTAAAAGGTTACAACTTTTTTAAAACTGCATTTTCTACATCATCCGAACCCTTTCTGATTTAGAGTTTATTTCACAGCAAAATGAAAACTGTCCCTAAATTCTTCAAAGTTGAGGCCAAGTGAAAACTTTACAAGTAGTACAGACAGACAGACAGACAGACAGACAGACAGACAGGCAGGCAGGCTGGCAGGTAGACAGGCAGGCAGGCTGGGTGGCATGTAGACAGGCAGCTACACGGTAGCAACAAGAAGCATTTTGGTTGACAGTTATGAGCCCAATAGTGACAAACTGAAATTTATTAGACATAATTTTCACCACTAGGTGGCCATGCCAAGTATTTCCATTAAATGTGATTGAATTGTAAAAAGTTTTACTTTAATTAGTGACAAAAAGAAAAAGTAATTTGTTTGACTGTGAGCAATGTGAGCCTCTACATCTGGAGATGAATTGGATTTTTAATGTACCTTCATTTCCAAGGGGCTACACGTGGGAGGACTTATTTAGTGCTTTTCGTAGAACCATATGTGTGGATACCGAGTGCATGAGTGTTTAAGCATCAAAGAACGACATGACAAGAGATGAGGAGATACATACTAATGCAGGACAGAGGGTCCAAACTGGATGGCTTTGGTTCCTTGCTGCCAAATTTCTCATCTGTTCCATTCACTGGTCGTCTGGAGCCAGGCTGTGGACACAAAAATGAGACGTTTCAGCAGCTGACTGCAACTCTGAGTATCAGTGAGTTAATATCACTCCTAATATCCTTGTCAAATCTGTGGGAGGTGCAAGTCAGTATCACCCATGACATCTTTTTAGATTAATAGCAGTGAGAAGTTAAGTATTTTCAGCTGATGAAGGGCAGAATGAAGGGACTTCTCAAACACATGAACGCCAGTGGGAACACACTCTTGTATGTGCGCGCGCACACACACACACACACACACACACACACACACACACACACACACACACGCGCACACACACACACACAAACACGTGCTGTGCCAGACCACACTCTGTAATCAGATATCTACTGCAGTGTGAACCAAGGTCTGCGCTCACCGGCAGATCATCCTCATCTGAGTTGAAAAGGTTGTCCAGGTCGTTGATGGACACCACCAGGTCTGTCTCATGGATCAGGCTGGTGGAGGCCATGCGGTTGTGGGCTGCCGCACGCTGAGCATCTGTACACAAACAAAAATACACATGATGTTCATACTAAATGTGTTTTATTATCCACGGGTAGCAAAACATTTTGCTCTGAGCTACAATTCTTTACTCTGACCACCCAGGCAGGTCTCAATTCACTTCTCTTTTCAATCAAACAGGAGAGACTCTTTTTCTAAATACAATTCTTTACATCCTTATGGCATGACAAGTATGTTACACGGTATTTGAATGAGAAATAACCAGGAATGACTTAATACTACACAGACATGACAAGTGGAAACTTAAAACTCCCAAATCTGGACACACACGGGGATTCAGGATGAGCCCCCTGATGTCCCCATCCAGGATTTCACAGAGTAAAAAAGACTCAGCTTGCTGCTGTCTTGCCCAGAACACTCTTGTAAAAAAAATTATTGACCTCATTCAGATTTTACTGCTTAAATAAAGGTTATAATATATAATAACAGGTTTGTGCCTAAGTGACTGTTGCCAAGGGAATAGCTGGGAAATAAAGAAGCTCTTTACCATCTGATGGACCTGCTCCCCCATCTTCACCCTGTTAGGTGGGAAATAAAGATGGGATGGTTAGAACAAAGTAAACGTACACAGCCTCATGTGCATAAAACAGAGAATACATCCAATAAATGAATTACATTTATTTACCCTGTACTTGTTAACAGCAGAGCTTTCTAACACTAAAACCGGTCATGCTGAGACAGGAAGAGATCTGCTTTACCTCTGGCTCTGCCACACTGCAATTTCACCATTTATGATGTCCTAGAACTATTACATATTTCTTTCCTCCTACCAACTAATTACGTGTGCTGTCAGTCGACCTAAATTAAAGCGGGAAAAAAAAGAAATATAAAAAAGTAATATATGTTAAGTGTCCTACCAGTTTATTTGATGGAACAGAGACATCAGGATAGAAATTTGGGCTGCACAGACAAATCTTACACCTTACTGGCTCCTACTTCATGTTCTTGTGGAAATTCACATAAAATTAATGATTTAACAACTTTTTATCCCTTAGGGTTTCTGACACGTGTCCATCTATTCTCTATGTTTTCCATTAATGTTATGTTCGATATTGCTGCACTATAGATAGTTTTGTTTAAAGGAAAACAACCCCTGTTATCTGATACACTTTTATATTTAGAGTTGTTTGAAAAATGACTGAGGACCTATTAAATATAAAAGGTATGAACTTTGGCTGAGTGGTACAAAAGGACCTCTAACAGGGTACACATTTAGGCAAAAGGTCATTTTTTTAGTAAACATAGTATACAACAATAAAATAAACATACAGTATATATATTTTTTATGAGAAGGAGCTAAATTTTCAATTTAAAATCAGAAAAATATATATTTTTCATGATGTCAATAGAGATTATGTTAAGGTCCAATCAGTAGGTAGAATTTACTAGAATATTATTTAAAAATTAAAAGTGGTCATGAAAATTCCAAATGTTGCATTCCTACTAAAGAGAAATAATATGAATAAACAACAAAGCTCATAGAGCAGTAAAGGAGAAAATTGGACAGAAACCAAGGAACAGGGTGGAGGGATCGTTTCTCTCTGCTGTGGCAAATGGGATTTCCAGCACAGACCAGAGTGAAATCATGATCCAAGGAACGGCTTCTTAGTCTCCTGCCCAGACATCAATATCTGGAAGGGCTGGGCCTTCTGTGTGAGAGTGTGTCCTTATGGTTGTCGGTGTGTACATAGTGTGCAGAGCAGATCTAGCTGCGGAACAGGACTGTTATGTCCTCACCATTGATTTCATTACGCTCCAGGGCTATTCTCTGACTAACGCAGGCTTAATCTGTCTCCCTTAAAGGCCCAATCCCACCAGTGCACAAAATGCACACCAAGGCCACAATTCATATGCAAAAAAAAAGCTTCAACCTTTATCAATACCTCAGAGCCTTGGGTAGGATAGTATGTTTTTGTGTAGAGTCTTTACATCTTGGAAAACCATATTAGACTCCAAGCGTCTGCACTTCATCAAATTTTTCTTCCTGATTTATCTAAATCTGTTTCTTTGATACCCTCCACTTAATTCAGCAGGCGCACCAAGTCTGTGCAGTTATCAGATGATGTGCCCCTTACAGCCCGTGTCACATGGCCAGCAGTGCAGTCAATAGCTCTCCAGTTAAAAGATTGCTTCATCGCTGCTTGATGTTCCAGTATTATTCACACCAGATCTCAGCACTTTAGCAAGCAAGCAGAATGTGGTTTTAGACTGATGAGGAGAGAATGCAGGAGGTTTATCAAGCTCCAAAAACATTTGCCCACCATCTCATTATCTCAGACACGTTCTGATACGGTTATCCATCTTCGGAAGATTCTCTTTGTGGTAGCATTTACAGGCGCAATAATGAAAATGTTCCTCAAGGAAAGTGGGCTCCAACACTTATGGAATTACTAGTTTAAGTAAAAGTCAGGCACTAAAGGGAATCCAAATGTCTGCACTGACAGCCGCAGGTATGTGGTGGATTTACAAACGCCACATAAAGCAGACAAACGGTAGAAGGGTTCCATTGTGCAGACTGCTCCTGGGGGACTCTTCATCCCGCCGAGAGCTGCATTCACCCAACACTGTGGCACAGATTGGGGGACGTGCACCGGTCTTCACCAGGAAAATATTTGTATGAGCTTTTTATTCTTCAGTGATCAAGGTCTGTGGTCCTGCGAAGGCTGCTGCAAATGTGCATTCCAGCACAGAAACACTGAATCTCCATTTCAAAGTTACAGGTAATTCCAGCTAAGAGCAACACAGCAATCCACAGAGCAGAAACAAGCAGTGAAGAAGAGGAAGAAGGCAGATCAAACAAGGAAAACGTAATTTGAAGGAAATTGGACAGGCTACCCATTCGGTGTTCCTCTGAGACAAAAAAATAACAATAGTGATTCAGAAATGGTTTCCTGTTCAGTTAGACTTGGCCAGTGACAGCGGATGTACAAAGAAAGTGGTTGCATAGTTATTTTTAGTGCAGCGCTGCTGACTCTGCCAGGTTGTACCTCGCCTGCTCCCAGATGTTAAAACTCAGCCCTCTTGCTCCATTTTGCCCCTGGCAAAGTATGAGGAGGGCGTGGTTTCTATCTATGCTTCCTCTCAAAAAGCTTCACAGCATCGTGTGACTTATTTTTCAAACTGTCACTGCTATTTTGCAGGAGTCCGTACTGGGAGTGCTGGAGGGCCCAAGAGGAGCTGTAAACTGAAGGTTCAGTTTATAGGTGACTGCAGAGCTGTGTAAACAAAAGAAATACTACTCACTACATTTCTAGGTGATTAATTCAAAGCCAAAATATCAATGAGTCACCTAAGAGACTGTATCACAGGCTAGAAACCTCTGAAATGGATTTCAGATAATAAACAAGCTGCTTTGACATGAGACATGTTGAGTTTCTGGTGTCTTCCACCTGTTAACTCAATGACATTTACTCATCAGCAGATGAGCAGCTCCAACATCACGCAAAACTCGAAACCTTCCAAAAGATACCTTTTTTCTCCCCCCATGAGATGCTATTGGTCCACAAAAAGTATATCAATCTAATACACATGCAGAATTGTGTAAAAATAATGAGCTGGAAGCGAGCAGCTGAAAATATTAATACATAATCAACGAGCAGACGAGTAGAAGCTTCCGTGGCAATTCAGACGCTTTCATTAAAATGTTAAACAAGTTTTAATTTGTTTATGACTCAGACAGACAGAGCAATTGAAAACTGTTGTTGTTGTAGGTAAAGCCATGAAAGGCAAAAGTCTGAGTCGTGTTCTGGTTTGTTTTATTTCTTTATTTAGCAAAAGGATCTGTGATAAAAGTCTTTATTAAAAAATATTAAGTTCAAGTGAAATGCATAGAGAAATGAAAGTGAGAATTTGCTGTAGGAAAAAGAATTTGTTATGCTAGATCAGCTTTCTGTTCTACAAACAGGTGTGAAAAGTGTTTTCAAGTCATCAGGCTTTAAATACATCATTTAATTGATATTTGGGCCCACATATAATAGTTGTACCATGGCCATGTATGAAAGGCATTTTAAATCCATCAAATAAAACAAGACTCAGACGAGCTCTGAGTAATTGGTCACCTCTGCTCTTGGCACAACTTACCTTATGTTTCTTGCCTGGCTCCCGTTCTCCTCCAGCCTTGTCCTTCTTGTTGGAGAATGTGAACTTGACATCTCCCTCCTCAAAGGCATAGGGGTCCACCTCAGGTTCATGGTCGCCGTCAGTTACGGCAACAGATAGGTAATGGTTCCTCCTGGCTCTGTACATTTGAACACGGTCTTCAGACACCTTCAGCGGACACTTAGATGTAGACATCACTCTGAAAAAATGAAAATGTTGAGGCGTGAGAAATGTGTCAGAAAAGAGATCCCACATCCTCATTCATCATGAACTCCAAGGACCACATTTGAATAATACCAATAAAATACATGCTTGATCATGTACAACATTTTCAAAATTCCTCAAAATGAAAATTTAAATGACTGCTCTGTTTGGCTAGACAGCACGTCATAACTTGTCAGTGATGCTACCAGGTTTACCTGCAGTAACACAGACGTCAACGACTGCAAACAATTCTGACAGCTGTCAGGCAGCTGAACCAAAGCATCATGTTTGCTGTCAGATGCTTATATTTCTGCTAAAAACAGGATGACTGCAGGGGTGCCTGTTTATGCGCACACAGACACAGTTATCACCTGTTGCAGTGGTATTTGTCTGTAAAACCCCTTATGTAGCTATGGTTTGCTCCTCATATGTGCCACACAAGGATGGGAAGAGGGAGAGAGAAAAATTCTTTGCTTGACAAAAGAGCTTGGACTGACCCAACTTGGGCATCATTTCACTCCCTAAATGCCGCAAACGTTTCTCTGTGCTGCTGCCCGCTCAACATATTTGTCCAACTCTGATGCAAGGTGATGGTGTGCAGTGGCCTGGGCAAGAGATTAGCAGCCTTTCAGAGCTGCAGCTGCAGGGATTACAGCTCACTAGAAAAGGCCATCCAAGTGACTCGCCCCTTGGGATTGCATAACCCCACAGATAATTCCCCAATATAGCTACCCTGCATCCCTTTACAGTCAACAAACCAGCCATCACTCTTCCAGCCCGCGCTTTCTTACTAGAAGCTTTTCTTTGCTGCTTCTTTCTGGTCTCTATCGAACTGATAACCAGAAGACAGGAATCCTATCAGCTCAAACTATATTACATCAGTTGAAGTTTATCTAAGCTTATCATTCTTTTTCCTCTCACTGAGCTTCCTCTCTCCGAGTTTTTGTGTAGGAATAAATGTGCTGGCCGAGCACATTGTTGATGTATGATGTCAAAAGCACCCATAGCATCAGATTAACATGCTGTGTGCTGCTAAGCACTACAGCAGCCATTCTAAAGCTCATAGATGGGAGGGGATGGAGGGAGGGAATCTGAAAAAACAAGAGTGAAAAAGAGAGAGAAGGTGGGCTTGCTTCACAACTTTTTCCTGGACTATAGTAAGTGACCATTCTGTAACAAAGTGAATGATGGGATAGCCTGGATACGTGACTGAAGCCTCAACTAGGATTTGTGCTCCAGAGGGGGACTAAGAGAGGGAGAGAGAGTAATGAGTAGCGATTGTTGGCAGGTGACACTCACTCTGTTACAGACACCAGGTCCTGTGATGTTAAGGCCTCGTCCCTCAGCTTGTCCCCAGGCAGCAGTGGCGTGGGCAACTCGGCTTCTTTCCTGCGAGGAAGGTTGAATAACCTCCATGGTGTGTGGGAGTTGTCGTCCTCCAGGTTGACTGCTGTGCCTACATACACAGTGGGTTCAGGAGGATCAGAGTAGGCAGAGGCCCCTGAATGAGGGTGGGGGTGATGGGAGTGGAAGTGCTGACTCAGACACTCTGACCCACCAGGCTCCTCGCCACCCTTCACCCTGACGAGGCAGGGCTCTGGGGGCGGCTGGTAAAAGTGTTGGCTGTTGGGGGTTGGAGGGTTCTTCACAGCGTCCCCTGGTTCCTCACCACGCTCACAGGGGTGGGGGCTAAGTGGTGGGGGTTGAGGGGAGTTGGCCTGTTCTGAGGGCCCAGTGCTGATTCCCCCACTGTGCAGCTGGGGAGCTTTTGGGATGGCGGTAACATCTGTAGAGCGAAATCTTCCTCCATCCTGACCCCTCATGGCCAGTCTTTGGCCTACTGTTGTGTCCGTCTCTATGGATGTTTCATCACTAGTCAGGCTGCGATGATGGAAGGGAGTCTGGGGTCTCTTCTGCTGCTTTTCACCTTTTTCTGGCTTCTCTCCTCCAGTTTTGTGCTTGGTTGCAGGCTGTGAGGGCTGACCTGCTGACTGAGTTTGACCTGGGGTGCTGCCTGTTCGCTGCTTCCCTGATTTGTGTCTGCGGTGGAGAAGAAAAAGGGGGAAATATAGTGTAAAAACACAATGAGGCAACAAATTATGAAATGCATTGCTATGTAAAAAGATTATGTAAGAAGTAGCTGCATGGCAGCAGAGCTGCAACAGAATGCTCAACTGCTGTGACCCAACAGTTCAGCAACAACTTGCCATCATTTTGTTCAATACATCTGGTGATGAAAAAGACCAGCTGAAGACTGAGCGACACAGAACATGCAACACAAACACCATCAACACTATTTCTCCCTGAAATTATTCCCATAAGAGTTGGAAAGAAAACGTCTGACTCGCATAAGCACACAAACCAAAAGAAGGCTTAGGACTCCCAGACGTCATTTACAAAAAACAGAAATAAATTCAAGAAAATAAGGCTAATTATAAAGACGATCAAATATTGTTTACTAATATTTTTTGGCCCAGTGCTGGCGTTCAAAGCCCGGTAGATTGTGATCTTTCTAGAAATGCCTTTGAGCGTACCTGCTTGAGCAGCACCGGTACCTCTACATGGAGAGTGACTGACCTGGAGCAGCTGCAGTGTGACCTCTGTGAAGACTCCACAAAATCCCAGGGTCCAACTTTCTCTGACACCTCCTCCTCACTAGTACCATTGGTTGCAGCTGAAAACTTCCGTCTGTGAAGAAAAAAACAAAAAACAACACCATAGTTTTAAGTTGACTTTTACAAGTTTAACTTAACACGCTCTCACAGAACACAAACACAAAAGGACTGACGGATCAAAAATACACAGTTTTGTACAGAATACTAGTGGAACAGAGTGGCATTTCATGAAATCTTTGTAGTGAAGCTGATTTCATCTCAATCCTTGGAGCAATAATACTTTGGCTGACAAGCAAAAAGCTAACTAAAGCTGACTTTCTGTGCTTGGTCAAGAGGCAACAGATCCCGGGGTGCTCCCAATGTGTCGGACCCACTGATGTTGAATTACACAAAAGACCAGAGGACAAAACTGTGCACTCAGGCCCAAGTTTAGTACGGCTTCTGGTCGAGCACAAGTTATGTTTTCGCATCATTGTCGATATTTACTAATGAGCCATAGTGGTATGAGCATGGAACAGCAAACTTGCACCTGGCCCTAATGCATGTGTGTTTATGGGGAATTCCCTTTCAGAGTACAAAATTATTGAAGGGATTATTTAAATAAATCATGCAGACTAAAGTGTGACATTTTGCACTTGAAATTCACTGCTGAAAACAGTTCTAAGTACTTCAGTTTTAATTAAGTGCTTCAATTTTGCGCTTTATGTGGTTAATATTGTAGGTGCACAGAGAAGGGAAACAACCACTGGTGTATGAAAGAATGTGTAAGAGAGAAAGTGCATTCATTCATAAATTTAGTTGTACCATTTCAACAGCAGAGACGAAAGAAATTTTCAATAATCTGAAATTTCTGCCAAGAAGGAGAAATCATACAGCGCCCACTTTACCAAAACCTTTTGTGGTTCTTCTGTTGGTTCATTTTATTTGTGTTTGTTTTCTTTTAATGGATGCAATATAACATTTCCTAATGTCCAGCAGGTCTTAATGCACCAGCAAGTTTGTATTAATATGCCTAATTTATCTGGATTTCTAGGTGATTATACGGACTTCAAGTTTGGACAGAAAGCTCATGCAGTAGCTGGCTGTTAAGTTAGTCTAATAGTTTTTCTATATTATCATTCCACTTCCATGTGTTAGGCTTCAGCTTGTCCTCAGTTAGACAGGCTGCCTGGTCCAAAACAATCTAACCAAATAAAAATTATAAAACAACTTTTGAATTTAGCGCCACTACTGAAGAAGTACATCTGATTGTCTTTGTCAAAACAAAAAAAACAAAACAACCCTCATTATTTTGACTCAAAAGGTGATTCAATTGTGTTCCAAAATACTTTCTTACTCCCTGAAGGGAAATGCTGTGGTTGCAGTAGTCGTCATAATTTAAGTCTCTTCAAAGATTCATTGTACATCGTTATGGTTGGTTCAGGAAGGATCTCCTGTAGCGTTTCTCTGTGCTGCAGCAGATCTGAAGAATCCTACTGCTGAATCACTGTGCTGTGTTGAGGATGTTCAGGGCTGTAATTAGTGTCACGTGTATTGTCAATGAGTTGCAATAACAAAAGAAGTTGCACCTGTGCTGTTGGTGAACTACAAGCTCATGATTTAACAGCTCTGCTTGTTTGTGGCTCTCCTCTATTTTGCATTGCTCCTGGCTGACTGCTTTGGTCTGTAATGAAATGAGCTTGTTTGTATGTCAGTGCAGTTTTAGGACGTCTACCACAGAACTGGACATCCCCATCTGCCCCATTTAGAATTTTCAACCACATGCAAATTTGCTTATCAACCTTTTAACAGATTAAAAGGTCGAAAAGATGTCAATGATTCCACACTGCATCATAGTAAAATGTAATTATTAAAATTGCAGCCTTCCATCGACTTCGTCTGGACATGCTGCACACTAACGTTTTAGATAAAGGCTGAACCAAAAAGGATTTGCAGTTATGATATCCAACAATTATTTCACATCAACCGTGGCGAGCATTCACTACGTATTCCTCGTCAACTTCAGCATCAATCCACAATTTCTTCATGACAATATTTAAATATTGCTTCAATTTGATTTAGCTACCAGTGTTATAATAAGAAAAGCAATTAGTAAAGGAGTGGTGCTTTTATGTCCAATTCAATACCAAGCTCTGTTCAGCATCAGTTACAACAGTCAACTAGCCAGGTTAGGAGACCGCTGTCTCCATGGTACTACAAACTCTGACTTTAGGCTCAACAAAACCATGCTAACTCATTAATCTTACTTTGTAGAACACATCCAAGGCCCAGAGACGGATCTTTCTAAACAAACATTTAGAAAATCTTCATGAAATCACAGAACTTTGCAGAAGTTTATTCCTGCTGCAGAAACTCTGAGATATCTTTTTCCTCTCTGTGTGTTTACCACATCAACATGTAAAATCAAAAACAGAAAAAGGACTCAAATCAGCCTCTCCTGATTGAAATGCAATAGATAGAAAATTATCTTTGATTTTTTTCCAATACAGATTAATAGAAAATACAAGTTTTGATGGCAGCCTTATGTGCTTGCGTTCCTGCTTCTTTTATTTAAACTAACCACATTACACGTTATATTAAATTTGTGCAATTGAAAGGGCACTGATTCCAAAATAATTACTTTTCAAAACGTATTATCTAGAAACAGTCAGGGAGAAAGTCTACCTGGTACCACTCTTTTTCAATCAGACAACTTCTTAAAAACACAAGTCTAACTGCTGACAGCAGATGATTAAATTCGGGAATAGGAAGATGATACGTCGGGTAATCAGTTGCTGCAGAGAATCCAAAGCACCATTTATTAAAAGAGCCTTGAAATCTGTCTTCAAACACCATCAAAAAAAAGAAAAAAGTTAAAAAAAAAAAAAAAAAAAAAAAGAAAAAAAAAAGGTACTCTACTGCGTTTTATTCACAGTGTGATGGAGCCACGTGGGTCTCCTTTAAGACCCTTTGGCAGACTTACTTGTTCTGGGCTCTGTTGATATTGCACTCTTGCCAGACACACTCCACCATCTGATTGGCTAGCCGACGTGGAATTTTTCCTCCATGGTGACTTGTTCTGTCCACGCTGAACACATCAGAAGATGAAGGCGTCTTTGCCCACTTCTGGGCAGAGTGAGAGTCCCCTGGAGAGTGGAAGAGCAAGGTTAACAGACCGTTCCATGAAAAAAGACAAATGCATCAGACCGTGGCAAGAAAAAAAACCCGCCTCATTTAGTACCTGTGTGTGCCTCTTCAGGTGATGTGGGAGGTGTGAGGGTCACTAAAGACATGGCGGGCTCTCGCTGCAAAGCAGGCACTTGGTGGCCACCCGAGTAGACGGCAGTGCAGTGGGAGGACCCCACAGGGGCCGCAGCAGGGATGTCTGACTGGGGTACCAGCACCAGACAGGCTGGATATACCATCCGCACACCTCCTGCACACAAAACAGAAGGAATGTTCAGAAATCGAAGCAGCCAAACACAAAACAACCAAATCTGTGTTAGAAAAAGGTCAGCTTCAAGCTGATATCTAAAAAGAACTGACCAACGAGGACCTCCACAGAGGCCAGAGAGTCATCCTCCCAGTCCATGTCCTCCTGCTTATCCTCTGAAACGCTCTCCTTGGCACTGGGACTGATGGGATAGAACTGGTTCCACTCCTCAATCAATTTCTGTGTCGGAGGGTCTGACATCTTAAACGACTGACCAGTCAGGGTTCCGTTCAGACCAAATGGACTCAGGATCACTAGTTGCAAGTAAAGGTTGGAGAAGAGAGACAAGTTAGTAAGCATCTACCTCATCACCTCTCGCATCATCTTCCACCTCTGCATTAACTCACTTCCTTTTCTGTTCAGTTTTTCTTACCTCAGCATTGCTGACTGATGCTGCTCAGAGCCACTTTCAGATAGACACGTTAGGATTAACTGTTTTTAACTTCATATTTTTAGCTGAGGTTTAACGGATGCTGATGACCTCTGCCATATATCTTTGTAGGATTTTCAATTCGTTTCTGGTGTCTTTGTGGTTTGTTTGATGGGATGTAAATCTGTAGACATTTTGTTAATATCATTGTTGGTATGTTGCATGTATTGTTAGCTAATGTTGCTCTGAGCTGCAGACTGCCTTATCCAGAGTGAAAAGAGATTTTAAATCTCAACAGTTTGATCCTGATGAAATAAAGATTTAAACTGTTGCTTTATTTTGCATCTGTCTCTGATTTTAGCAATTCTCACCACCTCCCTCTTTGATCTTTTTATCACCTTTCCCATGCCACCCTAAAGCCCTCCAATTATCATTCCTACACTTCTATCACTGATTCCTACTATTAGTCATGTGATCGTCAGCTTTCCATTCGTCTTCTTTACACACGTTTTCCTTCACTCTCATCTGCAAATTAACAGGGCTCTGACCTTTTTCATAAGCCAATTATTGGAAAGTGGTGGTCTTCCAGAGCCCATAAACAGGGGATTATAAAAAGGGCCACTCCTTGGCAAACACACTTGATCTTTACAAAAATATGCATAGCAGACAGAACCAATCACTCTGCCGAGAGAGCATCTATCAGCCAGTGCAGATAGCCTCATAAAAACGCAATGCATAATGCATACATGTGAGTCCAGAAAGCATATGCATTTCAAATGGAGACATTCATATATGTACTCAGTGTTTCATCTCTGACTGTGTGTATTATGCACTGGAATGTGGAGAGGGAGGATAATGGCTCAACAACCAGACTGTCTGGGTGGGTGTGGGTACGAGCATTAGTTAATGTCCCCCTCTGCTCTGCCTTTCTAGTATGTCATTAGCAGACTGTATGGCCTCTGTCCTGAAGTATTGATCCAGTGGCTGGACCGCAAGATGGAGAAGAAAAAAAAACAAAAACAAAACAGCTTTCATGGCAGTGAAATGGCTGGGGACAATGAAAAAGAAGAAAAGACAAGGAAGTGAAAGCCAGATGCATCAAGCCTGGTGGCTGGGGCGCTTATCTCAAACTATTTCAATTTTATATATCCAAAAAGAAAGTTGTCATACTGTGTAAAAGGAAGATAAAGAATAGAAGGTAATAATTTGCAAATGTCATAAACCCATATTTCATTCATAAGTGAACATAAGAAACAAAATGTTTTAGCTCATTTTAAATTACATGGAAGGTGGGAGGTTTAGTAATCTGCCAAAAATGTAAAAAAAAAAAAAAGAAAGAAAGAAAAAGTATGGGTAAATTGTCAAAACTATTTCAGGTTAACGTTCCTCTACATAAAACTGCAAGGACTCATAATATCTCACCATCTTCAGAGCATAATTTTGTCAAAAGATTCTGAGAATCTGGAGAAACCAGATTCCCTTGTGTTCAGGGGTCACGTCCAAAATAAATCTTGAAGCATTTGATACACTGCATCATGATATCTTACAGAAGAAATTAAAGCTGAATGTAATTGGAAGGGTCCTGTTTCATTGGATGAGAAGTTATTTATGGCAGGAAACAGTTTGTGAAGGTGGGAGAGTACCTGCCATCATGCCTGGACGTTGCATGTGGTGTGCCCATGGCTCAGTTTTGGGTCCAAAATGACAAACTGAAATATTATTTATATAAAGGATATTTACAATATAAATTAGGTACAGAATTTTAATTAGTATAATTTGTGGATGACAAAAATATCTTTTATTCTGGGGACAATTGAATGCATCTACTGGCTGTGGTAACAAATGTGTAAATTAAAACAATGATTTGACTCAAAAGAAATTATCATTAAATGCAAATAAAACTAAAATTGTGTTATTTGAGAATTAGAAAATAAGCAAACTCGATTGTGGTGATTGTTATTAAAAATGCTTGTTCAAAATAAAGCATTCATTCATTCATAAATACAGGATGACCATGCTATTTGGGCTACTTGGGTATGTTTTATACAGGAAATTGCTGCAAGGGGAACACTTGTGGAAATAAGTGTCCAGAAGTACAGTTCGCCACTGCTTCCTTAATGCAGGTTAAAACTAAAACCTGCAAAGCCACCCACATGTTAGCAGATCCTTTTGTGGACATTTGACATTTTCTATATTCCATTGTGCATAAAACATCGGTTTACTGTTTTACAGGTTTTACATAGTGTTACAACTTTATTTAAAATAAAAACAAAAAACATCTAATGTTACGTCATATTCCATGCACGCACTGCAGAGTACCAGCATTAGCTGCTGAGTGTTCACATCTTAACATGGTTGCTTCAAAAACAACCTGCCCTTCACATGCAAGATTAGGGAATCTTCGAGACACAATATAGAAGATTTCCTTTAATTCCTATTAGTCTCACTGTTCCCTAGTTCCCAGTTATGACCATGTTTTTCTGTGGTGATTTTTACTGGAACCCAGGTAGCCAAAGAGAACACTTGCCACTGCATTGCATACTAACACCCCCAACCCACCCTTAGTGAGTTGTTCTGGCTCAGCAACAGTGAGTTTAAAGATGGGTGCAACAGGCTTCGCACCTCCAACTGCGGAGGAAGATAACAAGCGTCTTTAGTATACCCTGCTGCCATGTGGAAAACGGCACACACTGTATACAATAGAAAACTGCAACATATGTGCAGTCATCAGTGTACATCTGACTGACTTTTATCACGAAACAACTCATTTCATTTTGGTTTGTCTGCAGGCAAATGTACCAGCATCCTTCATGCTAGGTTTCCTGACAAAGTAGGTGCTTTAAGGAGCACTGCAGTACTTAACTGCACTTCCTGTTACTATGGTAACCCCACTTGTTGCCAAATCAACTTGGGGTGAATTTCAAACGATTAGAACTATGATCGAGAGGGTTTGGACATTTTTGATTTCAAAGAAATCTGGGATATACAAATCCAACCACATGTGGGTATTTCCTGGATGTGTCAGAAAATACCCACAATGACGGTAATATTCGTAATTCTCAAATAAGCCAGGATAGCCTTCAGAAGATGTGTGATTGAGAGTCATGTCATTAAAAGTTATAAAAGCATGGTGTCCTGCCCCTTAGCAGTTTGAGCCTTAAGACCTCAATATCACAGCACATTTATTTATGTTACCATACACAACAACATCCAGCTATAGGTGATCCTATTAACCTTGATATTCAACCTACCTCACCACTTTTCATTTTCATTTCTGAATTTCCTAATGACCTGAGGCCAGTTGTGGAGAAAAGATCAAATTCAGCACAAATATAGAACTGGTTTTCCATTTTCTCCATCACCAACCCACCTCCCCCTTCATCCTCCATCCCTTCTACCCCCCTCTCAGGCCGTGAGTGCATCTGTGGCTCCCTGAAGACATGTCAAATGTGCTCAGCTCAGTGTAATGGGCTGAGAGTTCATTACATTCACTCTGCGCCCTTTTATGAGGTCACATCCTGGAGAGGTCTGCGTGCCTGAGCGCTCTGCCACACACTAAACCAAGCTTGGCAGAGGTGAGTGGGGAGAAGGAGGGGGGATGGATGGATGGAGGAAACGCGGAAGTCAGTCCTTCCTGAACGCTACGCTTGATTAGCCAGGAGGAGATACACTGCAGCAGGGAAAATACACACCTGCGCATAATCAACATGCTGCAGATAAAACACACACACAAACTACAGAGACCTCAACTACAGATGGCTTAACAAGTGTTTGAGAGCGTCTCCATTGCAATGATGATTAAAACATCACAGATCAACATCAACATAATCCACAGGAGACACTCTAAGCTATAAGACTATAGAACTATAAGAAGTCTGTCACAACAGGAGCAAAAGAGAAAAGATGGGTGTTTTTGTATGGAAAAAAAACAATTACACACACGCACAAACATATAAATATATATTTAAACATATACACGTACATTACATGTGCGTGTTTGTATATACACATATGGTATATACACATAATATGTAATAAGGATTTATGAGCTGGTGACTGGGGAGCACTGTGACAGTCCAGCATGACTAGCGAAACCCATCAACAACTCTGCAAGAATCTGTACGCGGAGTTACAATAATCGTTTGTTTGTTTGAGTCAAACCGCCAGTCTTTAACTGAGGGGTACTATCACTTTCCTTGAGAAAGATCCAGCGACACTAAAGTTGTTAGCTGAACAGGGATCACCACAGCAAACAAAGAGGAAGAAAAAGCATTAAAAAATCCTCTTGTTCATTTCCATGCAACATTTATTTTGAGTACACACGGCTGAGAGTGTGTATCATCTGGCACAACTAGCATAGTAAGTCAAAGTCAAGAACATTTATGTTGCTTAATGAAGCTGAGAGACTTTTCTGGGCAAGCAGCTTCATGAATTTGTTTTACTTTCTTCAGTTGTTCATCTTCTTTCACAACAGTGCTCTGCAGTGACGAAGGGTCAGAGAGACAAGAAAAATAAATATTTTAGATGTTTGTTTTTTTATTCATAACATTCTAACTCATCCTAATAATAAAACATTGGACAATCGCAACAATTATTGACCTGCAACTCCTGAAATTGGAACATACCACAGTATGTAACAATTTGTAGCAAATAACTGCATTTTTATCACTACAAATTCTATCAGTTAAAATGAATTCAAGCGCAGAGCCCCAGAATGATCATGTATGTCAACTATGTTTACAACTAGTGACACGAGCACTAATTATGTTGTTTAATGTCATCCCAAAATAAATCAAACAAACAGTTCTAAGTTTACAAAAGACTGAACAATGAACACAGAGTTTCAGTCTAGCATTTCCGTGACACATAATCTTACTCTTGCCAACTTTACTTGTATTAAAACTGCTGCACACAGCTGGGTAATTCTTCAAACACCTTCTCTGACACAAACATCGAAAGAATGACTAGATAACTTTCGTGTGAAATAAGTCAATATCAAATAATGATTCAGAAAGAACTGCACTTCCGTTCTGTCGTAGTTCAGATAGACGTGTGACTGTAATTACTGCAATATACATTCTGACTGGGAATGTGAGGTTGGCCAGAGGTGGCCAATGATGAAATATCATTAGCACTGCACTTTCATAACTACATTACGATGTAATTTAAAGTGACTATGAAGACTGTCTTTCAAACTGGCTGTAAGCCAATCTGTAATGAAAAAGTCTGACTGAAGATTATCTGTATATGATCTTGGTACTTAAGCTCAATCAAATTGCCTACATATTTCAATAAAAATAAATTCAAGCATCATCATTCTAATTCTTAATATTTACCAGGATAAAACAATTAATATTTTGCTTATTTAGTTAAGCATTACAATATTTTATTGAGCTAATGATAAAGCCTGCAATTGGGTATAAAGAAAAGTAATGTGTTCACAAAATTAAGCCTCCAACAATTAGCCGATTAATGTTTTTAAACTACACATGTGTCCTGAATAGCTCTGATCAGACAAAACAGGAAGTACTACACGTTGGTCATTTTTACTAAATAATTCATCATGGAAGTAAATTCCTAAACCATAACAAAAATAATCCAATACTTCCTATCCCACCAGTATTTTTATGATTAAAAATAAATAAATAAAAAATACAAAAGAGGGTGAGAGGTGAATAAAAGCCCCCTTTGCTCTGTCAGCACACAGGTCTCTGTAGTAACACGCAGATATAGGGTTTCTACTAGGCAGGGTCATGTTACTGGGCCTTGATTTGGTCCTGTGCTGAAATGGGGAAATTCCAAGGCAGTGTTTCTGCTTTAAATTAAAGACAACTCAAACTCCAAGGGAAGAATAAGAAAAGAAAACAACAAAAAACAAAAAGCAGGCCTTTTCTATTATCTGCCACAGAGAATATTCCGCTGGTCTGAGTTTGACTGAAGCTAATGATGCACCACCTCGACATGAACTCCACACATCAAACTGACATATGAGAGGATCCCACAGTCCAGGTGTTCAGCCACTGATCTGACTTCTTAGATACATCTGGGTGCAAAGCGTGACATCAGAGAGTATTTTCTATGGAGTCCCATTATAATTAAACTGCACAACTGCACAATGAGGTTGCACCATTAAACAGACACCCACCTTGAAATGGACTGGATGCCTGTTGGGCCAACGTGAGGTGCTCTTCCGTTAGATGGTAGATGGGCTGGTGCTGGTTGATCTCCACGCTGGTGCACACATTACTCTCACCATGTAAGAAGAAGGTGAAGGCGCAGGACAGGTGCTCACTGTGAGAAAGAAGAGGAGGGAAGAGGAGTTTAATGTGCACTTCTGAAGTGAAGTAAATCATGTAATGAACAACTCCAACAGAAGGTGGGTTGAGAAGTGACTGATATGTGCAGATCAGATCACAGAGCTCATGAGTCTATTCAAAGACAGTGAAAAAGAAAATATGGCTTTTTTGTTAAAGAATAAAATGGGCTCTTCTCTTCTCATTAATATCCTGGTTCAACAAACTCTTGAAAGGAAATATCAAGTCAGAGACAGATAGGAGGAATAAATCTGAAGCATAGATGTCTCTTTTGCTTGAGTCAAATTTTTCTGACAGCTGGTTCTTTTATCCAGATCTCTCAATAGGAAATAATTAAAGTGTGTGTTGTGTTCACTGCAATCCTTAAATATAGGACGCATGAGTGGCGATTTCAAATCAGGCTTATGGACAAATGCTCAAGTCAGGATGCAAACAGTCAACAAAGCTTTGCTCACAAGTGTGAGTGTGTTTCTGTGTGCAAAACAAAGGGGCAAGCCCTGGCTAACCCTGGCATTCTAGCCAACTAGCTCAGCAACAAAACACTACCTACTCTCTCACACATGCACATAACAGCTCTTCTGCTTACGATGCCTGCCTGTGCCAGTCTGACCTCAACGGCAGGCGCGCACACACACACACACACACACACACAAACACACACACACACACAAAAAGGCAAACTACAGAGGGAAAACAAGGACAAGAGAGGAAGGAGAGCAGGGCAAAATGCTGTGCATTGTCTGAAGGATTTCTCCTCTCTCCCAACATGCGCCAATGCAAACACACAGAAATACAAAATAAATAAACAAACAATGCAGAAGACAGCACGAGTAAGTAATAACCAAATGAGAGTGAATGCAGAGACTCTGAAGTGGATGAAAGAGGATTCCTCATCTGAGGATTTGTTTAAGCAAATATCAGCCTTCTCTCTGCGTCTCTGTTGCTCTAACACACCTACACTGAACAGATTAAGGAAGAGTTACGACAGAGACGGGGAAATAGAGAACTTGAACAAAACATTAGCACCAACATGCAAAAGTAAAAAAAATAATAAAGTAAACAAAAGATGGTTCTCAGACTCCACTTCTCAGCCAATGTCGGCTGGAGTGGACTCATACAACTTGCAAACCCTAACAGTCCTTGTCAACCCCTTTAATGGCTAATCAACAATGTTTTACATCTGAAAACCTCACAAGAAAGACCAAAGCACAAAATCCATAATGCTGAAAAACATTTTCTTCCACTTCAATTAAGCATTACCCTCTTCTGAAATACCTCTACATGGCTTATCAGCATTGATGAGCTGACCACCGTACTATCCTATTTCCCATTCTAGCACTTTATCATTGCTTATGTCTTTCCTCTTGGCATTGTGTTACAAACAATCCCGAATGCTCCAGATCTGCAAACTGGCAAAAACTCTGCTTTTGTAGAGGTGCTCACAGTCACTGATGATCATTTAATCAAACGTGTTTGATTAGCTGCACCTGGCTGCTACCTACACCCTTAATCCCTGTGAAAGCAAAAAGGGTGTACTTTGTTTATTCATGCACTGTTTCTGCATTTCGATTCTAGTTTTTCTTTTCAATGCAGTTATCTACAGTGATTGAGCAATCTGCACCCTGTGTTCTGTTTAGACTCCTACTCTAAGCCCTTATGCCACACACAAGTTGTAGAACTTATGTTCTTTTTTTTGTCACAGCTGCATGGATCACTGACTTGTCATGCTCTTCTCACATGTAGTAAAGACAGGCCTTACCAAGTTCTGTCTTACCACCTGCTACTTTATAAATTGTTACTAAATCTGCACAAATGAAACCAACTGAGGATGAATTGAAGCTTTTTCCTCTTTATCAAACATAAAGGACAGCAGAGGCTGTGTAATGTTTACAGATCTTCAAACTGGCCTTGTTTAACACTTTACAAATGGTTCAAACATCTCACAGTCAGCTGAGAATGCAAAGTAACATTACCTTTTTTATTTCAAAGAAAGATCCAAAGAATCAACTCTGCCTTGTCAGTTTGACCTGCATGTGGTAAACTTGTGGTAAAACACCCTCCTTTTGTGTCTGCTGAGCTTCACATACACATTACAGGTATGTAAATCTATATTTTTACTGTATTTGATACCGTTTATCAAAATCCCTTCTTCAGCATGTCTGTGTTATGTGTGCAAGACTCATGTAAGGCAACACCTCCACAGTGGAAGTCACCAGTATATGCCAGTAATAAGGACTGATTCAGTGTGAAAAATTTGGTTACACTGATGTTCAACTGGAAACTTACACAAAAGCTCTTTCACCTTTTAAAGCAAAGAGCAGTGCATAAAACATTTAGCTATGTTCTCACCTTTAATAGACTGTAATGCTGCATAACCTTTCTTTGGACATGTGCTAGATCAGAGCGTTTGGATGTGAACGTCATGTTATGGGTGATTTAGGAGAAACATCGAAGTACCTCTTAAATACCAAATGAAGCTATATTTTCTCCACTATAAAACTAACGTCAAAAGTTAAGATACCGATTGATTCTGGTCGACACTCACCTTTCATTCACTGGCAATTCCAAGTCTTTAAGTGACATAAAATCTTTCACACGCTGTCTTTGTTCATATCAGGTTTAATTACCCATTAAATATAAATGGAATTAAAAATAAAATGCTGGTAAGAAAAGCGGGAACAATAAGTAATTATGAGTAGTCACCTGAAGAAAAGCAAAGGGCTAAATGCAAACAGAAGAAGAAAAACACTGGTGTGCAACCTGATGAAGTTGAGAACAGACATCTATGGAGCGCGGCCACATGTTGGCACAAAAACTTAAGGCGCTTTTGTTTGGAAGGTGTGTCGTGACAGCTCAGGTGTCTAAGTAGTAAATTATACTACTTTGCAGTGTGCCATGAGGAGGAGGGTGTGAAAACCTTCCAGTCCTGAGGCTGGACATGTCATGAACACGTAGGAAAATAAGGAGGGGGCAGAACAGCAAATACATTTGTAAGACATGATGCAAATTTGACGTCAAACAAACTAGCAAAGGTGCTGGGGTTAATTTCAGACCCTGAGATTTAATTTTAAGGACATTAATCCAAGCAACGAGCATGTAACTGCAGAGGGAGATAATGTGCTGGTTTATTTGACAGGCATCAACAAAAATACAGTGTACCATTCTCTTGCATGCAAAGAAAACCTGACACTACAGCTTCACACATATCAATGTTGGCTGGACGTGTGTGCTTAAGGTAGACAGCTGCCATCTGTGGCTCAGCAGGCAGAAGTACAACTCAGTTCTCTCAAACATACATAGCACTACAACCAGATCAACGTCTGTTTCTTTATAAAAGCGACTGTATAGATTTCAGTGTCAAGTTTCAGCTGGAAAGATACGAAGATTATCAGATAAGCCAGATGTTGATATTTAACCATTCTCAGCCTTGTCTCTATAACAATATGACTTCAAATTTCTAAATGTTACATAAAAGCTCAGTTTTCCCAACTCAAATTCTTCAATTTATGGTTACAGAATACAAACTAGCTTCTGTGCTTGTACTGTGCACTAATTTTGAAGAGCAACTTAAGTGACAGGGTTGGGACATGTGTCAACAGGTGCTCCATCAGTTCCCAGCCAAGTTAGCACTGGAGCATCAACAGCAGCACATGACAAATTTCCTCACCAATGCCTCACACTCACACAAACACACACAGGCACACACACAAGAAAGGGATTTATCAAGCGTGCACTGTGACAAAGTACAGCACAGGCCAATTTAATCTGTTAGTCTGTGTACTGTGTTCACTGTCCTGTCCACAGCGACACAGAAACATGCCAACTGAAGTCTTCAGCAAACATCCAGAGCTCTCTGCTACAACAAACACAAGCTCACACACCACAGTGTGTGGAAAACACACATACTGGTCAACAGAAAATGCAACGCATGGTAGGAAACTGTGTGAGCAGGTCCAGTGTAGGAAGCCACAACACAGATTTAATAAGTAATAGACATTTGTACATTCATTAGTGAGAATGGTTATGAGATATTTACATTTATAAAGCCACAACCAGCAGCTGATTACACTAGGCTAGAGATTGGGAACCATGGGTTAAAGCCAGGCTGTCTCTGATGAAGAGCTAACAAAACTTAAAACTTTTTAAGACTACAATTACATTGTAAATGCATCGTGACGCATACAGTGGAAACCACAAGTTTAAATACACTGTATAAACAGACATACAAGTGTTCTTTTCTTCAGTTTCAACATTAAATCAGACTAAACTTTCTGTTCTATGTCAGTCAGGATTGCAAAAGTTTCAACTTATTCATGCACATTCCAATTAGGCCTTAAGTGGAAAAAAGAAGCTGAGAATCATTTGTTTCATTTGAAAATGCCATGATTTGCTTAAGGGTCTCTCAGGCGTTTATTCATGGCACACTGTGTCAGTTACAGTTAAAAATCTGTATGTAGGCAGCGCAGTATGTTCTGGCGGACGCAAAAATGCCTCTTAATCGACGGCAGGAAATCCCCATCAAGTAATTCAGTATTACAGCAGCAGATCAGTACACCACATTTATCTAAAACTTCATATAGGGCTAAAAAACTTTTACTGAAACATAAAATACAAACACTGAAGTGAAATAACATTCACTTTTTAAAAAGTAATGATGGTCCTTTTCTTACGTTGTCAGTTTTTTTGCTTTTTTTTTCCTCCAAATGTCAGAGATCTCAGTTTCAATTCTTTGTAACCGTTTTGGCCCGAAGGGGCGTGTTTGAGGGGGCGTGGCTGCATACAGAGTGTCACGCCCCCTGGGTGAGTCTCCATGAAGCTTCTGGTTACTGAAAAACTGTTGTCAAAAACAGTCCAACTTTTTAAAAAAGTAAATGTTCTTTTTCACTTCAATGTTTGTATTTTATGTTTAAGTGAACCATTTTAGTTTCAATCCATTTTCAGTATCAAAAAAATGTTACAGAAAGTGTTTTAATGTTTATGCATTTGTTCTCAATCGAAGGTTTATTTTTCAGTGTCAAATTTGATTTCAGAACCAAAATAAGCAGTCATTATTTTAGCCCCGTAGCTTCACACCTAAACTACTGACTTAAAAAGTCTTCAAAACAAATTGACCTAATAGGCTGTTTGTTAACTGGATTTGAGGGATCGAATGCCAGTTTTTTTTCATGTGCCTCAATTTGTGTCTGTCATCTGGAGAGAGAACATGAAGGAGAACAAGTTTGCCATTGCAGCTACAAGATTGTTTAATCATCCTTTTTTCTGTTGCCTTCTTTCTTCTCTTTTTGCTCTCCTCTGCTCTTCATCTATTAACGGCAAATTGCTGGGGCTGCTCTCTGATCTCTCTCCCCTTTGCCTCTACTTGTCATCACACACACTAGCACGCTCACATTGTCCACAGCGGCACTGCCCGCTCCAACTCTTAGCTGATGGCCTTTAGCTTGGTAAGGAGACAATAAAATAATCCAATGAGAATTTGAATTGGAGCCACATGCAAAGGAAGGCAGGTGGAAACATTTTTCTTCATCTGGTATGCCATGGGAGTGCTGTTCCAGAGACTGGCAATGCCCAGTGCAGCAGCAAGAGGGGGATCAGAGCACGGGAGGGAGTTGTGTGGCTGACAGTCTAGAAAACTGTCAAAGAATTATAATCAGGCGGCTAAGGTAGGGCTATCATCGGCAGGGGAGTAAAAAATTAATCAATTAAAACAAACCACACCAACAAAAAAGTATCAGGTCCATATCAGGTCTTTAACACTGAGTTAATACAATTTTTAAGAAGTTAATCAAAACAAACATCCTGCAAAGTTAACAGATATAATTTCTCCCATGTCAATTATTTCAGTTGTTTAAAATACTCAACAAGTTTCCATATGTAGCTCATACGCATCAACTTTGACTCACTTTCAGGGCCGCTCAGAGGCGCAGTGGTTAGAACAAGCAGCCCATGCAGAGGATACAGTCCTCCTGCAGCGGTCGCAGGTTCAACTCCCGACCTGTGACCCTTTGCTGTGCGTCTTCCTCGTTTCCTGTCTACATGCTGTCAATAAAAGGCCACTAGCGCCAAAAAATACCTTACCTTCACTCACTTTAAAATCACAAATATGAACTCTTTTATTCTAAAAATAAATAAATAGATAAATATCACAGTTGTCAGAGCTGAGCATATATGCAAAAAACAATGAGGGAAAAAAATTATAAAATAAGAAAACAAAACTAAAATAAAAATCTCATTAAATGTAATCGAGATAAAATGTTCAACTAATTGTGACGCTGATTTGAGGTCATATCACCCATCCCTAATGAAGCCTCAGAAGAACAACATGTCAAGACATACAGCATGTCATTATTTCACAAAATTAAGAAAAACACATGTAAAAAGAAAAAAACCACAAGAACAACTACAAGAATTAAGGGGACAAGTAGTAGTTATGTGGTGCTAATCAAGGTTTTGTCATTTAGCAGATTTAAAGCTACAGTCTTGCAGAACAAACTGATGCTACACATCAATGAGGGAAGGTTAATAAGGCCACTTCTAAACAAGTCCCTCATTCTATAGTCAGATCATTTACATTCAGGACAGATGCCATTCCTAAAGGGTTAGATGTCCCAGCAAGTTCACTTCATGGTGTGCAATAAAGTTGGGGCAGGTGTGAATACGAGCGTTTGAACTCTGGTGAGGACCAAACAAGCGTACCGAGACCCGGCTGAAGAGGTGGTCTCAGAGCGGTTCCAAACAAACTCTGGTACGATTCGTTTCAGATGTGAAAGCAGTCCGCCCTTGATCTGACCCAGTAGCTAAAAGCTGACCTTTTTGGCTTTGACAGACTCGTCATTGTCGCACATTATGGGAAATGATGTTTTGATAGCTCTGCTACACAACACACAGACGTGTAGCTAACGCCAGAAATGAGCTGCAAATAAACTTTGAGCGCCAGATATCTGGGCAGATGTTCGTGCAGCACAAGTGCTTGAAAAAAAAAAAAAGAAAAGAAAAAAAACGCATCAAAGTCTCCTGCACAATATCACAGGAGAGTAAAAAGAAAAAAACAACGTTTTGGGTTACAAATTCTGATCCACTTGCAATAAAACACTATGTGAAAGCAAACTGCAATAAAGGAAGAAAAAAAAAACATTTGAAATGGTCCGGGCCAAAGCAAGTGGACTAACGGACCTTCATGGTGTGAATACCACTTTAGAATGATCTCTGCAATTTTCTACTCAAGCTGATTTCATTTTAGGTGTTTTACCTTAAGCCACAGTTTTGGATTAACTACAACATTTAAAAAAATAAAAAAAATCAAGAATAATTCCTAATCTGACAAACTGACAATGGACAAATGCCACGGTGGAAAGATTCAAGACATTCCTAGTAAATACAGCAGCGTGACACCATCTCGTTATCTTTTATGGTATCTATATGAAGGCTTGCCACCACAAAAGCAGTAATGTAAAGTTAAGAGGGACAACATCCAAAGTCATTCATTCATATCACATTGTGTAATAAATTATTTAAAATAATGGGATTGTAGTCTGACAGGTTCATATGCATAAGTGGCACTTTACACACTTTTTTGTTTAACCACTTTTGTTTACTGAGAAAATTCTCCCCAAGTGTGACGTGACCTTTGTTAGCTTTATAGTAGAAATGTTTATAGTTACTTAAAACCACTGTTTCAGTTGGTTTTTTTTATCTCTGTTTTTTGAAAACAAACCCTGTCAAGGCAGTAAAAGATGAACAAACAGCTACTGAGTGTTGTTTTTCTTTTATGTCTGTCTGCACTAGCACTCGACATACACTTTTCAGAGAGATATAAAACCTGATCTGAGGTGAATCAAAAGTCTCTTGTGGAGTGTGGGTGGGTTGGAAGGAGAGGAAAGTGCTGTAGAGCTGTGACATTCCACAGATGCTTGTAGGGCTTGGCTGGCTACGCTCTAAGAACTGACCTTCCGTTTAGCTGATGTACACATTCCCAGTACAACAACAAGTGTGCCTTCCTCTGAGAAATAGACTCATCTGAAGCTGGCCATTTTCATTTACTTTACACCAGTCACCTCTAATCTGCCTTGTACAGAAATATCTTCAATTCATGGCCGCTTGTTATTGTGATCTGGGGTGTGGAAACATGTTTTGACTGGTCATGAGCTGCTGCAGTGACAGGATGTGCTGTATGAGCACAGTTTCTGACAAGACATTAATACACAGTGTTTTGGTATTGCAGCTCATATCATAACACAGAGAATGGATAAATCTCTTTGATAATGATGCAAAAGAGATTTGCTGAGAAATCCATGAAGAGTATTTCTGTTAGTTTTTTTTATTTTGTTTTGTTTTTGAAAAGAGCAAGGAGGCAGATATTCCTGAAGAACTTATCACCGTTTATCTTGCATGAAGTCATGTCATAGCTATAATTCGAAGAAAAATACCGACTACTGAAAGGCTCCAGACACTTGTTTTTCTTATGAAATGCCACATTAGGGTCGATAGGGGACAGGAAACTTGTCATAATAAAATTTTCATTGTACCATGTTGCTGAAGAGAAAAACAGAGGCAGGACAAAAACAAAAAAAAAAGGATGACGATGGTAAACAGCAGTGAATCAGAGGACACATTTCCAAGGTGATATAATCTTCCCTACTGTCTGGCCACCTGACCACTGGGAAACAACAGCACTGCCTCCTGCCAAAGCGACACAAACACAAAAACACACAAGGCATGCGGCAACACACCAGCTAAAGCTGTAGCGCACGGTTTACAGAGAAGACTGGAAGCCCGAGAAAACACTACTAAAACTCTTAAGCCCAGCACTTTCACACATGCAGAGCTCTATTACTTCGAATTGATTTCCCCTCTGCGACAAATGGAGAGGAGGCTGAGCCTCTTTATACATGTCAGATTAAACTTGGAAGGGAAAGAAACAGGACGAGACAGAACGACATGTCCATAAAAAGAGGGGGAATCCGATCCACTGCAAGTAAATCGTGACCATACAGAGCTAAGTAAAGATAATTCTGACACGACACTCACAGAAAATCAGGTTCTAGCTCCTTCTCTGTTTAGAGTGCAACACTCAAAAGACCCAAACCATCAGCTAAAGGACAGCACTTGCTGTCAGAGAAAAGTTATTGTTTCAGTTTGAGCCAGAAACCCATGCTCTTCTAGAAAATGCTCATTAGTGCAGTCACTTTATCTCTCATTGTATCACAACTGTGATTCAGCATTTGTGAAAGTAGTATGTCACTGCAGTGTGATGTGCTTTAAATTATTAAAAGATTCAATTATCCAAATCAAACAATGAGCGCACAATTAAATGTAGCAAGATATACTGCAATCCCCGCTGTAAACATCTTTGCAATGTTGATTTGTAAAACACTAATTTTAAGCCCGTCTAAAAGCCTGCAGGTCATTAAACCATCATGACATAAGTAATGCATTTGTGCGGTTGTAATGAAAAAGATTAATTATTCAGGGCCATGAGCAATTAGCCAGCCTTATCCTGGATTAAAGCTGAGCTTCTGTACTTAATCCAGAAAGATGAGGTTCACTGCCTTTTATTTTCAATTAAATAATTATTAATATGCTATTATATTACTTTTATTCACTGATATAAAGGTTTAAATGACCACTGTGGCAATTTCTACACAGAAATTTAACTAAATGCAAAAGCCAAAACTAATTAAGAAACCTACATTAATATTAAAAAGCAGAGAACGGGTCCTTTGGAATTTTGACACAAGGGATTGACCTTGAAGTACCACTTGATCTTTATGTCCCTTTCAGTTGGGAAAAATAAGTTAGTAATGTAGTTTTCATGGCAGTTGAGAACATCTGTTACACACTGGTCACACTCAGAAATACTTGTTCATGATGGCATACTGAATCCAACATATTTCCATGCCCCTTCAGCATTGAAAATATTCTCCTCTATTAGTTTTTCCAGGAAAAGAATTAGGAAATCTGTGTTAGTTTTATGTTACACCTCCAGTGAACTGATGTGTCTCTAGATGCCTTGGCTTTTAAGCTTGGAATTACAATCAAACCCTGCACTTGGCATAGACCGAAAATGTTGCTGCTTCCTAATTTTCAGGTTTTTCTGGACTTTTCAGGCTAGTTAAGACTACACTGTTTACTGTCTACAGTTCTAAGGTAAACAGACTAAAAACTCAAAAGGGATTAGTTTTAAATACGACCATCTGCCTGAACCTCTGGATTAAAGACACTAGCACAGGAATCACAGTTTCTTAGAAAAGGACAGAGAGGAAGGCAGAGAGACAGAGAGACAAGGAGGGAGTGACGCCTGGCGGATTAACTATGACGATGTCCTCAGACCTTCGCTTGGCCCTGTGCTCTGCCACAGCTTCTGGTCACATGGGAAGATGGGAGGAATGGAAGGAATGCAGCAGCTGAGGAAGCAGGAGAGTGTAAGGAATGGAGGGCTCAGAGGCTGCAGAGGAAATGTTAGGAAACAGGATTCCCTCACCGAACAAGGAACTCTGTAACTACTGCTACTCCTGAATTTCACTGCCTACACCAATCAAGAGAACGATGCCTGCTGACTTCAGTAATGAGAGATTAGCTCTTTGTTCTCTCACTGCCTCTAGTTAACATTAGAAGAAATAAGGAAGGTATTTAGGGTTGGATATAACAGAATAATTGCACAAGGATCTTCTCGCTTGAAATATTCTCAATGTTTTGGTCATTGCATATAACATCATATGCCATTAAATCTTGGTAATCATTGATAGAAGCTTGTTTCTCTGAGGCAGTAACTTAATGTGTAAATTGTGTTTTAAAGTAAAGCCGTCATAGCTAATAATGTGGGATGTTTACCACCTAAAGTTCAAAATTATGCTCATAGTTAACAACTGGAAATTTCTACAAATGGCAGGGTCTCTTTGAAAATCAGTTGGGGTGCAGGAGTGCACTTTAAACCCCAAAAAAGGGAGGCAATACAAAGAATAAATAATGACAGTGTAGCAATTAAGTAAAGAACAATACAAATTAAAATCACTAGGTCTGTTCTGTCAGAACCATTTTTATCTTGTTGATAGGACATCTCAAGCAATATGATCTATCCAGAGTGCCGGGTCACATGATCTTCCAGCCTCGTGTCCCTAGAGGTCCTGTTGCTAGAGAGACTAATGAAGTACAAGCAGGAGCAGGGGGTAGGGGTAGGATTTGAGTTGGGCATTAAAAGAGAGGTGTTGAATTGTCCTGTTTGTCTATATCAGTGCGGCTGGTGTATTTGCACAGTTGCACACAGCGTGTTATGTAAGCAGTTCCTCCTGACTTAATTTCTTCTGCCTTATACAAGTAATTCTGACAAAAACATTGAGTGCCAAGTCTGTGACTGCCCTCGATGTGGACTGGTTTGCATGCCAGTTGCTGACAAGGATGTTTGTTTGCCCATATCCCTGTATGTTTGTGTTGTGCTGGGAGCATGGGGGGGGGGGAATAAATTTAGAACTTTAGCTCCAGACTGGAGGCAGTGGCCCTTTATCCTGCACTGTCCTACTTATCAGAGTGCTGCTCTCCGCTTCAGCCAGGCAGCAGGACTCAAGCATTCACCTCCAAACACTGGCCAAAACAACAGAGAAGAACATGCACATCAACAAGGCCCTTTGCTGTGGGGAAAATGTCCACATCTGTATGCGTTTATGCAGACATATTTGTCAATGTCCAGGTAAGCCTTGCATTCATTCATGATCAGCCACTTTTGCAATGTAAGCTTCTGCAGCATGGTGTTATTTCATAACAATTTGATTTGTTATCAAACAACAAGAACAATATGCACAACAGAATACACTGATTTAAAACACAGTGGAGAAGCAATCAAAGACTCCCCTGATTGCACAGCAGTTGGAATACATTATGGAACTTGTAAGTGCTGCTCTAAATACACAACTGCTAAGCCTATTATTAAAAAAAAAATCTCTTTCGTCTTGATCAAATTGAGACATCAAAGCAAACAGGATTTAATGTTGCTCTGATTTTCCTTAATGCAGTCATTTAGGAGGAAGACAACGAGTTGGACTGCCTGAAGCTGACCAATAGACCATGAGCATCCCGCTTCCCCTTGGAAACATACGATCCCAGGGTGCACTTCCCTGCTGCCATGACAACCAAGAGGAGCTCCCCCTTCTCGTTCCCTCCCTCCCTCCCTCGTGTTCTCTCCCGCTCTTTCACTGTCTCCTGAAGCCAGTGTACCTAACAGTGTACTATTCGCAGAAAACCACCAGGCTGCACAACTTGGAGCTGCCTGTCCTCCAGACAAAGAGAATTACTGGCAGCTGTATCAACACATACTGCTGCATAGTTCACATGGAAACAGAGGCTTTGACCAATCAGCATGTACTGGTTTAGGTAAAGGAACACCTTAAAATGGCAAAGTTGTCATTTATGACTTCAAGCAATCTGGAAATCTTGAAATATATCTGTTCTTCTTGCAAGCCCATAAAAAAAACATCTGGAAGAATCATATGCCTTATTACACATAACTACCTCCATATGTGGGAGAAAAAAAACAAGTTGAGCAACTCCTGGGTAATTTATCATTAATGTTTTCAGATTCTGAATATTTTGTTTGCTGTGTACAGTTTACCACAAATGAGAACATGGGAGGGGAGGGGTGCAGAGATGATGTAAGCATCTCAGCAGAGGCTGAGGTTTGAGGTTAAGAGCGCTGTCAGCTGACGACAGCCTCCACCAACTGGTGAATTTGGAGGCTATACAAGATTCTGCCTGATGATCAGTGGGGTATCCATGTTTTCCATCTGCAAATTTGATTTGAGCTTCACACCCAAGAACGTTCTTTAGAAATTATTTTGAGCTTTTGAATATTCACAATTGAATGCTTTCTAAATAAAAAAAACAAAAAACGGGTTGATCACTGAAACTGAAATGATAAAAGAATAAATTACTAAACCATCATATGAGGCAGAAATTAAGAAGCAAGATTAAGTGGCCGAATACTAAACTTTGACATTTAAGTTCACTTTTCACAGCAAATAAGAAAGGGACTTCCCAGAACTTCCCATCCAACTCCAGATGGGATCAACTAGTAACAGACAAAAAAAAAAAAAAAAAAAAAAGTATTTTTTGGGGGGATGCGGTCTCCTAGAGACAATTCTCTATGGCATTATTAGGAGGCAAAAAGTTAAGTAAAATTTCAAATGGGAGACAGCTGCCTTCAGATTGGGTTGCCCATATCTTAATCCTGAAAAAAAAAAAGTGAAACTTGTGGTTTTACACAAACTCCAGTTTCATATGTAAAAGTTCCCTTTGCTCACTACTGCCTGGTCCTGTCATGCTCCTTATCTCTCTATGCTGCCTCTCCTGACTTCCCAAAGCTGTTCTGACAAGATGAGCATTAATGCACTCCCTGTTTGGGTTTATTTTGTTCATCAGAAACAAATATCAATGTCATATGAGGCACAAAATAGCATGCATACACACACAGTTTTGTGGTACTTTGTCAAAATCCCAGCATGCTTGTGGCAAAGTGGATCACACAAAAAGGAGAGGGAGGAAAACATCCTTGACAACAACAGAGATTCAGGGTGGTTGCACCACTATTTATAACCTGCCCAGTCTGCTCTGTGGCAGCAGAAGGGGGTGGAGGGAAGGGCAGAGTTAGAGAGGGAAGAGAGTGAGAGAGAAAAGCAGACACACAGACAGGGTGGCCAATGAATTCCAGAGCACAGGATAAGACTATTGTCTCTTTTTTTTTTCTTCAACCTCTTGACTGGGCCCTCTGTGATCACCATACTGCGCAAAGAGGCAATTTAAAAAAAAATAAAAGAAAAAGAAAAAGAGAAGCATCTTAAAATCAACCCAATTTAATATTTAGCTCTATATTGATTTCTACACATGTCTAATTAGTATGTTCTACCATAGTTCTGAGACATGCAAGGTATTGTTTGTAGATGCAAGGCCACAAAAGTGTTGGCAGTAAACTTGCCAACTTTATCACCAACAATGTGTGTGAGAACAGACAAAGATGAGCTGACAATTGGGGGGGGGGGGGGGGGGGTTTTTTTTAAGAAAGTTAAGGTCACCCAAAAACATGCCACACTGTACTTTCCCCCCCCAAAAACCCCAACCCAAAAAA